>JANHMN010000019.1:12477893-12504842 GCA_030674055.1 Rhabdomys pumilio | reverse complement strand
ATATATATATATATATATATATATATATACACACACACACACACACACACACACACACACACACACATATATATATATATATATATATATATGCTACTTTTAATAAAATGGGGGAAAAGAAAAAAAGTCCCTGTCTCAAAAAATGAGATTGACATGCCATTGGTAGCCATTATTCATGCCCCTATGTTACATAATCCTTTCCCATTGGTACCCAATGTCCTCTGCCAATGCCCAATGCCTGTAGACTACATAAGTCCCTCTTACACTGGTTTAAAAATCTTTGAGTCAGCAGTTAAACTTTGTAGAAATCAGGCTTGTATGAAGATACATTACAAATGAACACTATCCACATCTCAGAGCCAACACCATGCAATGTGTAAAGTCGTAGCTGTGTGGATTCTGAAAGTGCATACAGCTGTGACTCATGGGTCTCTCACAGAATGTTAGCTACATGCTTGTAGCTAACATCCAGATAACTTCTAAATAAAATCTGAATTCACTTTAAAATATACCATAACTGGTTAACTCAGCTTCCACCTGCTCACCTGACTCTAAAGGGCCGAGCTCTTTGAGAGATGAATGTGACATTTTCCAGCCTCCTGGATCCCAAAGAAAAAGAAAGGCTTGAGAAGCAAATGAAATTTAAAAAGCTCATTTTCATGGCCTTCATTTTGAGTGTAGGGCTATTTTTATCTTTGTTTTTAGCAGCAGTACCATGCTGCCTGTAGTCTCGAGCACTTCTGGGGAGGCGAGCACAGGGGCCCAAGGCACAGCTGTCCAATTTACATTCTCAAATGCAGGTGTTGCTCAGACACAAAACAGAGGTCGGCTGAACACTGCTCCTAATTATCTACCTTGTCTGAGGGTTTTCCTTTGTAAAGTTATTCGTGCAATTTGGGTTCAACTTGGAGGCCATTTTTAGATCCCAGCATGCTATCCAGCAAGAAATGGGCTGTCATTATAAAGCATAATTTACAGCATAGTTAATTTTACATTTAAAAAAAAATCTACTCTATACCTAAGACAAAATTCTATTCTGTACATGCATTATTCGCTGTTTTTCATCTCCTTCTTAGTATTTAAAAACACAGGAAGGGGAAAGTTGTTATGTAGAAATGGGAAGAATTTCTAAGATGAAGTCCACAGTTCTAATGATGAAAACTAAGACCTTTGTTAAACGATGCAAGAAGGGGTGTAGCTATCTGCCACTGTCTGCAGTTGGGAACGCACTGGGGCTTGTAACAGCAGTTCTTAGAAATGGCCGGATGCAGTGCTGGGATCTAATAGAAGCCATTAGGAAACCTAATCCCTAAATGAAATGACCACAGAATCCTATCAGTTAACAGAAATGCAGCAGCTGTACATGTTTATAGTAATACAAGAGGATATTGTTTCAGAGATAACACTAAGGGTAAAAAAAACCAGAACCCAGCAGGTAATGTAAGACATTTATTTCTCTATTTGGAGAAATTGAACAGGCAGAACTTTGGAATACATAAACAGGAGAGAAGGTGAGAGAAGGCAGGTCGTATGTACACTAAGGGGCTACTGAGACCAGCAGGCAAAGTCACGGGCTAGGTCAAACCATAGCAACTCCTCAGGTTTGCAGGATGCTAGAGACTCATCCCAGGAGCTCCCCACGGGACGTGAGGTTGAGTGGGCCTTGCCTCAACTCTGACTGCGCCTCCTATAAGTTCCAAATACTAAGTCTTACCCTGACTCCTGTTAAGCTGTTAAGTTTCAAACTCAGGACAAACTGCTGAAGTGTCTAATATACCAAAGCAGACCTGGCCTCTGGATTCTCCCAGCATCCTTCAGTCCCTACCTATCTCAGAGTATGGCTGCCATACCCCCGCCCTCTACCCTGAACTTGGCTCTTCCCTGTACAATCCAGACATTTTGGTTTTCTACCTCTTTTCCTTTTGCTCTCTTTGTACCTTTGGCCTTCTGGCTCCTGCATTTGGCTATCCTCTCTTCCTTCCCCTCCCTCTCTTCCCTCATAGTTCGGGGTCATGACCACTTTGGACTCACCCAGATGTGTCTGCCTCTGCCTATGCTCTCCCACACATCTGTAATAAACTTTCTTCTCCACCATCCCTAGGACTAGTTATGTCCTTTTCTTTCCTTTTTATTTACTTTTTCATTCAATTCCCATTAGTCATCTTTCAAAAATGCATAATATGGAAGCTTATAATTCAGTTTGATCTTAAATTTTATCACTATATTTTAAAAGCATATATATATGTATATATATATACACACACATATATATGTATATATATATATACATATATATACATATATGTATATATATACATATATGTATATATATACACACACACACACACACACACACATATGCTTTTAAAATATGTATATACACACACACACACACACACACACATACTGTATAACAGTGTATTCTGGACTGTTTTTCCAGAGGCACCAGATGCCTTTCCTCAAAGGCTTACTACAGAGTGTAAGTGGTATCATTAGTGTTGTGATTCTGCATCTTTCTTGGCCTTATTCTCTACCAGCAGTCCATCAGTATTTAGATCCCTGACCCTTCAGACTTGTAGAATGACAAAAGGCCCTGCTCTACAGCCTATTCTGCCGAGGAATGCAAAGTATTTTGTTGTTGTAGGTAGAGCTTTTAAAAAGAAATTGCTAGGCTCACTCCTAGGACTGTTATTGTCGGTTCAGCCTTCAGAATGGAAGCCCCAGGCTCTTGGAGATCATTCTAATCCCCTCCCGAGGGAAAGTGAACCCTACTCTTGGCTGTCCCCAAAGATGTCCAGACAATTTCCTCACTTGCCTCCTAGTTCCAGTGATGATCGTGAGCCTAATTCTTAGAGACTGCTACTAAAATTCCAACTCGTTGAATTTTGCAGCCTGATTCTTCAGGCATTGTGGTTTCGGGCAGAATGAATGTGACCCAAATTTTCAGGAGAGCATTTGCTGCGATGGTGCTAGCATTGCAGCAAATTTTCAGGAGAGCATTTGCTGCGATGGTGCTAGCATTGCAGCGAGCCTTGATTAGCATTCAGGATTGCAAACGGCAGACTTTAAAAAGGCAAGTTCTTGCTTCAAGAATGGACAGGTTTTTATCTTGTATTACAGGAAGGGAAAGGCAGATGCTCAGCAGAGTGTGGACAGTTTCATGAAGTAAGGAAGTTTTTCGGATCAGTGAGAAATAATCAAAGCTTAGAGATGGACTTCAGGACTTGGTGGCAAATGGCTTTAGTGAGTCCGTAAGAACTGGGAAGTTTGTGTGCCTATGTGTGTGTGCTTGTTAAAACACCAGGCATCCCATTTCCCGTCAAGAATTACTAATACAATTCTAAAAGTCCATTTTTGGACCTACCCTGTCTTTTAAAAAAAAAAAGTCAAAACTGTACTATGTCTCTTCCTGTGCTAATCTATTACTCTCACGACTGAGCACTTAGCATATGTATTCATCATTGCCCCTCTTGTCATGATCAATCAACTCTAACATCCTGTGTCAAGGGAGGTTTGACAATTTTCTGTCTTGACTAGACTCTGTGCATCAGGTTTTGGAAAAGCAGCAGCCATATCCCCGCTGTGTGTGCGGACTAACGCCTCTCTCTGCGGCTAATGTCTGGCTCTCCTCTGCTACTTCTCTCTGGTGGGCTCTGGACTGTGCCCTCCGGTTAGGGTACCAGCTGGGATTTCAGTTCTTCCTCAGGTTCACTCACCTCTCAGAACTCAAACATCAAGCCAAGAGAAATTGATGGTCAAGGTATGTTAGAATGGGGTTGCTTATTCCAAAAAGTTAAGCATGGCAGGAAGACATGGACAAAACAAAATAAAAACTACACAAGGGGCAGGGCACAATGTGTCCAGCTAGGGCTAGGAGGCGCATGCGTACCGTACGAGGGTGGCCCGCGGCCTCTCTAAGGTGGCTTACCTTGTTTCTTTTGAAGTAGGCTCTCCGGCAGGCGGCAAAGCATTTCTCGCTGCAGAAGCTTTTCACCTCACTTCCCATACTCAGGGAATAGCGCTTGATCCCCACTTTCTGGCACCAGGCACACATTATTTGTACATTTGACACATCATCTTCTATAATAAAAGTATAAGAAAAACGTTCACATCAGAAGCAAACATCCCTTCATATTTAGACACACCCTGACCCTGACAGAGTTCCCCGGGGTCTGCTTGCAATTTCCAGACCTCACCATTTTCTAATGGAGTTAGGACCACCAATCTCAGGCTGGGGGTGGAGCTGGAAGGGGAGGGTGCACTTGTTTGCTTTTCTCCTTAGGGGCTTGTGGGTGTTTCTGTTCCCAAAGGGCATTTTACTTAGAAACCAGAGCAAGGTTACAAAGTTACAAGAATTCCAGGAGTGCTTAACCTCTGCTCCATCTGCCTAGTCAAAGCAGCCTGAGTGACGAAGGGAAGAATTTATAAAAATAAACAGCTTGTTTCCTCAAGGGTCCTATGGAAAGTCTTCAAAATGGGCAGTAGGTGGGGCACTTTGGGCCTTGCAAACCTGTGTATGCAATGCAGCTCCCTCGTGTGAACTTTGACCGTCAGGGGCCAGCAACACCACGTGTGCTCCCATTATAGGTAAAAGAACACTACTGTTGTTTACTGTCACAACGTGACTCCCAAGCCACGTGTTCAATCCAAGAAGGAAATGTAGTAAATGGCCAGATTCTGGCAATGGACAGCAGGCAGGTCTGGCTTACTGGTCATTTCCCTACAGTGAGCCTTCAAGCCCCGGTGACCTCAGGGAAACAGCCTCATGTAACTTGGCTCTGTTTGATGCGGTTTCCGGGCCCTGGGAGAAGGAATTGAGCATGGAGTGTATGTACGTACTGAGGTTGTGAGTGTATTCTCAGACAGACTGGGGAGCGGGGGAGTGTCCCTCAGCTCCTGGAAGACCCCCTCAACCATGTCAACAAGGGTGCTCAGATGGGTTCTAGATGGTTTGCAAGTATTTCTAATATTCGAAATGCTACATTTACTTTCTATGAGAAGGAAAACGTAACTAGCATAAGCTACCATGACTGTCACATCCATTACTGCCTAAGACAGATGGGCTGTTAAAGAGAGCAAAGAGAATGAATTAAGTTAAGCATACCAAGTGAACCATAATGCAGAGAGTAAGGAGCTACAGGAAGGTTGGGCTGGTGACACTGAAATGACTGAAACTTGGGAATATTGGTCTCTTTTAGGGAAATAAACAATGTTGAAAATTCTTAAAAATATTTTCTGGCTGCCTCCTGGGAGCTTTCAGAATATCTTGAGTAGTGTTCTACTTTGTCCTTTCATTTGACTTTGTGTGTGTCTGCCTGTATGTATACATGTGTGTGCCCAAGTGTGTTTGTACATGTGCATATGTCTGCATGTATGTATATATATGTCCAAATGTGTGCATTTGTGCATGTCTAAGTGTTTGTGCGAACATCTAAGTATATATGTACATGTGTGTGTCTACATGCGTGTGTATGTGATGCAAGTGCATTTATGTGTATATGAATCTGAGTGTATATGTGCATTATGTGTGTACATGTGTGTATGTATGTGCATGTGTTATTTGAGTGTGTACATGCATGTAGTGTGTGTATGTGCCTGTATCTAAGTGTGTATGTACATGTAAATGTGTTTTGTGTGTGTCTGTGTGTGCATAAACATGTATGCTTCTGTGTACAAGCATGAGTGTGTATGTGCATGTCTGTGTGTGTGTATTGTATCTGTATTTGAGTATATATGTGCATTATACGTGTATGTGGTATATATGTGTATGTGTGTTATCTGATTTTGTACATGCATATATGTATGTATGTGTGTGTATATAAGTGTATATGTACAATATGTGTGTATGTGTCTGTGTGAGTATGTATATGCATGTATATGTATCTGTATTTGAGTTAACACGTGCATTATGTGTGTACATGTGTTATATGAGTGTGTGCATGTATATGTATATATGCATATACATGTGTATGTTCATATGTGTACATGTGTGTGTATCTGAGTGTGTATGTGTGTTATGTGTGTATGTGTGTGCATGTGTATGAGTGTGTATGTGCATGTATATGATTGTGTATATGCATATATGTGTGTGTGTGCATATGTTATGTCTGAGTGTATATATATTGTGTATGTCTGTGTGTGTACATGAGTGTGTCTGTACATGGGTGTGTATGTGCACACATGTGTAGCTCTAGTTGTCACTCTTAGCAGCAATCCTTCTTTATAGACTCTGGCTTGTCCTAACCCAGACTCATAATTCAGACATGAATGGGAATCACAAAATCCCCAACAAACTCCGGTACAGTGTGTCTGACTTCTGAGTGAACCCCCCAAGACTAATTGCTAAGTGGGGCCTGCCCCTTGGGTTGTTGACATATCCATGGCTCATAGAGCCTGTCATAGAATCACTCCACTTCCAGGGAAAAGATCTGGTTTGAGGCACTGTGGTCATGAGCCTGCAAAATTAGAAACAAGCTAATGTGTAATGCAGTGACGGGGCTTTTCTCCCCACGCGTTCGCTTAGAGCCGTGTGCAGCTCTTATCCACTGTAACAGAATCAACGTGGTCATTTTAATAATGTGTACTAGTTCACAGATCACACACTGGAATCTATGGCTCACATCAAACAAGACAGTATTGAAGAGGGCCTTTGATGTTAGTCAACATTTTTGATAACATAATATTCTTTAAATAAAGTCAATGATATGAATTCAAATGTAACATAATTACTGCATTGGATAAATGCGTTCTTTTCAGACAGCTGCTATCCTATTCCACAGGATTTCTATATGACACCTATCTATGGATGGATACTTCTCATGGCATAGAAAGTTAAAAAAAAAAAAAAAAAACTAAGAGAACTCGGGTGAAGCGCTTTCTTGGATTGTAGTTTAAAGCCATCACCCATCACTACTACACCAACTAGCATGAAGAGCTCCTATTGTCCCAGTCGGCACGCTGCCTTAAAGTCTTAAGTTCCTGAAAAAGAAGATGACACTGCAGAGCTCTCACAAATGACCTGGTGGTAATGATCTCGGCTCTGGTGAAACCTGTAAGGAAAAATGTCATGACGGATGTCACTTGGCCTCACAGTTCAACAAGGAGCCCACTTCCCAAGGAGTCACTTGAGAACACACATTTGTTTCCCTTGGCATTTTTTCCTTTAAATAGTCTGGTTTGAGAGAAGAAACATGGGATTTTCAAGTCCTGGCTCTTTTAGCTGAAACGGACTTAAAGCAGAGACTAGAATGGGCTAAGGATATGGCTATGGAGGCAGGGGATTAGCCCAGCACAGGGGTCTGGCCCTGAGGAAGACACAGGTATGTGTGGGGCCAAGGGCAACCTGGGCCCTTCTCCAGCTCCACTCCAGAGTCACTGGACGGTCACTTGTGGTGGAAAGGGTGGTGAGAATACTTCCTTCCAACAGGACCTAACAAATAAAACACGTTAGTCTCGTGAAATAGTCTTACAGGGAAGTGACACTGTGAGAAGATGAGACAAAAGAATTGTGTACAGTTGTTTTCTTGTAAAAGTTGTAGGATGACAGCATCTGTCTTGTTAACTGAATCAGCATTCCTGTCCAGTCTGCTTCCCTCAGGTAAGGGAAGGGGCCAGAGAGTGTCTCCTTTTCTGACATCAAAGTTCTCGACAGTAAATGACTCAAACATAAGTCTGTTAAGTGGGTTATCTCAAAAATTCACAAAAATATTGTCACATATGACAGGTATTCCAGTCTCATAACAGCCAATTATATTAACTCCACACTTAAGGGACTCTGATGATTCAATGAATCTTGTCAATCAAAACACAGCTTAAATTCTGCCACAGTGGCTACCCCTAACCAGTGAACTTTCCTTAAGAAATTACAGCCAAATTTTATTTTGACTAATACAGGCTATTGTTCATTTGTTTGTATTTTAACTTGAAGTCTGGTGTGCTAGCTATTAGTGTCAATTTGACACAATCTAGAGCCACATAGAAGCAGGAACTGTGGTGGAGGAATTACCTATATCAGAATCACCTGTGGGCATATCTGTACAAAATTATATCAATTACTGACGTAGGTGGGCCCAGGCCACTCGTGGGTGGTACCAGAGGTGAGCTAGCAAGCAGCTTTCTCCCATAGTTTCTGCTTCCAGCTCCTGTCTGAGCTCCTGCCTTGAGTTCCCTCAACGACTGACCTGGAACAAAGCCTCTCCTTCTCAGTTTGCTTTTGGTCAGAGTATTTTAACCCAGCAACAGCCAAGAAACTACAATAGCTGGTAATGGCACGTATGCCTTACCCTGACAGTTGTAGTTGGTAACAGCACACATGTTTCACCCTAGCGACACAGAAGGCTCAGCGGGTGAGCTTGTTTTTCTAAGTAGATGGTTATTAATGTTTTAATGTTTATTTGTGTTTTTTCCTTTTTTCTTTCTGTTTTTTTTCATTTGTTTATTTTGTTTTGGTTTGGTTTTTTTGAGACAGGGTTTCTCTGTGTAGCTATGGCTGCCCTGGAACTCACTCTGTAGACCAGATTGGCCTCAAACTCCCGAGTGCTGGGATTAAAGGCAGGTACCACCACTGCCTGGCTTTATTTTTAAAAATATTCTCAAACTAACTAAAATCTTATTTTCTATCTTCTATGTAGGCTAAAAGTCTGTGCCATTAGAGAATTGAGATTACATCATTAAAGACTCATGTGACAGGCTTCTTTTCCAGTATCTTACAGCAATTAGCCTGTATATTTTTCATAATGAACACTGTAGCAACAAAGGCAAAACGTTCAGAGCATTAAGCGGCAATCCCAAAGCGAACAATTTGTATACCGTGATAAAACTTTCATATGCTGTCGTATAAATATACATCAGTCAAATATGCGCGTTTCAATTAATCATGAAAATTGGTACCACCTCGTTAGCATTTAATTAAGCAAAATGTTGGTAGCTTTTTCTTTCTAATCTAATGTTCAGAGAGCTATGAGACACTTTTGTATTGTATATTCCAGAAGTAAAAGTCCCGATTAATAACTCTAAGGTAGAATACAAATTGTATTTATTTTTTACAGTATAGAGAAGGATGAGATGGGGCATCTCTGAAGTGCCTCACTGAAGTGGACTGAGCAATTGCCCGATCTGGTGACTTTAAAAAAAAATAAAGATGGCCATTGGTCACTGGTCCTAGGTCATTTCAATTGAAGCAGTGAACACATATGCTGACCTTCTTGATAAGCAAGAAAAGAAAATCAAGATGGTCTTAATGGACCCCCAAACCATTGTGTTCTAATATTAATTACAACTTTCATTAGAATCCAAAATTGAGAAAAAAAAATTGGAAAGTATTTACTGGTGTTTATCTTCTGCGATAGTTCCTAGTCTGTGCACATTCAAATAATCATCTCAAGACTTCAAGTCTTATTTGAGACATGTTGCCAAGTATCCTGAAGATACTACTGTGTGCTCCCCATGCCATGAAATGAGAGATGAGGGAGAACTCTTGTCAATCTGGCTGTAGGAACAGCTCATTTAAGAACAGAATAGAGGGGTTGGGTCAGGGAGGTGGCATGGCCAGGATAGGTGCTTGCCACCAAGCCTGAGAACCTAAGTTCCATACCCAAGTGGCATTGGGAAGACAACTTTTCAGAAGTTGTCTTCTGACCCCTATCTATACACTTCCTGCCACACACACACACACACACACACACACACACACACACACACACACACTGCAACCCTTTAATACAGTTCCTTGTGTTGTGGTGACCCCCAACCATAAAATTATTTTCATTCCTACTTCATAACTATAATTTTGCTACTCATTGAATCATGGTTTCCAGTGGTCCTAAGCAACCCTTGTGGAAGGTCATGTGACTCACAGGTTGAGAACTACCGCTCTACAGGCTCGGGCTGTGGAAACTTGAAGGCCATATACCAAGAGGAAATCCTGGCTACCCACCACTCAGTACTTACTAGCAGCCACAGTGTCGCTTACCCTCCTCCTCTCCACCATTTAATCTTAGTCGCAACCTCCCACCACCAGGCACCTACTAGTCTTTTCCCCTCTGTGTAGAGGAAGGAAGTTTAAAGGTGAAGTGACTTGCTCCAGCTTGCCCAGAAAGCGCATTCTCCTGATTCCAGAGGCCAAGCTCTTGACCACTGTACCTTAGAGACCAGGCTTTTCAACACAAGTAAGATGACGGCACATCCACACCCACACCCAGCTCCCCCAAAAGGAACAAAAGCCATCACTGATTAGACTACTGACGGTCCCAATGTTCAGAGACAAGCAGGTAGAGTTATCGTGAAATCAGAAAAGTCAAATGTCTTTGAGGAGACAGATGAAGTGTTATTCAATCAATACATGTGGATTGATTTTTTTTTTTAAACAAACAAGTTGAAGGCCCACGGTGCGAGCGTTACTGTTTTATGACTGTGAGACACAGATGTGCTGCAGATGTTCCTTGTAGCAGCAAGCACCAAGGAGGTGCTGAGGAATAAGGACTACGTGTGCTGGGAGCAGCTACTCTAACCACAGGCAGACAACATTCTCACCAATCTTCTCAGGAGACCAATCCCAGTGGGGCATGGGTCAGACTGGCTTCCCATGTGGGAAAGGGAGACCACCCACATACCTAATTTTAAGGGTGCCACCATGAATGTCCTAGCTTCAAAAACTAGATAAGGGGGGAGGGGAGTGCTGAAGGTAGGATCCATTGAGGAAAGCAAAGAGGCAGAAGTGCGGGACACAGGAACATAAGACGCCTCCAGTTACTACTGAGCATATGGTTTAGTGTGTGCATGCATGTGCAAGTATATGTATGCTCATGTATGTGTGTGTGTGTGTGCATCATGTGTGCATGTATGTATGTATGTGCATGCATGTGTGTTCGTGTGTGTGCATGCATGTCTGAATGTGCATGCATATGTGTTCATGTGTGTGCATGCATGTATGTCTGCATGTGCATGTATATGTGTGTTCGTGTGTGTGCATGTTTGTGTGCATGTATATGTGTGCATGCATGTATGTGTTATGTGTATATGCATGTATATATGTGTGTGTGCATGTGTGCATGTGCATGTATATGTGTGTTCATTTATGCATGCATGTGCATATATATGTGTGTTTGTGTGTGTGCATGTATGTATGTATGAATGTGTATGTATATATGTGCGTGTGCATGTGTGTATGTGTGTGTTTTTGTACATGCATGTGTGTATGTGCATGTCTATGGAGACCAGAAGACAACTTTAGATGTCATCCTCAAGAATACAACACATTTTGTAGCATTTTTGAAGCAGGATCTCTCATTGGCCTGAGCTCAGCATTAGGCTATACTGAGTGGTGACCCAGGTTTTTCCAAGGATCTGCCTGTCTTTACCTTCTTGTGTTACAGAAACCCTATCACACCTTTTTAAAAGGTGTTAGTTCTGGGGACTGAACTTGGGTCCTAAAGCAATGAACAGACTGAGCTCTCTCCCCAGCCCTCGGAGCCTTTTCGGGTGCTAACATTCAGCACAGCAGATATGAAAGTACTAGGGAAGAACAGCACACAGCTAGGAACCGTTAGAGACAAGAAGCAAGAGGCAGACCCACTTATGACAGCTGCATTCTTTATGCAAATGAGGTACAACGAGCACTGCTTTGCAAACTTAAGTGGCTACTGTATGAAACACAGCATGTTTCATTACGTCTCATCAAAGAGACCGAGACAGAGACATTGGTGAGGAGCAAACGCCACCCACTCAATGCCTCGATTTCTCCTCCTATGGTGTAATGTTTCCACCTTTTCCTGATATTGCCCATTCAAGCTGGGAGAAGTGGGGAGCTGTTTGGGGCAGTGAGCTCCCTGCACTGCTGCTATGCTAGACGGAAAGGAAACATCCCAAGAGTTACTGCAAATGAGAGACATAAGACAAGAGTCCTCCGAGTGCAGGCTGGAGAGGCACCTGTCTTCTCAGTCATGCCCCTCCCGCAGGTGACATCTGAAGAACTATTTACTGTCTTTGAATACAGGAACAATTCAGGAACTAGTTAGATCTCACTGTCTCAGATTAAGAGCAAAGCCATTGAAATTAATAAAAGCCTCACACTTATTCTTTTAAAAAAAATGTTTGAATTAATAGTTGACAAGATGTTGCCAAATATATCACCACACTGCCAGATATTCTGTAATTAATAGATGCAATTTTTTTGTAATAATTACATTAACAATCCACACATGGGTGGATCTTTTTAAGTGCGTGAGAAGTTTGCTCCTTTAAAAAGCATCAGAGTTAACAACTAAATGTCTGCCACCTTGGCAACTGAACAATCATAACTTTCCAAAGAGAGGAGCCTAAAGTACTAAAATTTCACGTGTGTGGCTCCAGTGAAAGAAATAGATGCAGTGAAATGACAAAGGTCTATTGGCTTGAGTCCAAGCGCCCCCCTCACGCTCACATTACTCCCCAACTGATGGTAAAATTTGGGGAGATTGTGCAACCCTTGAGAGGGAAGCTTAGCTGATAAAAAGGTCACTGGGGGGTAGCCTGGGCGGTTATCCCTGCCCCTGGCTCCTAGCATGCTATCTGCCTGCTGATTCACCACGATGAGAACAGCCTCTGCCACTCTGCCATCCTCACCATGGTGAACCTCAACACTGAGCCAAAATTAAATGTTCCTCCTTTAAGTTGTTTCTATCAGGCTATATGGTCACAGGTTGAAAAAGTAATTATTAGAAAGTCAACATAGGAGTCTTTGAAGTACCTAAAATACCACAAATTTTCTTTTGAAAGTAGATTTGAACTAATTTCAAGAATATGAGTTTTCTGCATTTTTCTAAATCAAGTAGCACTTAAGTCCCAAATAAAATCTTCTTGCTAGAATGGAAGATAGATCCCTACTGCTTATGATACAGTGCATTTCACGACTACTTCTCATGGTACCAGAAGGCACCATGCAAGCTTCCAAACAAAGGAAGCAACTTACAGCCCTGCTCAGCTCTGACACCAAAGGACCATAACAATGATCATCATTGCACAACAACCCTCAGGGTGCAGTAGTGACACACACACCTTGGCAGTAACCAATGGCTCGCTACTAAAATTTAAGAGCCAATCAACAGGGGAAGCTATTCTAGTACTGGAAGCCTAGCCAAACACCCGTGGATCTTGGAGGAGAACCTACAACTACCACTTCACTAAACCAGCACAATCCATTACTACTCTCCAAATATTTGTCTTTATACCCACAGATAACTGTAGTCTTCCTCTTCCACCAAGGAAATGTGTCTTTGCAACAGACAGAGACCATTCTCGAAAGACACAACTAACCAAAACTCAGCACTGCGGAGTCCAATCCCATTCGATACATCTACAAAACACTCCTGAACCTAAGGCTCATGAAACATTGCAGGAGAGGAGGCAGAAAGACCGTAAGGATGGGGGAGTTTGCGGTGAGATTGTATCATGTCAGAATCTACACCTAGAAAGTCTCTCCAACATGTCAGCCTAAACATGAGCCAAACAAGAACAACAATAGACATGTTAACAGTAGTGGAGGAAAGACCACGAAGACCCAACCCTACACAAAGAACTACAGGCCACTAAGGAATACTGGGAGTGAGAGAAGAGTGGACCAACTGGTTATCCAATACTATCTGGTCAGCCCTGAAATCATATACATACAAGAAACATTATTTATAGAGCACAGGTTGTATTTATACACATACATACATACATACATACATACATACATACATGTGTATATGTAACAATTAATGAAAGAAAAAGGCAATGAACTTGAAAGAGAAAAAGCAGGAATATATGGGAGGGTTTGGAGGAAGGAAAGGGTAAATTATGTAAATATATTATGATCTCAAAAACTAAAAGAAGAAAAAATCTCTACATGTAGACTAAAACTCGGTTCCAATAAGTCAAAGAAATGAATGCAAATTAGGCCAAATTTCAAAAAAAGATAGAATTTTAAATTAATTTTTAAACTTTCTAATGAAACCCTTATAGCTAGTGTCTAATTATGTAGCTATTATCCTATGTCATTATAGAAAAACCAAGGGTGTGTTTTCTGAAATAATTAGGGATCCACATGGAGGTATTCATGCTAGGCAGATAACAGGTAAAGGACACTTAGTTGAACTAGATGTGGCCTTGCTTGCAAGAGGAAAGACAGGGAGTCTGTGGCTCATGGCAGCAAGCAGGATGATGCATGCCACAGTGAACAGGGAGCCAAGATCTTCAGACCCAGGACGTGGCAGGCAGGGTTTCCTGAAGACAAGGCAGTGTGAAGGTCAGATAGTAACTGGTGCAAATGGGGGCTGAACAAAGTGTCTCCTGAATGTCAGAGGCTTGCCATCCATTTCTCCAGAGGCACAAGAAGCTCCTGTGTGCCTTTCAGTAGGACATGGCAGGGTCAGAGACATGTTTAGAAATGCCACTCCAACAAGATGGATCAGAGTTTGGAAAAATCCAGTTCTGCCCCTACAGGCCTCATTAAATAGCATGAGAGCATCATGTGTCTCCTTCACTGGGGACACTTGATAGCCAGCATGTAGCAATCTACAGATCGTGGTATATAAATGAGTTAGTGGATGGATGGACGGATGGACGGATGGATGGATGGATGGACAGACAGATGGATGCAGGAGAAAGGCAATAATTTTGTAGAGTAACAATGAAAACAGGTTGGGACTCCACAGTGAAACTTAAACAGAACCCAAATGTAAGAATATTAATGGCCCAGAAATAATTCAGAACTAATTACAGACAGTTCATATTCCCGTGTTTCTCGTTAAACCAGAGTCATCTAGAGAGTGCTTACTGGAGACTGACTCTGGAATCAGGTTCAGACAGCAGAAAGCTGTTTTACATGCACTGTCCCTTCTTTGTTTATTTTTCCAACTCCTGGCAGAGAAGAAAAATAAAATGGGAACCCACAAAGTCCCAAAGCTGGACATGGAGCAACCCTAACCTGGAACTCCAAAATCCAAAGTACTCCAAGATTTGAGACTTCCTCAAGGCCAATGTCACACAAGTGGAAAATTCCCCGAGGAGTAACGGTCAAAATGTAGAGGCACAAAAATTAATGTAGACAGCTACGTCCGGGTTTGAATACAAGGTGTATATTAAATGCAAATGAATTTGGCGTTTTAGACTTGTGTGCCACCTTTAGATGACATTTTTTTGTTTTGTTTTGTTTTGTTTTTCGAGACAGGGTTTCTCTGTGTAGTCTTGGCTGTCCTGGAACTCACTCTGTAGACCAGGCTGGCCTCGAACTCAGAAATCCACCTGCCTCTGCCTCCCAAGTGCTGGGATTAAAGGCGTGCGCCACCACCGTCCCGGCTAGATGACATTTTATTATGCACATGCAAATATCCCAAAATCTGGGGTGGGAAATCCAAAACACTGAGTTCTATGTGTTTCTAAAAGGGGATAAAAGACCTCTAATTCCCTCTTGAATAACACATTGAACTTGGGGTCTCCAGCACAACACTGCTCAACACACGTGGCCCTGGCTTCCTGGTGCACAGATTTCACTGTCTTCCCATAAAGGTACTGGGTTGCTAGTGAAGAGTCTTCAACCTACAGGTCTCTTTGACAAACTTTTCTCTGCGTCTCTGTATTCACTGTAGAGAGTCTGTCTTCCCTACCCAGTCACCCCAAGAAACTTGAATAGGAAGAAAGTGGAGAAAAGCCAACTTCAGAATATGCAAAAACCAGAGTCCTATATGACACATCTCCCAAAGCCTAGCCCACAAAACAGCAATCTCATAAGGCACTTGACTGTTATTTTTTAAAGACTTCCATAGTTAAATATGTGTGGGAAACACCAGGCTAGACGAAGCCAAACAATGGGTTTGTTTTTGTGAAGGACATTTTATTCCACCAACACATAATTGGGAATCTTTAAGTCTGCCGTACATCACAAATTTGACCACACGTATGTCTTTTTATTAAAACTCTCAAGACAGAACTTGTGAAGAAGCCTTTGCCTAGGGCAGCTGCTCTAAGGTATAAGCTCTTTCCTGGGGCCATTAATTACCAGGACGATTCCTCCTCTTTAGTGTAGAACTGGACCCTCAGTTGCTAAGAACCATTTCCTTTTTAATTGTCACTGGGCACAAAGACAGTCATGTAACCAAGACTGGGTATCTTTGGTTACAGAGTCCCATGGTATATCAAACACAAATACAGAGCAGGCAATCCTTTCCCTGTAAAATCCTAGGGGAAATGGCAAAAATCAACAATAACGTGTGTGTGTGTGTGTGTGTGTGTGTGTGTGTGTGTGTCTGTGTGTGTGTGTGTGTGTGTGTAATACATAACATAGCATATTATATAAGTATATATAATATATAATATATATTATATATTGCTCTTAGTCTGAACAATTCATACCCCTGAGTGGCTGCCATAGACAAAGAGTTATGTAAAATCTTGTCCCCACACCTGAACCCTGGGTTTGACCTGCTGAACCATCTAAGATGGTGGGGGACAAAGACACTGCATTCACGGATTTGTTCTTTCTAGACTCCTCACCCTGTACGTGGTTAAAGCTCAGCACATTATTAGGAACAAGGGAATCCACTCAAAAAGTGGATTCTTGCATCTTCAGCACTGCTAGAAATGCAATTCTAAGCCTGTCCTTCCTCAAATGATGCTGTGTTTAAAAATCTAAGCTGGCAGGATGCAAGCACCAAAGGTTAAGCCGCTCTGTACAGAGGTTTAGAGCAAGAACATAGTTAAAGGAACCAAGGTAAACTGCCTAGAACATTGTTAACAAGGACAACCAGTTCATTTCACTCACGACAACTGCCTCCTAGACATCTTAGCAAGTCCTATCCGAGGCTGCACACAAACCCCTCCCCATAACCAGCCCACTTTCCCATGCTTGATACCTCAGTGCCTGGCCCCACTATCCACCCATAATCTAGTGACAGAAGTCTGGCCTCCTTCATGCCTTTCAACCTCCCACATTTTTTTTTTTCAAAATGTGTCTATCCATCCAACTCAGTAAGTCTTAGCCTAATCTACTTATACGAAAGGCACCGTGCTAAGTGCCTTGCCCACATACAGCTTATTGCTTCCGGGTTAGGCCCACATACAGCTTATTGCTTCCGGGTTAGGCCCACATACAGCTTATTGCTTCCGGGTTAGGCCCACATACAGCTTATTGCTTCCAGATTAGGCTCACATACAGCTTATTGCTTCCGGGTTAGGCCGCCATCATCTCTTGCTTAATGTACAGTTCATTCCACTTTACATGCAAGGAATTCTAAGCAAAAATATGATCATTGCTCCTGCCTGCACAAAACTCTTTAGGGCTTTCTTCTGCTTCCCTAAGAAAGTGGACATCCTTGGCCTGATCTCTGTGGCTCCCATGACCAGGCCTGTCTACTCTCTAGGATCTGGCTTCTTGGCTCCCCTGAAGCTCTGAGATGTCACATGTGTTCCTTCCTTGCCTACCAAATCCCTGACCAGTGCAAGCTCCTCTAGCAGAGACTTTCTTGTCTTGTCATTTCTTGGCAAAAGCTTCTTTGTCCTTAAACCAGTGGTCTGAACCTTATAGCCGTCAGACATAATTGGATTTGGTTGTTTGCAGTGTTCTAATACCTTTCTCTTCTATTAGACTATAAGTCAGGTAAGATAGGAAATATGTTTGTTCTGCTCATTAGAATCAAATGTCTGTTATGGGACCTCATCTTAGAGAAAAGCACAATCTTTGCTGGGCACACCTTGAGTCGGTGACACTGAGAGTGGTATGCAAGAAGCCAAGGCTACCATCTTTGGTAATCACACCGAACAAGGCTGCCTTACAGAGAAACAGCAAGGAAAGTCTCCAGAACAGAATGGGGTCATTATTTCCATCCCTCTTGGCCAAGTCTACAAAGTAAGGCTTCTCAACTGTACAGGAACTTAGACAAGTCAGCACTGGGAATGCCCCTAGGAGCACAAGAAATTCCAGAAACACACCCACCTATAGCAAGCAAGGAAGGGGAACTGATGTTGCCTCTGATTTCCTGTTAGCATCTTAGCTCTCTAGTGATCTGGAGCAGGGTATCCTCACAGTTTTATCTCAGCTAGGTCACAAACACAAACAGTCCTAAGGCTGTCTTAGGAATCACAGAGGATCCACAGTCTGATGGCAGTTCCCCTTCAGAAGGGAGTCCTGAGCCATTAGTGCAGCAGGAGACCTGGAAGAGGTACTCATGTCTGTTTAAGAGATGTAGGCAAAGGCTGTTCTTCCTTCCTCTCTCCTTTCTAAGAAATCCCCAAGTTAATTTCTTTGCTGTTATTCTATCTCCTCCCAATAAGAGGCCTAAGAAACTCTCTGGATGACAGGACAATTTTGTAAATGAACCTTTCTAAGTACCACAATATTTGAACTACCAACATTCTGTTTTTTATCCCTTTACTATATATTAAACATTAATAGGGAAAGATTCTTCAGATTACAACTATTAGAATTCTCTTTCATTATCTTCTGGTCTTTCTATATGGATGGACTTAAGTGTGTGTCTGTATGTATGTGGGGGTGTGTCTGTATGTGTGGGTCTGTGTATGTGTGAGTGTGTGTCTGTGTGTGCATATAAGTATGTATGTGTATCTGTATGTGTGTGAGAGTATTATGTATGTGTATGTGTCTCTGAGTGTATTGTGTGTCTGTATGTGTGTGTGTCTGTGTATGTGTGTGAGTGTATGTACATATATGTGTGTGTGTTTGTATGCAAGTGTGTCTGTGTGTGCATGAGTGTGTATACGTGTGTAAGTATACTACGCATGTGTGTGTATGTCTGTGTGTGCATATGTATGTATATGTGTCAGTATATCTTTGTATATGTGTGAGTATGTGTGTGTTGTGCATGTGTATGTGTGTTTTAGTGAGCATGTGATTCCAGCAAGTAGGAGTGAGTATCAAGAAGAGTAAACATGAGGGAGGAGGAAGAGGCAACAGAAGCTAATGATGTTGAACTGGCCACTGCCAAGGGAGACTGGTGTACAACCACACGGGTTCTTCTTTGGGGTTTATCAAATATATTCCACGGCTATCCACCCAAGGCCAAAAGGAGGAAGCTACATCCATCAATTTTACCCCCACCCTTCAATCTAGTGCATTAAGCCTCCTGTACTTTCAGTATCTGTATGTTTGAGTGGCAGTGTAACAGTCACCATAGGACCTCACAATAGGGAACCAGAGACACATACCACACGCATAAGGCAAGAGCTTCCAGACCACACGTACCCATGTTACCCACACTCTGACTCTGTGGATGTGGCTGTGATCCATCTGCGTGTAACTGGATGGTAATACCTTGATAATAAAGAATAATGGGGGATGGGCTGCAGCCTTATTGGTAGAGAGTTTGCCTAATATGGATGAAGTTTGATTGCCCGCACCACCTAAAACTCAGTGTGATGGGACACTGTTAATTCCAGCCCAGGGGAAGCAGAAGCAGGAGGATCCGAAGGTAAGTTACTCTTGTTAACATATGGAGCTTGAGGCCAGTTTGAGCTAGAAACTATCCATTCCCACCCCCAAAAGATCTACTTGTTTTAGGGCAGCTATAAACAAATCAGACACAGGATGAAAATGGAAAAATTATAGTCTAAGGGGTAGTATCTTAAATTAACTTTCCAGTGCCACCTTCTTTTCAAAACATATCGCTCCATCCAATTCATTAAATCTTAGCCTAGTCTACTTATGTGAAAGGCACTGCTCTAAGTACCTGGCTGTCCTGGAACTCACTCTGTAGACCAGGCTGGCCTGGAACTCACAGAGATCCACCTGCCTCTGCCTTCCAAGTTCTGAAATTAAAGGTGAGTGCTTATGAATAAATGTTATACACACAAAGAATCCAAGTCACTGTCAATGAACGTGTTTCTTGTTTTCCATTATGTTGTTAATGTCACAATGAAAATTCTTCATAAATGTCTACGTTTGTTTAGTGCCTGCCTAACATGCAATTACCAGATAAGAAGATGTATGAATTTTCAGCACTACCAGATACTTCCAATCATCTTTCAAGAGTAGCTGTATTAATTTACACTCTCTGTGATTGTACACAGGAGTCCAAGGTGCTCCGTGTCCTTGCCACCGCTTGGGGTGACGTCAGTCATTTCTGTTAGCAGTTCTAACACATGTGAACTTTGACCCCTTATCACTATTTAAGAGTTATTTATTTATGTGTATCAGCGTTCTGTTTACATGTGTGTCTGTGCAGCACATGTGTGACTGGTGCCTGCAGAGGTCAGAAGAGGCATAGCAGCCTCTGGAACTGGAGTTGTGGATGGCTGTGGGTGCTCTGCGTGCTCTGCAAGAACAAGTGCTCTTAACCACCAAGCGTATCTCCAGCCCCATCTCATTATAATTTCAATTTTATTGAATAATGAGAGGGAACCATTTTAATATATTTATAGATTCTTCAAATATCTCCTTGGTAAACTGTTTATAATTTTTGCTTATCTTTCTACTGGGTATTTTTATGTCTTCTGCATGTCTTCTCTACACTTAAAATATATATCCTTTGTTGGGACATGAATGAAAACATCATCTCCTACTCATTGATTAGGTTTTCCATTCTTTTAAAGATAACTTTAAAAATATATAATAGTACATGCCTTTAATCCCAGCACACGGTGTGGGGCAGAGGTGGGAAGACCTTCATGAGTTTGAGGCTAGTCTTGTCTATCGGGTCATCCAGGGTTGCATATTTAGACTATGTTTAAAAAATATTTTTATACATTTTATTTTAATATATAATATATTTAATATTTAAGTATTTAAAATACATTTGAATAAAGTTTTAATATAATACATATGTAAATTTTATTTATTTATTTATTTATTTATTTATTTATAGCATTGAAAAAAATAAAGGCAAGGTCACTACATATCCCAGGCTGAGTTGGACTCACAATCCTTATAAGATTGGGAATGGTAGCATATCTCTCTAATCTCAGCACTTGGAATGCTTAGACAATAGCTGTAAGTTTGAGATCAATATAAAGTATTTAAGTAAGTTTCAGACTAGCCAAGTCTATATAGTGAGCCTTGGTTAGTCTCAAGAGACAAAACCACATTTTGTGTCTTTTGTAAATTACATTTAATTAGTGCCGTGTGTGCACATGCAAACGCGCACACATGCATACTCATGCATGCATGCACACGCACATGTACCCGCACCAAGCCTTACACGTGGAGGTCAGAGGACAATGTGAATCATTTCTCTTCGTCTGCCACACATGCGTGGACTCTCATTAAACCCAGATCATCGGTCTTTTGGCAGGAGCCTTTACCAGGTAAGCCATCTTGTCAGGCCAATGGTATCATTTAATCAACAGAAAACTTCATTTTAAACATCTAACAACACAATCTCTTTTTATTCTAAGTGTTTTAAATGCATAACTTAAGAAATTTTGGCCTGCTTGAGACCATATATAATCTTGAGATGGACAAAGTTGTTAGTTTCTACTGAGGGATCCTAATCCCATGACAAGAACTTCACCGCCGTGACCGCAATCCACTACCCTGCTTCTCTGCTAAAGGCTCAGTTCCAAATGCCACCGTAGCTTTCCTACTTCCACAAAATGCTATGCGGAAATCTTATTATAATTAAATTAAGTATATGGATCAATTCAGGAAGAAGATATCTTTTTATGATATTAGTCTCTAATCTATAAACATATTTCTCAACTGTGTCTTCTTTAATTTTCATAACAATACAACTTCTGAAGTAATCTTAGATATATTTTGCTAGTTTTTTTTCTTTAAGTATTTGATGCTGGATTATATGGTATTTGTGTAAGTTTTAAAAACCTGTTTTGTGGTTAATCTTGATAAAGTTTCTCATTGATTATAATACTTACCTGTTGATTAAAGCTGTGGATCCATACAAAATAACATTTCAAATCCTTTTTATTTCTTTTTACAATTTTTTTTTTTGGTGAATTCTAGTATTTTTATGTTTTAACACATATTATGGTAGTGACCACATACAGAGGTTGGCTTCCTCTTGGTCTCTAAGGGAAAGCTCTCAGGATTCCCCCTGACTAGTTGTGGCAGATGTTTTGTGGATTCTTATCATCTTAAAGAAGCACTAGTCGGTTTGCTCTTTGCCATGGACTTTTATTGTGATATATTTTATCTATTTTTCTGTATCTATTAAGATTTATAAGGTTTTGAATTGTTCTCTTAACGTAACCATATTGACTAAGTTTTACAAATTGCATCAATTTTCTCAGCTTTGTGTTCCTAGGGGAGAAATTAGTCACGATTAGTTACCCTTTTGTTTGTATCCCTGGCTTTGGTTGATTTACTATAATTTCGTTTAGTATTTTACATTGTAAAACAGAAGTTGTCCATTTCAATGTCTCCTAATTACTTTAAAATCCCTCTTCCTTCTCTAACACCCTTGCTATGTAGTGTGATCAAAGTCATACTAAGATCATAAGATAAGTGACAGCTGCCTTCTTTTTCTAGACTCTAGACAGGTGTCTTCTTTTTTCTTAAGTATTTCACCGAATTCACCACGGGTGCCATCTGTGTCTAGAATACTCTTTGGAGAAAAGACTGAATTGATTGTAAGTAGATGAAGGACTGTTGGCTTTTCTATCTTCTTGTGCGTGGTTGGACAGTTACATTAAATGTACTGTGACTTCTCTTCTGAAACTCTAGGGATTACTTCTAGTCATCACTCTTCTTGTGGAATATCAAAACACTGATGTCTCATGACGTCATGAAAATCCTGTAACACACACGCTTTGAATTTTTCTAGAAGATCTATGATTCCAACTCAAAATTGTTGTTCAGAGTAACAATTAACAATCATGAAAAACTGCTCCAAACAGAAAGAAGAAAAAGATTGTTCCCATCCAACTGAAATATATTATGAACATGCATATAAAGGCCATAATGACACTCATTATTATATGTAAGTAATCTAATAGTGTTCTACATGTAATTAATGGAATGAAGAGACAACCTGTGGATGGAAGGGGAGGCAAACAGTTCCTAGCTGTATGTCTGACAGAGGAATAATGTCTAGATTATACAAAAAACTCAAACTAAGCAAGAAATCAAACAATCCAGTTAATAAATAGGCTAATGAAATGAATAGACAGTTCCCAAAAGATCAGTTACAAATAACTTACAAACACATGAGAGAGAACCTCACTAACATCGGAGAAATACAAATCAGAACAGTATCAAGACTTCCTATCACTTCAGACACAATGGCAGTCACTAAGAGTGTGACTTAGGACTGGTCATGCAGCACAGTTGGGAGACTACTTAAAAGTACGGACAAAGTCCTGAGGTCCATCCTTAGCTCTGCACAAAACTAGGCGTGATGGCGCACGTCTGTAATCCCAGCACTCAGGAGGCGTTACCGAGGAGTGGGAAAAGTCTGAGGCCAGCATTCACTACATAGCAAGTTTGAGACCATCCTGGAATACATGAGACCCTGACAGGTGAAGGGGGAAGGGAGGGAGAGACCATGTGAGCTGGCAAATGCTAACCAGGATATAGATAGAAAGCAACCCTTACTCTGCTGGTAGGATGGAAATTAGTTCAGGCACCATGAAAACTAATATGTAATTTTTGCAAAACCTAAAAATAGATCTGCTATCCGGCACAGATATCCTGTGAGTATTGACCCAATGGATTCCGATTCGGCATGTCACAGAGATACTGGCATGTCAATGTTCATTTCAGCACTAAGTTATGGAACCAACCTAGGTGTCCAACAGCGGGGGACTGGATAAAGAAAATGTGATGTATATACACAGTAGAATTTTTTTCAGCCATAAAGGAAAAAAAAAATGTAGTTAACTGAGAACAAATGTTGGCAAAGATATGGGGAAAAGGAAACACTTATCCACTGTTAGCGAGATTGCAAACTGGTCCAGCCACTCTGGAACTCAGTGAGAAGAAGTCTCATAACGATAAAAATAAATCTATCATATTACCCAGCTATACCGCTCCTTGGCATGTGCCCAGAGGACTTGCCATCCTACACCGCAGATACTTGTTCAACCATGTCCACTGCTGCTCTCTGTTCACAATGGCTAGGAAATGGAATCAACCTGAATGTCCTTCAACTGATGAATGGATGATGAAAGCACGGTGCATTTACACTACGGAACTCTATTCAGCTGCAAAGGAAAATGAGATCGTGAAATTTGAAGGAAAACAGGCAGAACTAAGTAAGATCGTATTGAGAGAGGTAACCTAGACCCAGAAAGACAAATGCCACATATTCCCTCTCCTCTGCGGCTCCTAGCTCCAATTCTTCAGATGTGAGTGTATAACCTGGAGTAACACACAGAAGCCAAAAGAGTAAAAGAGACGACAACGGGGGAGCTGGGGTGTGTGTGTGTGTGTGCGGGGAGTGGGGGAGTGGGGGGTGGGAGAAGAGGGATGACAAGCAACTCTAATTAGGTAAAGAGCAGCATACAGGTGATAGGAAGTGGGAATGAGAAAATGGGAGTGGCTTTAACTGGGGAGCAGGAGGGGGAAGAAAGATAACATTAATGATGTTTGAAAAGGGCATATAGAATATTTGATATTTACATAAAATTACATGATTTTGTGAGTACACATACACACACACACACACACACACAGGGAGGGGAGGAGACAGAGACAGGGTGTTTAACTACTTGTGGGAATAATTGAGCCCATTGATTGTGTAACCAAAATCCTGGCACCAGATATGAGAATTTCTGTTTGAATTGTTGGTCAAAGGAGTCCCAAACAATAAAGACTATTACTGTTGCCTTTGATTGCTTCCCAGATAATGATGCTAAGACCGTATTGCTGAAGACACCACACACTTCAGACGCGGGACAGTAAAGTCATATCTCCCTAAAGTCTCCTCCCTGAGGACTTGCTCTCATAGTACTGGCAAATACTATACAGGCTGCCAAAGCAAGGTGGGCATTCAGTAGACCTATCCAGCCATGATGCCTACTACCCATGGCAATGACCAGCATGGTATTGGCACTTCTGTTTTGAACAGTGACTAACAGCTGTCTAATTAGACTTAAGGCCCATTTAACAGAAGGGAACTTGAGCCCAGTACTATAAACCTAACCAAATACCCATGGCAAGTGAGGTCGTGGACCCTTGAAGATAACCTACTATCGCCACTTACCAAAACCAGCATCAATCCTAACCACATTCTACCTGTTTATCCTTATACCCACAGGTAAGTGTACCTCTCACCCCTCATCGTGAAACAGAGGAAGAAGATTCCAAAAGTCCACAACTGGTCACAATGCAGAGACCAGCTGACTGTGGGTTACCCTGACCCCAGCTGATCCACCTACAACACAACCCTTGCACTCAGACTTCAGGAACATGGAAGGAGATGGAGCAGAAAGATCCCAAGAACCAGAGGACGGGGAAGTCTGCTGCAAGGCTGAATTTTCTAGAGATACCTTGGATACCGAGACAATATGGCTGCCTAAACAAGACCTGAACAAATCCAATAACAGTTGTCATCCCAACACGGGTTGGGGAAATCGCTTAGGGCCTGACCCCTAGATAAAGAGCTACAAACAGTTAATGACCACTGAGAGAGGAAGAATTAGTCTCCCCAGGGATTAGCTCCCTAACTGGCTATCCAATATCAAGTGGTCAGCTCTTAAAACATACATACAAGCAACAGTAAATGGATTCAACGAGTGGTATTTAGATGCATTTATTTGTGTGTATTTGTGTGCATGTGTGTGTATTTGTGTGTGTGCATGTGTGTATTTATGTAACAATAATAAAGAAAAAGAAACCTAACTTCCGAAAAAGAGGACCATGGGAGGAAATGAGAAAATGATGCAACAATTTAATTTAAGTAAAATTATTATAAAGTAAAATTGTAAAAAAGTCAAATGTAGATACTGCTGGTTGTAAGAAAACAGATACAACTGGAGATAATGGGACCGGTTGAACTAGTCTCGGAATGACAGATGAACTATTTCTCTCATTTGTGGTCCCTAAGTTTTACACTCGTACATAGATGACAGGAAAATGGAATAAAACTAAGGAACAGAGAGGGACTGAGTGTGGGGAGGAGAAGAGGGAAAGGGAAGGGAAGACGCAGAGGGGGAGGGCTGTGTAAAGTGCAGCATACTCTTGTTTAGCAATGCCCTTGTGTAACAGTTCCTCGTGCACTGAATAAGCAGACTCAAACATAGTTAAAAGGGAGGAGAGTGAGATGGCTCAGAGGGAAAGACTTGCCACCAAACCAGACAACCTGAGTTAAATCCCCAGGATGCGCATGGCATGATGGAAGGAGAGAACCAGCCACTACACACTCACTGTGGAGGCCATGAGTGTGACACCCAGACACACAAACATACAAAATGCTTTAAAAAAAAATCACATTGTGCCAAGAGGTGCAAATCTCCCACCGGCTTTTGGCTGCTGTAACTCCATACATAGATGAGTTTAATTTAACTTTGCTCAGTCAATTAACAAGCACGTGTGATGGCATATTTAAATATTCTCCCTCCAGGAATAAAACTGGGTGAGCAGCTATATAAACCGCAAAGTTGGGATTTTATAGTTATTCGTGTGTGTGTGTGTGTGTGTGTGTGTGTGTGTGTGTGTGTTTGTGTGTGTGTATGACTGTGTATGTGTGTATGTGTGTGTATGACTATGTGTGTGTATGACTGTGTGTGAGTGTTTGTGTATGTGTGTGTATGAGTGTGTGTGTGTATGACTATGTGTGTGTGTGACTGTGTGTATGTGTGTGTGTGAGTGTGTGTGTATGAGTGTGTCTGTATGACTGTGTATGTGTGTGTATGTGTGTGTATGACTATGTGTGTGTATGACTGTGTATAAGTGTGTTTGTGTATGTGTGTATATGAGTGTGTTTGTGTATGTGTGTATGAGTGTGTGTATGTGTGTGTATAAGTGCATGTGTATGAGTGCGTGTGTATGAGTGTGTGTATGAGTGTATGTGTGTGTATGAGTGTGTG
>JANHMN010000019.1:12428416-12468766 GCA_030674055.1 Rhabdomys pumilio | reverse complement strand
GATCTTTGCGAGCTCCAGGTCATCCTGAGGCCGGTCAGAGCTACACCATGAGAGCTAGTCTCACAACAAAACAAAACCACAATAGTTAATAGGAATACACATGTTTTAAGAAAAGAATGTAAATGAATTTCACAAACTAAAAAGAATTCAATGCAGATAATTTAACAACAATAATACCAAGGTATCACATTTTGATATAGCCAGCTTGCAACAAGCAGGAATTTGAATGCTAATGAACACAAGCCTTTCAAAGTATACATGTAACTCTTGGTATCTCTATCCTAAGAGGTGAACATCTGCCTAAGACAATCAACTCTACATTATCTAGGGCTGATGAGGAGGTTTCTTAACCCTAGCGCTCAGGAGGTAGAGGCAGGGCAGAGCTCTGGGTGCTTGAGTCCAGTCTGGTCTACGGTCTGTATAGTGACTTCCAGGGCTACATTAAGAGCCTATCTCAAAATTAATAATAATAATAATAATAATAATAATAATAATAATAACAACAACAACAACAACAACAATAAAATCCCCACAACCTTTATGCCCTGGGGGTATGGTTCAGAAGTTAAGAGCACTTAATGCTTTTACAGAAGACCTGGGTTCAATTCTCAGCACCACATCAAGGGATCCACAGCTGTCTATAACTCTAGCTCCAGGAGATCTGACACTCTCTTCTGGACTCCTTGGCTGCACACACATTCCTCAACACAGGCGCACACATAATTAAAAACTATAAATAAATTTTAATACTCTCATCTTAGGGAAAGTGCGGAGGGCATGGTTCAGTGGACCAGGTGCCTGGCGTACAGGGATGAGGACCTGAGTCTAGGTCCTAGCATAAAAGCTAGGTGTATTGGCATGTACCTGTAACCTCAGAGCTGGGCATGGGGAAGTAGAGAAAAGATGGCTGGATCCCCAGAGCTTGCTGGCCCAGCCAGTCTAACCAATCAGTGATTACTAGACTCAGTGAGATGCCACTGTCTCAAAAAGAAAAAGAAAAGGAAAAAAGACATAGAGCAGTTGAAGACCACACCAAATAGAAACCTCTGGGCTTTAACCTGCACATGGACATACACACACAGGCACAGGCACACACACATGCACACGCACACACATTGGTGACCATACACACACAGAAGCATGCATGTACATGTGTGCATGTGCGAACACACATACACCCCACACACACACACTGGTGCACACACATACACAGAAGCATGCATGTGCACACACATACACACAAACACACTCGTCCACACACAGAGAAGCATGCATGCACACAAGTGTGAGTGTGCAAACACATGCAACACCCAAGCCATGTGTACACACATGCATGTATGCGTGCGTACACACACACACCACCAAAATTTAAAAATAAAATTCATTCGACAAATCCTAGAATAGATCACTTTGCAAACACAGGAAACCCACTGCTCCCCCAGCCTTGTCACCATCGCCTCCAATATCGTAGAGCCACATCTACACCTAACTCTGAAGCCCTGCTCGCCCAGCTGCTGCCGTAACAATTGACTGATCTTATCCCAGCTAGCACCAGGACTTGCAAACTGGTCCCTGGACAAAACCCTACCCAGCACACCTATTTTGGTAAATAGGGTTTTATCAGAACAGAGCCACAGTCAATGATGCATGCAGCAGCTAAGGATGTGTTCCTGCTACAGTGCTAGGTACCGTGAGAGACACGATGGCTCAGGAAGTACCATCCATCTCTTCATAGGGAAGGTTTATTAACCCGGCCCTAGTTACAGAATCAAGGGCTGTCTCTCTGCCTAGGGAGACCTTGAAGGCAGAGACCATTCCTGGATCCTGTCTCGTGGAGATAGACAGGGCCAAGGGTTAGAGCACACATAGAAAAGTAAAGATGTCCTTCCCTACACTCTGTTTTCCACAGATGAGTGCCTTGGAGTTCCACAGCAGACAGCTGAAAACCACTGGTGTTTGGTTACTCTGGCTTCTAATTCCTCTGCGTTCCTCCGGCTCAGACTTCCAAGGCTCAGTTTTTGGCCTCTATCCTTTTGCATATTTATTTCCTGATCTGGTGCGGAATTAGAGTTAAATAGAAGCTGTGTGCTTGAATTCCACGTGGCTGGCTCCACAGGAAACTCCAGGGCAGGTTCTCTGGCCTCCCTAGCGCCAGCCTTAGCTATGCTAATTCCTCAAGCTGTTTTCTCTGCTCAAATAAAGCTAGAGATGTATTTGCATTTGGGTGCACACCTTTCTGTGCATGGATTATGTGCATGAAGACTCTAGGGCAGAATTAGGAAAAGGGGGTGTGGGGGAGGTGCAGGGGAGGTGTGGGGGTGCGGGGTAAAGGTATAGTGTATGCTAACTTTCATGCCATAGCTGTCCAGGCACTAAGTGTATACTTTCTCATCTCTGTAACTATCCCATGAGGTAGGACTATAAGCCCATGTCGTAAATGAGGAAACTGAGAGCTCCCAAGGGTCCAGTTTAGTTGACTCTCTTGGTCAACTTGTGGAGTCCCTATCTGCTCCAGGTTCCTTGATACTTTGAATCTCCTAGAAACTGAACCACCAATCAAAGAACATACATGGACTGGATCTAAGGTCCCCACCCCCACCCCTATCCCAACCCACACATACATATCAGAAGTACAGCTTAGTCTTCGTGTGGATCCCCCCAACAACTGGAGCGGGAGCTTACCCTGACTCTGTTGCCTGCCTGTGGATCCTGTTCCCCTAACTGGGCTGCCTTGTCTGGCCTCAGTGGGAGAGGATGTGCCACGACCTGCAGTGACTTAAGGTGCCAGGGTGGGTTGGTACCCAGGGGAGAGGGGAGCAAAGGAAGAGAGTGTGTGATGAGAGACTGGGAGGAGGGGGGCTGTGATTGGGTTGTAAAATGAATAAACAAATAAATTAATGGAAAAAAATAAATGAGGAACATGAAAGGAACAGAGCTGCCAGAACTTGCCCTTTTCACAGAGCTGGTGAGGGGGAAGGCCAGGGTTAAACTGGGCTTCTCAATCTGAAGTCTGTGTGCTGCTGCTGTTAACTTAAACTCACTCAACACTCAGCAGGAGCCCTCACGGTGATCAGTTGGGAGCTCTGCAGTTAGGAAATTACCTACCCTTTTCTCACCAACTGGCTTATGCAAAATATATCTTTGGCCCTTGGGAGATAAACAGGGTTCCCCTCTGTTTCACCAAACAATCAGCCAGAAGAAAATCGGAGATCACTAATAAGGGAAATATTATATGATAAACCTATTATGTTAATAATTAGTACTAGCAATGATTTTAATGGCAAATGAGTTTTAATTTTATAACATATCTAATGACCTCCATGTGATAGGTCAGTTTTATTTGTTAAACTATAGGAGGCCGACAAGAGAATATGGCCAACGCTATGAAGGAAAAGCTTAGGACAACATAAAATCCATGTGTAACAAACACTGAGGAGTCTGTACCTGAAAATGCTCTCACTGTTATAGAAACACAAACATCTATTCTCTTGAATACAGTGTTAGTGTTAGCATCTTACACTAAATACTGCTCATCTACCACAGTACCTGTCAATATTCAATTCCACACACAAAAATAATAATAAAAACAGAGCATTCTAGCATAATTCCCACATTTCGTAGCAAGCCAGACGGAGTTTCATTGACGGGCTCTCTGCTCGCGGACTCCATCTGTAAGCTACAATGAACACCCTCATGCTCAGCTCCCTGCCACTAAGGTCTAATGCGCAGTCAGCTCATTTTCTGGAAATATAAAGCAACCGGTTACATTTTCACACAAGTAAAACTCAGATTTCTCTCCTTTTAGGTGCTTTCCAGGAATGAAGAAGAATTCTGTAGAGATGATGCATAATATAACCTGTTTCTTAAATGGATTTAGGGCAGGCATGTTCAAGAATACGTCTGCCATGTCTTTTGCAAAATTAATCTCTTTCCTCAGAAACCCCCCCAAAGACCTGGCCCCTCCTTATGCATCACCCCGTTTGACCATGTGTACTTTTACGTTAACCATTCATTGTATTTATTTTATTCTTAAAGCAAAAAAAATACAAAGTAGGTGACTTCAGAAAAGGGAACTTTCTTTTTCTGAGTCTAGTGGTAAACAAGGTTTGAGTCTATGGAATGCTACAGCCCAGGCAGAAGTGGATAAGGGAATTGTTTTTGGATAATACCAGTAATACTCTAAGCGGTATGTATAGCGTACTAACTTGTCTATAGCATCCCTCAAACATCTCTATTTAAGTTGAGTCTTTTACTATTTTTGTCTTAGGACAGTGACAACTGGCACAGATCGTCATGCATGGCAATCCCAGGCGTGCTTACCTGCTGGCGGCTTTATGAAAGGCGGTGGGATTAAAGGGACAATAATAGGCACATTGCCATGGTCCTTTGACCCTGCAGGTGAGTCACTGAGTCCATTCCCAGTGGCAAGGCCTGAGTAGCCTGTGCCTATATTGTAAGATGAAATAACACTGTCCTCCGGTAATTTTGGTTTTGGCAAAGAATTTTCTGTAAGAGAAAAAAATATCACCCAATATAACCAAGAACTTATTCATCACACTCAAATCTTCCCTTATTTCTTCAAGTATGTTGGTTATGTAACAGAACAAAATCTTCCTTTCAAGCTTTTCAGCAATTTCCCAGAACTCCACTGTCCTTCCTGAAGCTTTAGCGTTTGGCTACCAACAGTTTCCAATGGGCTTTTCTTTATATAATGTGCTCCGCTGTGATAGCTAATATCCCAGGTGAATCATGGTGATGCATTTCAGCACTGTAAGATCCCATAGAAAACTGACAGGCAATTAACGTTTTCTGTGTACAAAGTGATCTAAAGCAAGCATCACACTCTGGCTATGGGAGAAAGCCCAAAATGCAGCCCAGAATGGCAACTATGTCCCCTGTGTTCTAAATCTAAGCCAAGGCAAAATCAGATAAACCAATGATTTAAAAAAGCTATTATTGTACTGGGTATTGGTAATATTAATATTAATAATATTTATTAATGATTGGTAATGACATTAATAGTGTTAAAAATGAACAAAAGTGGAAATCAAATTTACAACATAGTTCATTTTATATCCCTTGTATCATGCATGCACATGCACACATACACACGTGCGTGCGCACACACACACACACACACACACACACACACACACACACACACACACGCACACACACACACGCACGCACAGAATCTCAACCCTGAGAGAAGCACAGGACTCTTTCCATGTTCCCCAGAGGCAAAGCGGATCACCCAGGCGAAGCGGATCACTGAGGCTCTTAGCTCATACACTATAAACTCAGGACTTGCATTTTTCATTTAGAGTGAAATTGACGATGTTATCTTCATAGTGTGATGTGTACAATTTCATAGCAAGTTTAACATAAAATTTGTCATGTACATTCAATTCCGCATGCCTGCAGGACGGCTCATTTGCATCCCGTTTCCTGACACGGAAAAAGAAAAAGCTCTCTCTTAAAGACAGGGAGTTAAATCTTTGAACAGGTATTGTGCCGATAGCTGTAGATACACACAGTGATGTATGCCAGCAGGCAGTGATGAGGATCAGTTAGCTGTACCACAGTTTACTAAGACTCCTTCGCATATCCCTCCTCTCCTATCTTATAAGCAGGCTCTCATTCCAAATTTAGGTCTACTAATTCTGGAGTCACACAGGCTCCCCGCTCAGGTACCAGCACGGCAACTGTTCATTCAGAGTCAGCAGGCCTCCGCGGGCCCTTCCTCCACACTCTCCACACCCTAGCTAGCTGCACTTTGATCTGATCATCTACGACTTGGTCTTCTTCCCCTCTGAGAGAGCGTGGAGCAGAGGAAGACGGAAAACCTGACACACAAAGTGAAAACAAGACTTCCTTTTAGAACCCATCCAAACTTAAGGAAGGAGGGTTCCCAAGAGAACCACAAACCCCTCCTGCTATCGAAACATACAGACCCAACACTACACTTCACAGGAGGCCCAGCCCAGGTAGGGCATCAAACGGACTAAGAGCCCAAAGTCAGCAAGCACTGTCTCCCTGAACTTGTAGCAGGACCCAGAGTTAAGGTCCTTGGCCCAGGCCTGCTTTTCCCATTGCTGGAAGGAGACAGAGCAGTGTCTATTTTTGTTTTCTGTTGAGCTCTGGTGTTCTGTGGAACTCTGCTTACAGGAAAGTACAACTAGGCTACGTTTAAAGACGCCCTTTGGAAACCCTTCCACTCCCAACCCCCTTTGGCCCAAGGGATTTCTACACAACACTGGGGGTACAGGTAAATAAAATAGCTGTACAAATCAGACATTTGCTGATAATACATCATAAAACAAATGACCTAAAAAGACAATTCCATTATAATTATACATGTAAGTTTGCCCCTTATTAAAAAGGAAGGCAAGTTTGTTTGTATGTTACCGCGATGGATGTATTTATAAACTTAACACATAGAGAAGTGAGTCTCGGCTGAATATCTAGTGTGTGGTGTAGAATAGCTTCAATATTTCTCAGTGTTGATTTATATGTTGACTTACAATCAGTCCTAAGAATTCCACTGTGCAGGATACATAGTATAAAATGGCAGGAGCATGCATGTGTAAAGTTATTTCCTAAATTATTAGAAATTCTGTCCTAATCACAATCCAAAAATCCACTTACTGATTTTTTTTATAAAAATGCCATTCAAGTTAGCTACTCAAATGACATTTTTAAAAAGTCAAATAGTCTAAGGCAATACATCTAAAAGTATACTAATTTGGTGCTTGCATACAGAGGAATGACATTAGAAAACATTAAGTCTTTGCTTTCCATAATTAAGCAATTATATTTCTGTAAGAACAGGGAAGTTTGTATGTATACTAAGAACACTGCACTTATGTAACATACCATAGTCTTGAATCAAAGCTAAGCTGTTTCAGGAGGCATTTGTGGGCACTGTACAGCGGGACAACCAGCACAGAGCATAGCACTCACATTGCATGCTCAGATCCAGGACTGCAGTGAAGTCGCATGACCCATCACCTGCACACACTGCCAGAAATACCTCTGGGCATTACACATTGACCTGCAATTAATCTGGGGGCCACTGTATCTCCCCAGACCGTTTACTGTTGCCAAAGTGTGCACAAGTACCACACTTGTTACTCAGTATCATATGGGGTCACCACCCACAGCACGAGGAGCTGCGGCTTAAACTATGTGTGCACAACACAAGGAGACACACAACGATTCAGCTCTGACAGGTGGAGAAGGTTCGGTACGCTTTGCACGAGCAAAGAGCCATCAAACGTCTTTACCTTTGAGAACAGAAATGTGTTGCCGGCTTTCTCCATCAGTAGTGTAGCTTCTGAATTCAATATCTTCACCGTCTTTTAATTCAACTTTATCGTAGCCATACCAGCCAAGGAGCTCATTCATGGTGTTTTCTGCAAAGTTCTGAAAGAGAAGCATCAGCCGCTACTTAGTCCTGTGATCAATAACTATTTGAGAAGAAAGTACACGTTAAATTCTGTTAGCCGTATCCCATGTCATACCAGCCCCACGTTCCCTAGAGGACTGCTCGCTTTTCAATCATGTTCAAGAGTTGTGATGCATTAAGTCACAGACTGACTCTTCCAATCATGACAGGCCTTCAGACATTCGCAATTTAAGGATAATAAAAAAGTACTTGTCGCTTTCACCTACGGATGGAAAGTCTTGCTTTAGTATATTCTTGCTCAAAGTTTAAGTTCTGACTGGGTCGAAAATATTGAAAAGAAGCTTGCAAAAAACAAAACAAAACAAACTAAAAAAGGGTTTTAAAAATAAAAGAGCTTTCTGTAGTTCTAATTGATTTAAGTTAGAATTGCTTTTTTGATTTGGTGTTGTAATTTAACATGCTTCTTACTGCCAATAAAACAGTCTGAACAAAAATAATAATAATAATAATCTCTCAAGTGTCAACCAGTATCATGCAAAAAGAATGAGCATAGTTCAAGGGTCCTTCCTGACAGTTTTTCCCTTTGCTAAGGTATTTGTTAGTTTGATGGATACTTTGTTCTATAAATTTTATTAGTGACAGATTCATTCTATCGTAAAAGTACCAACCAAGCTACTGCTCAGCTGGATTTAAGATAAAAACTACTTTATGAACTATAAATTAATACGTAAGGTGTTGTTACTGTTGTTGGAAATATTAAGGTTTAAAAATAGTAGGTATGGTTGACAGATTAAATACGTATGCCAAGTGACTGTGTCTAGTAATTTATCAATTCTAGATCCAGAAACAAAACTGTAAAGCCAGTGTGTGCTACGGACCTTTATGCTTTAGGCAGCTATCAAGCAGGGCACCATGAGCCTTCTGAACTAGGAATACCTTATGTCCTTACTTCTTTGTAGCACAGAGGATCTCACAGTCTTCTTTGAAGGTGTCATTTCTAAATCCCACTGGGGTATATAATTTACACACCTAAATGAAACTCCAAGGCTGAGCCCGAGTGGGGAACCCTCAACATGTATCCATGTTCTCTTAAATTCTGTGACTTCAGATCTCAGAAGGGTTTCATAAAAGATAGTACAGGACCACAGAAAGAAACCTGGCATTTCAAGCCACCCACAGGACGCTATAATTTTTTTTCTTTAGAATTCACTTAAGTTCTGAGATCCAACTGGGTCAATCTGTGATGGTTTAATGCACTGGTAATTAAAAAAAAAAATTAGCCAGATTGATTTAGTGCCACCATCCACGTGGCTAACAGCCAGCCATATCAAACTTTAGTGAGGCATTTATTCTTTCTGATGGCTGCCCGTGTCCACATTAAACAGACATTCTTCCATGAATACATGATGATGACATGCTTGGTATGAATAATAAGCAAAGAGACTTCAGGGACAGACACCATGGAGGACTGGGTTAAATGCTATTCCATTCCATCAAAGGAGATTCCTTTAATGAGATGTCACTATCTGCTAACACCCAATCCTTTCTCTAACCCAGCAGTGACAGTGTCTCAGCACACAAGGGTGAGTCTTGCCTTGCGTCAAAATCAAACCCCAACAGTATTAAAAGCTGGGCTCAAGCCATCCTGTTGGTCTGCTTGCTGCTTGCCTCAGTCTCTAAGAGAATTGTGCCAACAAGACAGATGATCTGCATAGTGACTCCCGGCTACTACATCTGGTTTTATGCTCCCTTTCCTAGTCCAAGCTAGGAAGCTCAAAGTACCCTGCTTGATAAATGCAACTTCCCCCACTGTGTCTAAGCTCTGCAGCCACACAAAGGCCACAAGTGCATAATTCATGTGTCAACTTCCCAGTGGAGGACATAAATACGTTTGTCTTAGTCCAGCTGCAAATCCATTCATCTCATCAGAACCAATCTGAGGGACAGATGCAGAATTTTTAGACATCAGATAAAAATTGAAAATCTCCACTGGATTATTAACAATAAAAGCATATTATCTGGGTATTTTAACAAAAACAAAAAAAAATCGTTTTGTTCATGTTCTCTGATAGAAACTCGTCATGGAATAGTCGGTATGAATCTGGTCTATTCCATGATTTTCAGGTTCCTACAAATGTCAGGGAAGTAACTATAAAATGTTCTCTTTCTTGTCACTGAAAATGAAAATAAATGCCATGTTGTTCTGATACATCGAGTGCAGGGACAGAGAACAACAGGTGTAGAAGTGAGAAGTATCAAACCATTTGAGAAAGGAGGAATTCAGTGAAAAGGAGAAATCGAATATATATAGTCATAAGAAATAGACTGTAGGAGCTAGAAAGATGGCTCAGCAGTTAAGAGCACTGGCTGCTTTTCCAGAGGACCTAGGTTCAATTCCCAGCACCTACAAGGTAGCTCACAACTGTCTATAACTCCAGCTCTAGGAGCTCTGATGCCCTCTTTTGAGCCCTGTGGGTACTGCACACATGAGACAAACATACATGCAGGAATCCATACATATGCACAAAATAAATAATAAAATTAAGCTGGACGGTGGTGGTGCACGCCTTTAATCCCAGCACTTGGGAGGCAGAGGCAGGTGGATTTCTGAGTTCGAGGCCAGCCTGGTCTAGAGTGAGTTCCAGGACAGCCAAGGCTATACAGAGAAACCCTGTCTCGAAAAACCAAAATAAATAAATAAAAGTTCAAGAGCTAGAGAAATGTCTCCACAGTTAACAGTTCTTCTTGCTCCTCTGAAGGACCCAGGTTCGAATCCCAGCATCTACATAGCAACTAGTAACCATCTGAAAGTCCAATCCCTGGGAATCAGGTGCCTCCTTCTGGCCTCCAAAGGCACCAGGCACATGTGTAGTGCACAGACATACATGTATGCAAAACACCAACATGCATAAAATAAAAGTTCTGCAAAAGTTTCTCCTAGCTTTAGAATTATATGAAATAACAGAGCTTCTACTTATGTGTAAAAACCACACAGTTTTTGCAAAAAAACTCTCAAAATGATGGTGCTCACACAACATAAATTTTACTGAGCAGTCATTATTCCAAATACTTTATCATTGTTCTCACAAACCATCAAAGTGTGCCAAAAATTGCAATATTTTGGCATCTGAATTATATTTTGCAGACTGCTTCTCGCCTTTGGAAGTGACACAAAAATCCTCTCTCATACCACGTGGTCCAATTTGGGTTTGGAAAATAGGTCACTAAAATTATAATGATAATTTCTAAGTCTTAGAGCAGCTTGCAGTGTTACCACATCCTTTAAATCTTGTGTTCCTTTCAATAGCCCTGCATGTTGGGTGTTTAGTTTCCACATAAACTTCTGGTGAACTGAAGTGAAATCCTCACTTGACAACAGAAGATTGGAGCATGGCAGATCATGAAACATCAGAAACAAAACGGAGGTATTTTCATTCTTTTTTCTCTAATAGTTTTCGAAAACTTTATACATTAGTATACCATTCCCATGCCCCTCTTTTCTGTCCAATTCTTCCAGTACCCCCCACTCCCTCTCAAATTTATTGCCCCTCCTTTATTATTGTAACATATATAAACATTTGTAAACACACACTACTGTGTTTTTTCTGATATTATGCATGTGTTATGCGTGCTTACAAATGGCCTCCTGGGATCAGATACTATAAGAGGGCTTATCCATGGAGAAGACAGCTTCTCCTCTGCTCACCAGCTACTAACTGCCCATCGAATAGTGAATGAAGACCTGGGGCGGGGCCTTGTGAGAGTTCCCCCATCCATGTTGGCATGTCAACTGGTAGTGTCATCATGTGGGTCTTGTTTTGGCAACCACATTGTTGCAATTAATCTTCTGATCCTTATGCCAGACTTAATTCTACTACAGATACAGTGGCAAGGGGCCAGCAATTCCAAAGAATTTACCTCCTAGATTAACGGAGAACTTACAACGTTACCATGCCGCAGGGTGTTGGTGTGGTGAAGTGATTTCCAAGCAGAGCACATCGACCTCTGTGCCTTTGCATCTGATCATTGGCCCGGGATCCCCTTAATTAGTTTGCATTATTGGAGATGGGAAGTGCAAAATTGACACTTAAAACTGAACCTTCTCATTCTACAACTTTCCGACATCACACATGGCTGAGTGCTTTGCACTTCCAACGGCCACCTCCATCTCTTTCTCGAGGCCTCTTGTTTCCCTCCCTTACCTCTAGGCCTCCTAAGGATAGACTGCAGCTCTGTCACTCAGTCTGAAGGCATGCTCTCACAAAGCTGACTAAGCAACTAGGTCGTAGAGATGAAGAAGGGAAATGTTATTATTACTTCTTCATTCCTTGTCTTTCTTTTCCCTTTATAGGTGTGCATTTGTATGTGTGTGCACATGTGTATGTGGGCGCGTGCGTGCGTATGTGTGTGTGTGTGTGTGTGTGTGTGTGTGTGTAGAACAGGAAGAAGTGGGAGTGGCCTCAGTTGCTTCTCCACATTATTTGTTATAGATTCTCTCACTGAATCTGGAGATAGCTGATTCAATTAAATTTGGCAGCTACAAAGCCCAATGAGTCTCCCTGTTTCTGTCCCTGGGGCTCTCTAGAGCTGAGATTACAGGCGTGCAGCTGCGCCTGCGTTTTTATGCGGGTTCTGGGATCTGAATTCAGGTCTTTAGACTTGTACAGTAGGTACTTTACCCACTAAGACAGTCCCTCTTTACACCGCTCAAGCTCTTCTGATATGAGCAAATTATATATATATAATATATATTATATATATGTATATATATACACATATATATATAATTTATTAATATATATTTCAGTATATTGTTATTATACACAATAAATATATATGTTATATATGTGAACTATATATATTCTTGGTGAATCTTAATTCCCATAATGTTCCTTTGAGACTCTTCTCATTCAACTAGAGGCCTTATACAAATGTCAAGGTTCAGAGCTAGAAATGTCGTTGCTAGAGTGTTCACCTACCATGCACAGAGCCCCAGTTAGGTCCCCTGCACTGCATAAGCTGGGTATTGTGGCACATGCCTGTAATCACAGCTCTGCAGACAGAAGTGGGAGGATCAGAGACTCAAGGTCTGGCTCTGCCACACAAAGATTTCAAGGTCAGCCTGGGCTATGTGAGTGAGGCCTATCTCTACTTTCTTCAAAAAAATGATAATACTAGTGAGAACCCTCACGCTTCTGAGAACTCTAATTGCTACAATTTTTAGAAAAGATAATTTAACTGTGAATTAAAATCTTTAAACATTTAAATACCATTTGAATTGGCAATTTTATTTGTATCCATTAGCAACCATCCAAGAAAATAGGTACAAAAAGATTTGTGTTCAGAAATTCTTATCTCAATGCTGTTCTCTTGGGGAAAACAAAACAAAAATACAAATAAAAACAAAAAACAAAACAAAACAAAAAGCTAAGTGTCAAACAATTGGAACTTTGTTAAATAAATTTCAATCTAATCTTACAATAAAATACGATTTTTCCACTAAAATATATGTGGTAAATACATTTTAGTGACTTGAAAAGCTATTAGTGATATAATAAGTTTTTTTAAAAAACCAATTGCTTTTTAAAAAATTGTACATCACACATGGAAAACAGCAAAAAAAAAGTCATGATGCTGACAATAATAACGTCTAGTGGGAAAATTAAAGCTTTATTTTGCTTTCTATTGCTTGTCTGAGATTTATTTTATTACTTTTATTATTTGTGCTGTAGTGTTTGTGTATGTTTTTACTTTGTGGGAGTATGCATACATGTGTGTGCAGTACCTGTAGAGGCCAGAAGAGGGCATTAGATCCTCTGGAGCAAGATCATCGGCAATTGTGAGCCATCCAACACGAGTGCTTCCAACTCAAGTCGGATCTCTGTAAGAGCAGTGTGTGTGTACTCCTGACAGCTAAGCATCTCACCAGCCCCACTCTGTCCATTTCGATTACTTACTCTACTATCTCTGTCATGACTGTGTGCTGTTCTTATAAAAATAAAAAGCTAATTTCAATTAAAAATTAATTAACCTATAGTTTTGCTCATAGGCAACCATATCAGTCATACCCACAATTTAAATGGTAACAAAAAGAATCTGTCAGTTACATTACTTAACTTCACAACATTCTGACATGTATTATCAAAAAGTAGAGCACATGAGAAGTACTTTCACAGGAAAAGGAATCTCCCAATCCAGAACAATTCACAAGCTAGGGGAGGGTTGAGGAGAGGAGATTCTGATACTCTCTTCTAGGTAATTAGTTTCGGAAAACATTTTCTCTCTCTTGCTGTGTCCATATGTTCTGCCTGCCTTGTGGGGTCAATTCTCAGAGTCTCGTGGACTTGCTAAGAGAGATTGCTAGGGGATGGGAGAGAGGTGGAGCTTCGCTTCACTCCAGAATGGAGCAAGGATGTACTGGCTTAGATCCATTTCAGCTCTGTGCTCAGGAGGGGACCGCGGCTGGGTCTAAGTTGTCTCTCGTAACACAGACCCAGTGGACTAGTTTTATTTTATGGTTACGCTAAGAGAAAGGTCAGGAAGTGGAATTTAGATAGCGCAGAAGAGATGTGTAAAAAGCCCCTGGCAGATTACGAAGTGCTTCCACATTTATAGTCCCATGGGGTCAGATGGCAGAAGACAGACTCCCCACGGATGACTGATTAGGTGGCCATAACCGTGTACAGCCTAATACAAGTGATCTGACTGGCATTGGTCGTATAGACTTGATACCGGGAGCTCTGCTTTTGGCTTCCTAGCTTGGAATCCTGTATCCAACCACAGTGTTTTATTTTGGGTCACTTTGCAACATTGTTACCAGCCATCTCCACACAGATCTTAATAGTTAGTTCATGGGATACATTATAACCCTGAAACCCAACTAGAACAATGGAGAAAAGTCATTCTCTCCTGATATTTTCCAAACTCCACAGCTATACAATTGTCATATAAAACCAAAATCATGTGCCGCCGCATATAAAATCTGTGTTGCTTCCATGAGATGTACAGCAGTCAATCACGTGCCTCATTGTCTTTTACTGCCAAGACATCAACTGCCCTAAAAGGGTCAAAGAAATGCTGGGAAAGTGTGGATACTGGCCCTGGCTGGCACAGTGGAGTCGTGGCAGGTGCACAGCTGCATGCAGCTGTGTCTTATCACAGCTGCAAAACTAGCCTTAAAAAAAAATGTTTTTTAAAGTCACCAAAACTTGTTGCATTTTTTTCCCTGTCTATGTCAGAGACACTGGCTTTCCTGAGGTTTGGTCTTCCCAAGGCTTCTGTTAGAGGAGAGAGACTAATGACCATGTGTCAATCTACAGATGCTAAAATACACATTCAGCAGACCTTGCTCACAGGAGCATCCATGTCCATTTCTACATTTCAACTGGCACTGTTTTTTAAAAGTGGTCTATTTTTTTTCTCTCCTTCTACACTGTAACATCCCTTTTCTTTCAGGAAGACATTCAGTAATTTCATTAGTGAAAGCAAGTGTGGCTGATCTCTCAGTCCTAGAGAGGAAGTTTTAGACACCAGGGCCACTGTTTATGACCCACCTTCTCATTTTTCTCTTCTAACACCTTATTCTTTTCAAACAGAAGTGTAAAGCCTTATTAAGTCAAACAGATAATTCCTCAGACATGAAGATCCAGAGTCTGGCCTTTCTCTGGAAGTCTCCGTTTAGAGAACCACTGTGCTCACTAATATTTACTCTCCACTGAGGCCCTGTTTTTGACTTTCCTTAGAACTCCGTTACCTCTTGGTTCCTCTAAGTCTGTCTTTCACAGAAGAAAAGCAGAGCTTGGCTCCTTGGAGCAGTACTTGGCAAGCATCAAGGCAGGAAACACAGAAGGGAATGAGTCTGTCAGACTCGTTTTCTTCTGTTTCAAATGCTTATTTCAGATTCGGGAGGAAGTGGAGTGGTCCTTTTCCATTTCCTAGTATTTGGAACCTACAAGCTGTATAAGGCTTGGAGAACAGTATTGTACCACACACCATACTCATCCAGTCACCAATGGAGACTCTTATAGATCCTACCAGAGCAGAACGCTTAACTCTCTGAGGTTAGCGAAAGCTAACTAATGAAATTACTGAATGTCTTCCTGAAAGAAAAGGGATGTTACAGTATAGAAGGAGAGAAAAAAAAAATAGACCACTTTTAAAAAAACAGTGCCAGTCGGTTGTAATGAGCAACTGAGAGAAACGCCAAAGGCCCAGCAATATCCTAGCCCTGCTCCCGGGGGCTAGGGTTATGCCTGGCTTACCTTAGTTCCAGCCCTGCCACATAGCACACCTGAGGCTCCAGCTCAGTCTGATATAATGTGTGAAGGTCTCGGTAGGGGCTGGTCCCAAATCCACTTAACTAAGTTCCTGGGACATACTGCACCTGACCTCAGAATAGTGTTTCCCAAGCTAAGACTTAAGATATACCTATTTTGGACATTAGTTCATTTCAGCCTTAAACACATGGGCTTTTCCAATCCATACTCTGATTTCTATCAGAGTTTTTTTTTTTTTTTTAAATAACATCAAGTCATTCAACTCTGCAGCTTGCTTTCCTGTCTCAGCAATTAACAGAGACCATTTCTAAAGCCCAACAGAGATCATCAGAGAACAACCCAGAAAATCCCATGGAAATTTTCCTACTAAAACTAACAGATGTGCACTCCTCAGACTGTGGGAAACAAGACCGAAGTATGATTTTAGCTACAAATTAGTTATTGATGATATTTGTAGACGGAAACCTTCAGCAAAGGTGAGACCTTGTGACATTTCACACAAACAACCCTGTAGTTCAGTACTTGATAAAGGAGCCGAACATTGTAAGTAAATTAAGAATGGCAGGTTTCCAGGTCAGAGTGCCCAGTCTGAGCACATTAGATTTGTCAAGGTTTTAAAAGATAAAAATTTGACTTATCATCTCTACTTAGAGTTTAGAATTTTTTTTTGAATTGTGCTATTGTTTGGGACCCACTGAGCAGAGTTTACTAAGGTTTATGTGCACAAATACATATCTTGATTGCAGAAAGCTTATACATATATTTATATCTGTATTTTCATTAATACATAGTTTTTTATGATATCTACCACATTCTGGGAGAACTCCTGAGCTAATTAATTCTTCTATATATTGGAATCTCTTTGCCCTGACTTCTATGTGACTATGACACATGTAAGCTAACAGCCTATCAGAGTTGTCGACTTAGATATAATCCCCATAGTCATTTTAGAAGCCAAAAGTAACCAAGCAATACAACATTTCGACTGCTGGTTTGGTTTTTAACATCTTTACTGTGTCTATTAAGTAAGGCACAGTAATTATAACTAAGTCCAGCAAAAGAATCTGCTCAGTTCTGCTTTAAGCCGGGGGAAAAAACAGAATCAAAAGAAGAAAAGATAAAGAAACACCACAAAGCTCACAGTAAGACAGACATTCCTGCTGGGAGGATATTTTCCCTGAAGTACACCATAACCAAGCTATGCCAAGTCGTGTACTTTTCACACACAAAATTATATTGTATCAAATTTAAATTTGTTACAACTGCCATATCCATTAAACCAGTGATAACGAAAACGTAACTCGATATCTGATCTAGTGAAACAGCAACCAACATTAGCTCACAGCCGCGTGAAGACCACCCCCACTGCCATTACTGGTGTCAGCTAAACCTCAGCCAGTTTGCCTTCTCCGGCCATTTTTAGCTAACTATGTGATTGTCACGATTAGAAAAATCTTGAAGTGTCTGAGTGAGGCAGTTCTGTCGGCCGTTCCCGACACTCTGCATTTGCTGCACTTAAAATAGACACTTGTACCAGTGTCCTTTCTATTACCCAAAGGAGAAAAAAATCACATACACACCAGTCCCTTTTCTTTTAGCACACAGAGAAGCAACTCAATCCAAGGAGTGTTGAAACCTGAGTAGGTCACTGTACACCGCGATAAAATTCCCTAATCCCTGGGCCAAATCTCCCCAAGGGGGGCCTCCTCCTGATCCTCTACTTCCCAGGCTGACTTTTCCATTCGCTCTCTCCTTTCCCCTTTCATTTCCCTACCTTCAAGCCTTGATATGTGATCTGAAGTGGGGGCTCAGGTTTCCGTTTTTACAGCTTAGGCCCCGCTAGCTGTGTACATTCCTTTCTTTCTGCTGGGCAGTGATTACTTACCAGGGCTTAGTTTACACTGGTCCAGATGAAGGCAAATACAGCCAAGCAGCCCCAGCGGCACTGATATGAAGCTGTACAAGGCTACATTGTGTTCTGGGTGACATTCAGTTGCACACATTTTTATACAGGGCAACCAACTTATTATGTTACCCTATACTTCAGTTCAGGAAGCTGAAGGGATACTAATACCAGGAGGGGTGGGGTGGGGGTCATTGGTGTGGCTATTAATATTAAAATCAGAAAAATATTAATGAGTTCAAAGCAAGCCTGTGACTTTGAGAAGCTACTTTAAACAAAGATATTTTTTTTTTTGATGATGCTATATTAGAAGAATGCCTATAGACCCACTAGTCACCCTGGCATGGTATACATGGACATGACTGAAAATTTTTGCCAGACCCTTTCATTTTGTTCTAAACCAGAGAGAAAAAAAAAATGCCACAACTGAATTATGTGCTGAAAAAAAAAAAAAGGAAAAGAAACTTCTTTTAATGACACAGAATGAAACAAGGATTGAGGCTTCAAATAGTAGAAGGCAATTTAGAGAAAGAAAAACAACATTTTTAGAAAGAGGAAATTCTGTGCATCCAGGTTAATCCCATACTCAGTCTTGCAGCGTGAGCTGAAAACTGTGTAATTTTTCTCCTTCGCACAATGTTGTTTTTGTTTCTTCCTCGCTCGTTCAGACAAACATCTGTTATACTGTAGAAGGGCAACTATCTCCCAAACCACGGAGTGCCTGCAGCCAAAGCCAACAGCACCAGCCCCAAGCATTGAGCACAGTCAGCCTTTATATCCAGCCGGGATAACATTTCACATGTTTTGATTAAAATTAGCTAATTTGTAATTCTAGAACCTATGAAACTTAAAAGCTGCCATCCATATAGAGGGCATTAGGCAGCATCTTAAAGGGCCAGAGCTAGCAGTGGTTGCCTGGTGGCCTTCTCTGATCCTCCCTCAGTCTCCATTTATAAAACGACACGGAAAAGTAATGTAGAAACGCAAAACAGGAGGGAAGGGCCAGAACTGTAGAACACACTCTGCCTCGGGGAGAGAAAACAACTTTTACAGATCTCCTTCTTTTCTTTTTTTAACTGTCTATCATTAGAATCAATGGCGGTTTCTGTTTCAGGGAATGGTATTAATTTTCAAGGCAAAGCTTCCTAACTTTCCCAGACGGGTACCTCCCGCTTCCAGACACTAAATTCTTCACACCACCACCTCCCAAAATAAAAGCCCTACTTTCAAAACGTGGAATACAAGTGAAACTCCCGGGGGAGACGTAAAGCTAGGGACATACATCTAGTTTCACAAACACCTAAGATGTGTGTCTGTTTACTCCTTCTAAAAAGTAAGCTTCATCTCAGCACCCTCACCAAATATGCTTGCTATGACCAAGAAGATGCCAAAAAACCGCACCAACAGTGAATTAGTCCCATACCATTTTAACCAGTTTGCCTTTCAAATACAAACTTAACCAAAGCTGACCAAGTCACCTGAGTGTATTGAAGATACCATGCATACGTGGGAACACCAAGAAACACGAAAAACAAGCCTTACTGTCATAGAAACAAATCTATATACATAAAGTGATTCCTTTTTCAAATCGAGAAACTCGTGAAATGCACACACAAGATAAAATCCTTGCCCAGGCAAAACACACAACTTTGAGGAAAATAAAGAAGTGGGGGTGACTGAGAAGAGCCCAGGCTGAGCCGTGTTCTTGGGCTTCAACGCGAACAGCTGGAGCGCCAGGAGGCTGCGCTCGCCACCTCTGGAGCACCGCTGGCCTGGCAGGGCGCCCGGCCTCGCAGAGAGGACTCGGGGCTGGCCTTCGCGAACAATGGGCAGGCGGCTGCGGAGGCCGCCCCTCAGACATCTGGCTTTCAGCCGGGCTTGCCGGGTCTGCTAACTGGAAAGTGAGGCGTGCAGAGGCGAGCGGGAGACCCGGGGCAGCGGCGGAGAGGAGCGGCCGGGGACAGCGAGGCGAGCCCGCCGGTTGCAGCGTCCCTGACCCGCGCCGCTCGGCCCAAGCCTCGGGCACTGACAGCTACACGGCCGCAGCTGGAGAGTTGGAGCAAAGCGGGGTCACCGAGCCTGGGGGTAGACCGGGAAGAGGGGTGGAATCCAGGTATCCCGGGTGCCCCGGCCCGGCGGCTCTTAACTTTGGAGGGGTCCGGAGATTCATTTCCGAAAAAGGGAGAAAGACTACACCGACCATCGGGAAAACCACTACACCATGCTCACTCGCCACTGGGGTTCAGTGCCCTCGCCCGGCAACATCTGTACCAATATAGGGTTTGTGAGGTTAAATAGTATGCCCCCCGCCCCCATCTAATCTGAGGTTGGCAGATTTCGGAGATGCAGCCCATGAGTTGGCCTCGGCTTTGCACCTGGAGGGGGAGCTGAGGCGTCCCGGGGACCTAGCAGAAACTGACAAGCGCGCCCCTGTCCCCCCCGCAGCCCACACAACAGCCCGAAGGGAGCGGACGGAATAAAGAGCTCGGTCTCCCCGGCTCCCGAGTCCGAAAATACCTTCATCTCCTCGTTGATCTCCCTCTTCACGGGGTGAGCCGGTTTCCGGCTCCTTTTATTTTCCGGAGGTCTCCCTTCTTTCTCCATTTCTGCCATGTTTTTGTGTCTGGTTTCTGTGGAGATGAAATGGCTGCTGCCGCCGCCGGCGGTGGTGGTGGCGGTGGCGGTGGCGGTGGCGGTGGCGGAGGTGGAGGTGGTGCTGATGGTGGCAACGCTGGCGGAGGTAGCGGTGCTGGCGGGTCCGGGGCTGGGGGGTGGGGGGGAGGGAGACAGGCGAGGGAGGAGCGGGGTCTCTTCTAGCGGCGGAGACCGTCAGTGGCCGTCACGGGGAAGGGTAGCCCGGGGAGTCTCGGGGATGCCGCCGCCACCGCTCCTGCCGTCGCCGCCGCCGCTCCTGCTGCCGCCGCTGCCGGTGCCGCCGCCGCCGCTCCCTCTCCCGCCGCCGCCGGGCTGCATCCTCGGGGCCCGAAGGAGTCGTCAGCCATCTTCCTGCGCTCTGTCCGTCCGCATGGGCGAGAGGAGCGCCGGCCACGGGGAGACAGCTGCTCTGGGCGTGCGTGCGTGGATCTGTGTGTGCGCCCGGGAGAGCGCGCCAGCCCCGGCGCCCTGCGCCTCCCGCGAGCCGAGCCGCGGGCGGAGGGAGGGACTGAGCGGGGAGGGGTCCGAGGGAGGGGAGGCTGGGGGGGTGGGGGGGGACAAGGCCAGCCCCCCGCTCGCGAGCGGGCGTGGCTTCCCGGTCGCTGTAGACTCGGATGCTGCGCGGCTCCGGGGGCTGCTGGCGGCCGCCTGCTTCTGGGCGGCGGGCACCGGCCCTTCTCGTAGCCGCCTCCTCCCCGCGACGACCCCTGCCTGCTCCCGAGCTCCGTGACGTGGGCTCCGGTGGGCTCAGAGTTGGCTTCTGAGGGTGACCTAGAGGCCGCCGAGGCAAAACATATCGGGGTGAAGGGTGGAGGTGGAGCGGTGAAAGGGCTCAGGGACCTGAAGACAGAGCGAGCACTCGGCCCCGGGGTTGCAGTGCGGGGGAGCAGAGGGAAACACAGACCAGACCCAACACCCAGGCTCCAGTGTCCTGCTCCGGGAGCCACGACAGACTGTGTGGAGGCTGAATGTCCCTTAGAGGGGTCCCCAGCACAGCGCGCCGTCAGGCTGTTTGCCAGGAAGCTTTCGCCTTCCTGAGAAGGACTTCGAAGTAGGACAACTCAGCCTTCAGCTCCTGGATTTTCTTTCTCTTTCTCTCACCCTTCCCCCTCTTCCCCAAACGCACGCTTATGCTCGGTTACAAAGTAGCATCTTTATCCCGTGACCCGGCTTGCACCCTCACGATGCCCTGAGCTTAATGGGAAGGGTTGGGCTTAGTGGGTATTGCTGTGCGCTCAGGATCTCGCGCAAGATCCCTCCCTCCAGAAGCCCCACGCCCTCGGCCAAGCACGGCAGGACCCTCTCCTCTCTGCTGGGTTCCCCACTCTTCCACCAGACTCGCATCTGCCGGTTCCAAAGCCCAGCTCATCCTCCATGCGCTCACGTGTTTCCTCTTGGGCCGCCTCTGTCCACGCCCTGGACCAAGGTCGGCTGTGCCTGTCCCTGTCTTTTGGGTTGAGGTATTGGCGTGAACCGTTTGATGAGGCTCCAGAGACAACACACAGCTCTGAAAAGCTCCTACACACACTGCAAAGGGACGACACCTAGACGTTCCCAGCTCAGCTTTCCCGCGCCGCTCCACTTTGTAATTACCTGACACAATGTGATATGGGGGTGTCCATTGTTCCCCGGCTTGTTATTACGGAGTGTTCATTATGACAGTGGTGGAATTTAAAATTACACATTTTTAAGTACTTAAGAGATAGAATGAATTCGGTGTGGGGGTATGAGTAAGCTTTTCATTAAAATCTCAGTTCGGCCTATCAAGTGGGGTTCATTCTGACTATTGCCTTGCGTAATTTGCATTTTAGCATTGTTTTGTCTCTTAAGCATCGAATCAAAGCTATCTGGGAGCGTACTCTGCAGGGCTGAAAAACTCTAAGAGGCCTGTTTTGCATTTTAGCATAATGTGTTCCGTACACACCAAGTTCCAAATATTTGGGAGGGTACCCTGGAAAATAACTCCGTCCATCTTCTCTTTCCTGGGCTGGGGGTGAGAGGGGAAGCAGTACCCGGCTACTTCTAGTACCTGTGTATCCCAAGCTGTCAGGAGGTCTATAGGAACTACTAAGAGCCAGCTTTTGTCTTTTATGGGTCGTAGTGAAAGTCCAGGGGGTCGGGGGTAATAACGCCTGTATTCATAACAAGGTTTCAAGGAATTAAGAAAGGGGATAGATGGAAATCGAGGAAACGTGCACCCAGCTTGAGAGCCCCAAGTCCTCTGGCTGGGTCTCGAATTTTGCAGTAGACCTTGGAAACCCTCCAGCAACCCAGTAGTTAGGGAGGCTGAGAGAAATCCAGACTCCTCCCAGATCACTGAGAATGTAGCACGTGGTTACACTATAGATAAAGGGTGTCTCCACCATAGTGTTGTTGGTAAAGGAAAGGAGGAAGTCCTTGGGGTTTTTAAAAATCACAATTTCACCAAGACAATAGGTAGACTACAACAGGTTTGTTCTTTCTGTTCTGTCCTCTTGGTGTTTAGTTAAAAAGGTGGTGGGAAAACTTTTCCCTCTTACTTTGTAAAACTACAGGCACAGGTTGTAAAATCAACTATGCAATAAGAAGCCTTTGTCTCTTGGAAACATATTTACATCTTCTCCGTTTCCTTTGGTGCCAGAGCTGTCACAATCGACTTACTGTTGTTCAGCTGATATCAAGTAACAAGTTGTATACCCCCTGTCTTAGATACAGTTTCCCAAGTTAAGAAACAAGTAAACAGAAAAGGTAAACTGTAGCCCAGATTTATATTTAGAAGCAGCGGCACTTCTTTCAAAGGGAGTAACTCGAAAGAAACAGCCCAGGGTTAATGAAAATAATGACATTGGTCAGTCACTTGTTCCTTCCTGCCCTCTAGAAAACTGAGGTAAGACGATTGGATCAGAACCCATGAAGCAGATCTTTACGGACAATGGAAACTCAGAAAGTATATCTGAGAAAGACCGTTAACCTGACCTGAACTTTGGCACTGTAAATTGCTTCTTATTCGTGAATCTGTGTTTTCCCAAATGTACCATAGAAGGCAGTTAGTTACACCAAGAGTTGATGCTTTATGCAATTAGAATCTTGAGTTCCCTGGATAAACATGTTTACTTTGTAAACATGTAACTGTGGGTAGAAACAATAACATAAATATGTTTCTGAAGATTCCTTCCTCCACCCAACACACAGTGCCCAAGCCTCCTGGTATATAATTAGTCCTCATTTTTCTCCCTCATTAGCCCTGTCAATCACCAAGATAGGCACAGGGCCAACCTTTTGTAGATTCCTCAGTTACCTTTTTGTGTTCTCCCTTCTTTAGAGTTCTTGATCTTAATCTGGGCCTGCTTCACCTGGAAAACACATCAGAGAACAGATGGGAAGACCCCAGAGTGGTCATCTATGGATGTATTTGCTATCACCTAGAATTGATTAGTGTACCCTAAAATCATCTTGAAATGTTTTTCTGTGTTGTATTTGAAATGAGCATTCATCTCAAACAAGTTCTATGCTCTAGCTAGAGGTGAGGATTAAAAGATAATTATGATGATGAACATGTGATAGGAATTATCTCACTTAATATTCATAACATATCGTGAAACTGCTTTTGTTATCGCCAAATCACAAAAGGAAGCTCAATCTTATGCAAGTTCCTAAGAAGTACTGAAACATGGACTTATAACTTCCTGTCCAATTCCTGCTCTGGAGTTTTTAATTTTATGCTAATCTGATTTGGTAAATTCCTGTAACAATCTACATTTTACCTTATCTAAGGCCCATATTTTCATAGATTAAGATACATTTTTTACCTTGAATTCTTACTTCTTTAAGTGATATCTATTTCTTGCCAGTGGTACATAATCAAACATCATATTGGCCAATCAGCAGGGAATTAGCATCCTTGAGTTAGGCGGAAGCAGCCATTCTTAGGAAAATCCCAGAGGCTTAAAACAACAAAGATTTGAATTTCTATCTCCAACAAAGTCAGCTGATGGATCTCTTTAGCAGTTATCCCCCACGTGGTGGCTTGGGATGTACTTATGTATGCCCAGTCACTATAGGAACGTTGGAGACTTGGGGAACTAACAGGATGGTAACATACACATTGTCTAGAGTTAGTCACGGAGAGCTGACCAACCCATAGGGAAGCTAGGAGGTTTAGTCCTTCCAAGTTCTCCAAAGGATAGGAGAAATAGAGGCAAATATTTAGTCTGTGTCACAAACACATCTTCAGTTCATTGAAACATGGTTGTTAGGGTCTGCCAGAGTAAACATTAAGACCAAATGTCCAATGACTGGTCTTTTTTATTTAAATATACTTCAGAATTCACAACTATGTTTGACTGAAAAGAACAAAATTCTAGAGTCAATATTAAGAAGAGCTTCTAGACACTGCACAATTCTAGTTGGTGTGAGGCTTTGACCATGCGAGAGGAGTTCCTGGGTATCTGTGACCTCCTGAAGCCACACCGAAACTCTGCCCTGGGTCTCCTATGCGTCTGCTTCTTTGTGGGTTTTGTTGTAGTTGTTGTTTGCTTTTTGTTTTTGTTTTACTTGAGAATTACCTGTCTAAATTTATTGTTTATTTATTCATTTACTCAATAAATATGTTATTTATTTATTGCATTGTTCTGTCTGAGTGCTTGGCAGCAGAAAACATAACTAACAGGTTCTCAAATATTACAATGTTTGCTTTTTTGTTTTGATGTTTGTTTGTTTATTTTGTGACAATCTTGCTTTGTAGCCTAGGCTAGCCTTAGGATTCCCCTTCCTCAGCCTCACTGGGGCTAGGATTATAAGTGTCCCAGCTTCACAAACCTTAGAGTCTGACAGAAAAGCAGCAACCAAATAGCAAAGCAAATGGTGTTATTTTATTGGTTTATTGGTTGGTTAATTACTTACTTTTAATAACATATTTAATTTTATTTTTTATATGCATTGGCATGAGCGTATCAGATCCCCTTGTACTGGAGTTACAGATAGTTGTAAGTTACCATGTGGGTGCTGGGAATTGAACATGGGTCCTCTGGAAAAAGCTGCCAGTGCTCTTAATCTCATCTCTCCAACCCAGTTATTTTTGAGACAGGATTATTTTCCCCTCATTTTGGCAGCACAGGCTAGCCTAAAACAAATTACATCATCTAAACTGTCCTCTAACTTGTAGCAATCCTCATACATCAGCCTCTGAGGTGCTGGGTTACAGCCACCACACTAAAGTTTTTAAAGGGAATTTATAAAGTGTAGTGGCTCTAAGTCAACTTTATCTAAAACATAAAATCCTCTGTGTGGAAAGTCTTGACTTATATCAGGAAAAACTGAGAAGGAACTATCCGTTGTGAGAGCATAGAATCCAGGAGAAAAGTGTTGGAGTAAGAATTTTAAAGGAGTTGAAGGATAGATAGGTGCTCAGCCAGGCTGAGGTGTGGAGCCGGATGAAGACAAAGAGAACAGTGCTTCTTCGGAAGGTTGAGAGAGCAATCCATAGCAATATCGTAGTGAGACTGCAGCCCATGGTAAAAGAAGGAGATGTGAAAGGCAGGATGGACAGATGTCCAGTGGAAAGGCATTCTACCATGCCTGGGAAGACCAGGTTCCCTCCTGCTTCTACTTTGTGTCTGTAGAGCACTTGGACATAAGCTTAACCACCAGACACCAAGAGAGCCCAAATGGTCACACCTTTGAGTGGAGACCCTCTTCCTGCTGCTGCAGGAACACTGCATACCCTTGGCCCTCCTAGCCAGAAGAGAAGGGATGGGTTTCCCTTCTTCACTGGCATGTAAGAAGTTCCCTGTCTCATATCAGAGTGCAAACTTGAGGTAGGTACTTTACAGAAGGATGAGGGACCTCATCTTTGGGGGGGGGGGCACCTTGAATGCATCATCCTAATTTACTGATCAGCTCTTCATTTGTGAAACAAACATTGCAATTGATATTTCAAAATGTTGCTGTGATGACCACAAGCTATGTATTTCAATGACTTAGAAGTAAATCACAGCTTTCTGTATACAACACTGCACAATCTGCTCTTCTAAAGACCATTACTATCTTACTAAGGCCTTCGGTTTATCTGTACATACTAATACAGTTACATGACAGCCAAAGGAAACTGACACATGAGGAATAATTGTCTACATAATAAAAACATCTCTCACTTCCAAACTAATGCCTAACAATGCCCCTCTGGATAGTAACTTGTTAAAGTGTATTAATTTTAATTTGCAAAGATGAGAATTTCAGATACACTTTTGAGACTATTATAGCTGTACCCATCTGAGACAGGCATGCCAGAGCCTATAAACTCAAGGATAAAGTGATTTTGAGTTATAATTTTTAATTCTTACTCATCAAAGCAGAAATCAAAGCCCAGTATTTATTTACTCCAAATGTCTCGGTGGGAAAAAAAAAAAACGTTATTTAAGCTCAGCTATCAAAGCATACAACTGAATATGTGGCTTTATGTGTAGTGAGCCCGGGGAGACAGATGAAGCCCACCCAAACGAGAACAAAGGCTATTTATTTAGAGCAAGGGAGTCAGCCACCATCACTCAGACTTGGCAGAGAGTCAAAGGCAGGCATGAGAGTGGGAAGGCTTCATAGTGGGAAGGGGGGAAAGAGAAAGAAAGGCTCCAGGTGTGCTCTGCTTGGAGGCTGCTTACAAGGGAAGGCTGCAAGCAAGCTAACTGAAGGACTGGCTGAGGGAAGCAAGGTACACTACATGATCACTTTAAAGAGCACAGTTTGGTTTGCTATGAGCTGGAAAGAAATTGGTAAAGGAACTGGAAAGCCGCCAGGCATTGACCAAGTCTGAACCTTTCTGCTGGCAGCCAAAGATAGTGGTTTGGCTGCTCTGGGCTTTGCTGCAGCCTGTCAGTCTGAGTCCTGTTGCCATATGTGGGCTGGCCATTGTCCATTTGTCAATCTCTCGAGTCATTAATTAGAAAATAAAGTAAGTCTGAAAATCAAGGGGAAACTAGATCAAAGACTAGGTGTAAGGCAGCTCCCATCTGTGGTGAGATAATGTTTTGATATGTTGAGAAGTGTTTTGTTTGTCTCTGCTATTACTTTTATAGCCCATGTATCCTTTCACTCAAATCAAGCTTCGGCATCTATGACTTCAGGAGAAGGATATTATACAGGAAATCCACAGATCAATATGACTTGCCTATGACTTAAGCTTTTTGATTGGTTGGTTGATTGACTGGGTTTTTTGGGGGGGGAGGGTGATGAGACAGAGTTTCTCTGATTAGCCTTGGCTGTCCTGGAACTCACTCTGTAGACCAGGCTGGCCTCGAACTCACTGAGATCCATCTATCTTTGCTTCTCAAGTATTGGGATTAAAAGTGTGTGCCACCACCGCCCAGCAACTTTAGAGTTTTAAAATGGGCTTGTAAAATCCAAAGCAATAGCAGTAGTTAGGACAAGAAAACTATTTTTGTTTAAGTCTAAAAGTCCTGGATTTTGAGTATCAGGACTCAGCAGTATGAAAGATTCTGATTATAAAGTCTGTGTGAAGTTGACATTTACAGAAATGAGAAACCAAGGTATGGTGGTTTGAATGTGCTTGGCCCAGGGAATGGCACTATTAGGAGGTGTGGCCTTGGTGGAGGAAGTGTGTCACTTTTAGCATAGGGTTTGAAACAGTCCTCTAGCTGCCTAGAAGCCAGTCTCCTGACTGGCTTCTGATCAAGATGTAGAACTCTCAGCTCCTTCTCCAGCACCATGTCTGCCTGCATGCTGCCATGCTTCCTGCTATGATGATAATGGACTAAACCTCTGAACTGTAAGCCAGCCCCAATTAAATGCTAGCCTTTACAAGAGTTGTGTTGGTCATGGTGTCTCTTCACAGCAATGGAAACCCTAAGACACAAGGGGAGTCTTCCCAATTTAGAAAGAGATCACAGCTCCCTGTGCTTGAGGAAAAGCAGTAGTAGATGAGCAGATATTGGAGATATTGGCCCAGCCAGGTCCCAGTGCTTGAGCAAGAGAGAGCAAGCACATGAAACACTTGCCAAGTCTGAAGGGAGGAGAAAAAGAACAGATGTGGCTCACACCTTCCTTCCAAAATGGAGCCCACAACAGAAGCTAGCCATAGAGAATCCAACATGGCCAGGCAGGCACATGGGGTTAAGCATGGAGATATAAGGAGCCTGGCCAGAAGGTCCCGGGTGACTATAAGTCTTCTCCATCCACTGTGTTTCATGTGTGACTGAGAATGGGACAAGTATGACTCTGAGACAATATAGAATGGCTGTAATCTGTGCCCAAAGTATTTAGATAGATTCATGGGATTCTCCCATCTCAGTGTATGACATATAAAGAACGTCATAGCTAAGGAGCAGATGCCACCCACTCTCCAAACCCCAGGTCCAGGCCAGCCTGGTGAGGAACGCGTGGAGGATGTGAGCAAGAGAAGTCCACGTTCCTGAAGTTGTCGGGAGACTTCCCTTCCACCTCCTCATGTCAGCGTTATGAAATAGATTGACTCTGATTATATATATAAAAAAGTCCTATTTAGCAAATGCCTGTGGGTTTTACATCAATATAGCTCACGTGTTTATTTACTCTACGACTCAAATTTGCTTTTATCGGTTTGAAAAACAGAGTTTTCCATCTCCTGAAGTAAATTTGCAGGGCGTTTTATGTGCTTCACTGTTTTCTGTATAAATAGAAATGAAAATCGCTTATGACTCCAAAGAATATCATAAGACAAACTGAAACACAATTTAATTGAGTTAATTGAGATAATTGAGACCTTGTGTATCTGTTATGAGTCTAAGAAAAGCATATTTCTTGATACATAATATTTAGGCTACCTCGAATGACAATCTTATCCATTAAAAGGTGAGTAAAAATGCCATCATACATGCCTTTGAGTTCCAGTCCGTGGCAGATGGATCTCTGTTGAGTATCTGAAGCCAGCCTGATCTAAAGAGATCCGTTCTCAAGAAGAGAGAGAGAGAGAGAGAGAGAGAGAGAGAGAGAGAGAGAGAGAGAGGGAGAGAGGGAGAGAGAGAGGGAATGAAACAGAAAGTTTGGCATTAGAGGGATGGCTGGATGGATAAGACTGTGCTGCTCTTCCAGAGGACCCAAGCCCGATTCTCAGCACCCACACCTAGCAGCTCACAACCAACTCCAGCTCCTGGAAGATCCAAGTCATGCACATACCACACACGCACACATACACATGATGAAAAATAATAAAGTAAACCTTTTAACAATAAATATCCTAAGACTAATTTATATACATGACATTGTCCATTAATCAGAAGGTTTAAAGTCCTGGTAAATATAAATATCACCTTAGTATCTCAGTCATCTGTAAGTTCCTTTGCCTTCCCTGATGCCATCCATGACAAAATAAAACCTCCTCACTCCTGCTCCTTCTCTGTCTTGCTGTTTGGTGTTGAGACAGTCTTGCTATGTAGCTATGAAGCCCTCGACTAGATCTGTTACTATGTAGTCTATCTTAGTTAGGGTTTCCATTTTTGTGAAGAGGCACCATGACCAAGGCAACTCTTAAAAAGGACAACATTTAATTGGGGCTGGCTTACAGATTCTGAGGTTCAGTCCTTTATCATCATAGCAGGAAACATGGCCACATGCAGGCAGACATGGTGCTGGAGGAGCTGAGAGTTCTACATCTTGATCCAAAGGCAGCCAGGCTGTCTTCTGCAAGCAGCCAGGAAGGTGGTCTCTATTCTGCACTGGACAGACCTTGAACATAAGACCTCAAAGCCCACACCCACGGTGACTCACTTCCTCCAACAAAGCCACACCTCCTAATAGTGCCACTTCCCATGGGCCAAGCAGATTTAAACCACCCAATAGCCTAAGCTACTCTTGAACTCTGGGGAATTCTCCTACCTCAGCCTCCTGAGTTCTGAGGTTCCAGACATGAACCAACAAAAAGAAGTCTTAAAAATGTTTACTTACAGCCTGGAGGGATGGCTCAGCAGTTAAGAGCACTGGCTGTTCTTCCAGGGGTCTTGAATTTGAATCCCAGCACCACATGGTGACTCACAACCAACTATAATGTGTGCAAGTATACATGCAGATAGAAGGCTCATATGCATAAAATAAATAAATCTTTTTTTAAATGTTTACTTACTTAACACCGTAGGAAAAAAGGAAATCTGAACAAATCCCACCCTGCTGGCTCCCCGAGAGATGAAGTAGTTTGACCCACACTTCCCTACTGTTCCTCCATGCTCAGACATTTTAACACTTTTGGGGTGGAAATCAAGCTCATGGATGTGTTAAATAATTATAATTTCATCTTCATTCTAATTTTTGCATGGTTGTTATGGAAACTAAATCATCCATAACAAAATACTCAGCACTTCAAAAGTAACATACTATATTTTAATATTTCCCAATCAAACATGGTGTTCCATAAACAGTTACAAAGGACAAAGCTCTGTTTTGACCTACCTCCTCTGAGGAACCTTATGTGAGGCAAGAAACATTTTTGGTACCACAAAAGATTTGTCTTCAGTGTGCTTTTGGGCCATATGTTGTCTTTTTATTACACCCTAGAGGGAGGATGGTGAGCGGAAAAGACTCCAAAGTTTTAAGTATAAGACTACATTATGCATTTCTGAGGGTAAAAAAGTCATTAAAAACTAAATAGAAAAGTTAAAGATTCAACAGCCAGTCTTGGCATAGCAACTGTGTTTGTTGTTGTTTAATTACATTACGGCTACTAAATTCATTTATCAGATGTTAAGTAAGAATTCTTGCCTGCACATTTGTTTTTAAAGTCAGTCTCACTTTATAGTTCTGGATAGCCTGGAACTCACAGAGATCTTACCTGTCAAACCTTCTCGCAGGCCCAAGAAGACTAACTCCTAAGGATTTATAGTATGATAGAATAACCATGGTTGGCAACAATTATTTATTTGAACATTTCAAATGCCTATGAGAGAATTTTGATTGTTATCAATGCAAAAAATGTAAATATGAAATGATAAACATAAATTAATAGATATGTCATTTTCACGGTCTGCCTATTAAACACTATATACATAGATTAAAATGTCAGGCTGAATCCCATAAATATGTGTCAATTAAAATGTAATATTTTATGCTAGGTGTGGTGGAACATGCCTTTAACCTCAGTATACAGAAGGCAAAGGTAGGCAGAGGCCAACCTGGTCTACAGAGCAAGTTCCAAGCCCAGTTAGGGCTACAGACAGAGTAAAACACTCTCTCTCTGTCTCTGTCTCTGTCTCTGTCTCTGTCTCTGTCTCTGTCTCTTTCTGTTTCTCTGTCCCTCTCTCTCTTTCTCTCTCTCTCTCTCTCTCTCTCTCTCTCTCTCACTCCCTTTCTCTCTCTCTCTCTCTGTGTATCTTTGTCTTTCTCTCTGTCTCTGTACATGTGTGTGTTGTATAACTTTAATTTAAAAAGAAATATATGTGGGGCTAGGACAGGGGAGTTGGCTCAGATATTTTGGTCATCCTGATAAGCCCTTAGAAACAGTGGTCACGGGAGTGTTCTCAGAATTTTGTTTATTGCTTTGCTTGTTCTATGACTATTGGTGTTGATTGTCTTGCTTGTTCCTTGACTAGTTGCATCTATTGCTAGTCCCTCTACCTAAAACTGACCTGAATACTTGCATGTAATTCCAATGTTATAAAAGCAAAAAGGAGGAGGGGGGTGGGATAGGGGGTTAGTAGGGAGGGAAAATGGGGAAAGGGGATGGCATCTGAAATGTAAATAAATAAAATATTCAACAAAAAAGGAAATATATGTGTTCATATATGTACACACAGAGACACATATATTTATTTTAATGGGAAGGGAGTGGGAACTCGGGAGATTGAAGAGCAGGGCAAGGGACTCAGGAGGCCAGGGCACAGGAAGACTTCATCTAAGACTTAATTTTGCTTCTGCAGCTCCCTAGGAACCAGCACAACACACTCCACCATCTCACAAGCTGTCCCAAATGTTCTCTTTCCATCTTAAGGGGCAAGACTCAGGAGAAGGTCAAACCATCGAAGAATCCGTTCCATGGGCCAGAATGTGAGGAGAACGAGACTCGAATCCGCCGGCTTCTAGAATGGAGAGGAGGGTTCCGAGATTCAAACTAGACCAGATCCAATGAGAAGTGGCCCCAGAGATTATGATAATGTCATCCCTGTGGCCACTTTGTAGCAAATCATTCCATTAAGGAAGGAAATGCGGGGCTGTGGAATAATTCTTCAAAGTCAGGCAAAGGTTAAATTATGCAGACATTAAATATTGCAAATCAAAACCTTGCTGACCCAGAAATTCATACTAATAGATATATTTGCAATCTCTAAATGCAAACTTTAAAAGGCAAATTCGGTAACCCATATGCTAAGCATCAATTAATTAGGATACTTAAGCAATGAAACGCTCTTATGAGCCACGTTTCTGACTGGCTGTGGTTACGCCCTTAAAAAGACACACAGACCCGTATATTTCCGCTCTTGCCACTGAAATTCCTAATCCCGTATTTGAATTGTGAGAATGTTTTGCTTCAGAACTGTTGATGCCACTGTGTGAAATTGTAAAGTGTGGCGGGTGTGGGCTGATCTAAGTGTGCCCGGCTCCCAGGGTGTGTGTTAATTCATGAATTTTAACTACACTTCTGGTAGGAGCTTATCTTTGGTCTTTCACTGTGTAAACAGCAGATAAAGTGGTAGATTTATTTCATTAAACATGCATCTTGACAGACATTCATTGAGATGTATAGACTTTGGGACTGATTAATTTGGTTATGTGATGTTTTTGAAACAAAACAAAATAAAGCCAGACATGGTCATACAGGCTTTTAATCCCAGCCCTTGTGAGGCAGAGGCAAGCATGTTTGTGTGAGTTTGGGGCCAACCTGGTCTACATAGTGAGTTCTGGGACACCCAGGGCTAATGTAGAGAGACCTGTAGAGAGATAAAATAAAACAAAATGAAGAAGAAAGAAAAATAAGCATTGTCCTGAGAGCCTACAAAACACAAACACATTAGTAAACACTGTGGACATAAAAATAAGTGGTTTTTACTAATACTTTAAAATGTATGCTTTGAAATTCTCTCACACACACACATACATACATATGTACATGCATATGTACATACATCTATACAATATATTTTGAGCATATCAGCCCCTCATTCTCTCCTTCAACACACCCTAGGAATTCCCATTAGATCTCCCTCCTATTTGTGTGTGCATGTGTGTGTGTGTGTGTGTGTTTGTGTATGTGTGGCGCACACTCAATTTTTACAATTTTTTTCTTTAATTTACTTACTTACTGTCTTAGGGTTTTACTGCTGTGAACAGACACTATAACCAAGGCAACTCTTATAAGGACAACATTTAATTCAGGCTGACTTACAGGTTCAGGGGTTCAGTCCATTATCATCAAGGTGAGAACATGGCTGTGTCCAGGCAGGCTTAGTGTAGAAGGAGCTGAGTTCTACATCTTGTTCTGAAGGCAAATAGGAGAATATTGACTTCCAGGCAGCCAGGGTGAGGGTCTTAAGCCCATGTCCACAGTGACACATCTACTCCAACAAGGCCACACCTCCTACTGTTGCCACTTCCTGGGCCAAACATATACAAACCAACACACTCACTTTATATCCAGATTGCAGACCATAGTGCCCCCCCTCCTCTCCTCCCAGTTCCACCTTCACATCCCCTCCCCCCACTCCTCTTCTCATCTGAGAAGGGAAGTCTCCCCCTCACCCTCACCCATGGGTACCAACCTCCTCTGGCACATCAAGCTCCAGCAAGACTAAATGTAACCTCTCCTACTGAGACCAGACAAAGCAGCCCAGCTAGGGGAAAAGGATTCAAAAGGAGAAAACAGAGTCAGCCTCTCTCACTCCTCCACTTGTTAGCCAACCCACATGGAGACCACGTTGCACATCTGCTACATATGGGGGGAAGAGAGCAGCCATGCATGCTCTTTGGTTTGTGGTTCTGTCTCTGTGAGACCCCATGGGCCCAGACCTTCTTGTGTTGTCCTTGACCTCTCCAGCTCCCTCAATCCTCAAGACTCCCTGAGCTCAGCCTAATGTTTGGCTGTGGGTCTCTCTACCTCTGTTTCCATCAGCTGCTGAATAAAGCCTCTCAGAGAACAGTTATGCTAGGCTCCTGTCTGCAAGCATAGCAGAATATCATTAATAGTGTCAGGGTTGAGCTCTCTCCTATGCACTAGGTTTCAAGTTGGGCCAGTCATTGGTTGGCCATCCCCTAATCTCTGCTCCATCTTTATCCCTGCATAACTTGTAGGCAAGACAAAATTTGGGTCAAAGTTTTTGTGGGTGGGTTGGTGTTCCCCTCCCTCCACTGAAAGTGTCTCCTTTGTACATGAGGTGGCCATATCAGCCTCTATATTCCCTGCTGCTAAGAGTCTCAGCTAGTGTTACTCCCACAGACTTCCAGGAGCCTCCCCCTTCCTAGATCTCCAGCTCATCCCATAGATTCCCCCCACCCATTGGTTTCTCTTCTTTCTCCCAGCTCTCTCAACTATCCCTTCTCCACACACCAGATCCCTGCCCATGTTCCCCTCTCTACCCCTTCTCTTGCCCATTTCCCTCCATCTACCTCCAATGTCTATTTTATTCCTCCTTCTGTGTGAAATTCAAGCATCCTCCCTTGGGCTCTCCTTGATAATTAGCTTCTTTGGGGTCTGTGGATTATAGCATGGTTATTCTGTATTTTATGGCTAATAACTACTTATAAGTGAGTATATACTATGAATATCATTATGGGTCTGGGTTACTTCACTCAGGATGATATTTTCTAGCTTTATCCATTTGCCTCCAAATTTCATGATGTCTTTGCTTTTAATAGCTGAATAGTATTCTAGCATGTAAAATATACAATATTTTCTGATCCATTCTTCAGTTCTGGGACATCTAGGTTGTTTCAAATGTGATGAGATGCTGTACCTGCTTTCCTAGGCCTAAAATGTTTTTAGCCACTGAGACTCACTGTTGAATAAGCTCACCCTTTCTGGTTCTTTCTGTTTTGGCTTAAACGCCTCTCCAAGCCGATTAATTCAAACTTACTTCTCTCAGCTTTTCATTGAATTGTTCTGCTTGGCCTCAAACTAAGTCTGGCAATTTGTTCTATTCTTCTGGCTCCTTCTTATTCTTTCCCTCCAACTGTCTTTGCTGACCTGCACTGCATGAACTACAGTGACTGAACTCAGCTGAATTGCCTGAACTCAACTTAACTGCACTCACTGAACTATCCTTCCCTCCTGACTCACTCTGTGCTGCTCTTAAGTGGCCTGTGTTTCCTGGCTGTTCTCATGAGAGTTGGTCAGAGCCTATTTCTGACTCATTTTGTCAAATCTTTCTCTGATTCATCACTTTGTCTGTTCCTCAATTAGATGTCACTTTCAAACATGGTTGCTTTCTTCTATAAATTAACTTTACCATCATTATTTGGGATGAAAGACATGTTCTAAGTATATGTCTGTATTCCAGCCAAAAGTATTAAAGGTGTCCATTCCAGATGGATCACACAGACCTAAATGGGATACCTTGCCAGAGCAGCCATGTTACTAGATTAAAATTCCTCTACATATAGTGGCCACTCTTGTAAAGAAAAGTGGCTGTCCATCTCAGCAGCCATCACCTACCAGAAGTTTCTCAGTAAGGCATGGATCCTGGAGCTTCTCCCCACTCCATTCCAGAATGCTTGATCAGCCTGGTAATGTATGATGCACAATTTAAAAAGTAAAAGACTGATTCTGAGTCACAGATAGAAATGATGACCATCTGAGTCGGACCCGGAAGCAAAATGAGTAGAGTGTTGTCAGATGAGGAAAAAGAAAAGGAGTATTTTAGACAGAAGGAACAGATGTACAGAGGTGTCAAGATTTGAATATGCACAGAGTTAAGGGAATCAAAATCATTCAGTGTGCTTGAGGTGAACGTGTTAAAGTGAGCCTGTGGGGTAAGATAGGAATGGTTGGGAGTGGCTTCATGCTAACAGGCTGTGGACATGGTAGTCCTGGGATTTCTTGAAACCAGTGAATATTAAAATATCATAGTGAGAAAGAGGTGTGATTCAGTGGTAGAGCAACTATCTGGGATCCAGGAAGCCCTGGTTTGATCCCAAGCACCACAAAAGTAAATAAAGTAAAGTAAATTACAGGATCAATAAGGTCACATATACAGGCTTAATCAGTAGGATCAGCCAGGCAACAAGGAGGAGAAATAAAAAATAAAAAGTTACATAAATGAATTTGCACCATCCTGAAGGAAACATGAGTTTAGGAGGTAGTGATCAGGAGAGGTTTTCCCCTGCTATGTACCTTATTGATAAATTCTATAAGAATTATTATTTGTTCTTATGGGAGCAATAATGAAATTAATATTTTGGATAATAAAGTTCATTGCACAAAGGCAACAATGATTATTACATCTTTACTGGTTCATTAACTAAAGGAAATAGCAAGACCCTGGAAGACTCTCCTCCAATGGAACAGCCGCATACACAGATGCCTGCCTTTACAGGGACCCAGAAAGCAGCCCCATCACTCCAACTCAATTTATCCAGTCTAGTGTCCCCTCAAGTCACCTAGTCTGTCTCCAATTTCCAATCTCTGGCCCAGTGATCAAAAGATACAACCAACAGCCTAAGTCCAGATACCCAAGTCCATTGGGAGAATATAAGCAATATGGAAAGCCAAGACAGTATGTTTCCCTCAAAAAAAAAATCACTACCCCCATAGTAAAGGTCCCCTAGAAAAAAAAATTAGATGGAATTCAAGAAACAAAATTCAAAAGAACAACTCTGCAAATGTTCAGAGTTCAAAGAATTTATAGAGAACACAAACAAATATCTAAAGTGACTGGAAAGAGATTAGGATTGAACTGATTGCGACAGAAAAACCAAATGAACAAACAACTAAATGAAATAGGGGAAGCAATGATATGAAAATTTAGTTTATTAAAGAGATACAAATACTAAAGGAAAACCTAGCCTAAAATAAAGCAGGAAACAAAAATTTCAACTGGTCATATACAAAGCTCAATAGAAAGCTACACCAACAGAAGAGATCCTTGGGAAGACAGAGAAAGTAGAGGAATTGAATATTTTAAATAAAATGATACATTTTTAAAAACTCATGAACATAACATGCAAGATCTTTAGGGCACCATGAAAGACCACACCTATGAATGACGATGAGAGGAAATGGAGGACAGGACATAGAAAATGCTTTCAATAAAAATAAATAAATAAAAAAAAACCTCAAATCTTGAGAAACAGACACCCATACACATACAAGAGGCTTAAAGAATACTAAATAGCTAGAACTATAAAAGAAAACTCCATATGGTACATTATAGTTAAAACTAAAAACACAGAATAGAGAAAGGATACAAAAATCTGCTAGAGAAAAGAGCCAACTCACAAATCGCATAACAGCTGTGTATGTGATGGAAAAATTTAAAGCCAGAAAGGATTGGAAAGATGTATTCCAAGCTCTAGAACATCATAATTTCCCATCTAAAATACTATACCCAGCAAAGCATTCCTATACAAATGAAAAAAAAATTATTACTACTTCTAAGTCAATTCTAAAGAGGAAACTGGGAGGATATTTTGAGCTGAAGAGAAGGATCATCACGCCCTTAGAGGCCACAGGAAAAAATGAATATCAGGGTAGTTAATTTTTAAGACATTGTGTAGTGGTATATGCCTTTAATCCCTGCATGTGGGAGGCAGATGCAGGCATCTGTCTATGAGTTCAAAGCCAGCCAAAAGTAAGACCTTGTCTTGAAGAAAAGTCTAAGACAAAGAACAAAAAACATTTAAAAATAGAAATTAGTACACATTGTTCAATAATAACTCTGACTATGGGTAGTTTAGACTCCCTAATAAAAAGGTACAAACTGGAAAACTGGATGAGAAAACAAGATCTATCTTTTTTGCTGCTTCCCAGAAACACACCTCACCATCAAAGATAGACCTGTGAGTAAAAGGATAAAAAAAGATGTCCCAAACAAATGGAACTAATACACAAGCAGGCATTGCTATTCTAATATTTGACAAAATAGATGCAAGCCAAAACTGGTTTGAAGAGATAAAGAAGGCCACTTCATTCTCATTAAGGGAACAATCCATCAAGATAACATTACAATTTTTTGGGGGTTTTTTTTTGGTTTGTTTTTTTTTTTTTTCAAGACAGGGTTTCCCTGTATATCCCTGGCTGCCCTGGAACTCACTCTGTAGACCAGGCTGGCCTGGAACTCAGAAATCCTCCTGCCTCTGCCTCCTAAGTGCTGAGATTAAAGGCATGCACCACCACTGCCCAGCACAATTTTAAACATACACGTCAAACACAGGTGCACCCAATTTCATAAAACAAAACCAGTAGATGTAAAGCCACAGGCTAACCACCACATAGTCATCATGGGAGACTTCAATACCCCATTCTCTCTAATAAATAAATTATCCAGACAAAAATTCAATACAGAGGCAATGGTGTAAAATGATACCATAAACCAAATGGACGTAATAGACGTTGCAGTACACCCCACCCAGACACTAAAGAAGACACATTCTCCTCAGCAACTTGTGCAACAAAAAGAAGGCCTTAACAAGTATCAGAAAGGTGAAATGACATCCTGGATTCTGTCCAAACACAATGGGATAAAGATGGTGTCAACAGCAAGAGATAAGAGACACAAACTAAAGGAGACAACACAGCACACTGCTGAAAGGTAAGTGGGTCCCAGAAAAACAAGAAGGGGGAAGTATTCCCAGAATGTGAACGGAAGTCCAACCAACTATGGAACACAGTGAAGGCTGCCCTAAGAGGAATTTTGTAACACACAAAAAGCAAAGATTTCTGGAGCTGGAGGAATGGTTCGGTAATTAAGTGCACTTCATGATCTTGCAGAGAACCCAGATTTAGTTCCCAGCACCCACACATTGGCTCACAACTGAAACTCCAGTTCCAGGGGATCCAACGCCTCTTCTGACCCCTGAAGTTTGGTGCACATGTACACATGTAGGCATACATACACAATAGATAGTTTTAAATTTTTGAGAATTTTCAAATTAATAACTCAGTAGTATAACTTAAGACTTTATAAAAATAAGATCAATCCAACGCTAAAAGCAGTAGAAGTAATAATGAAAGCCAGAGAAAAAAATTAATAAAATACAAACAAATGTTACAAAAATAAATAAAATTCCCTAACTTCCTTGAAAAGATAAAGAATATTGACAAATTCCTTCTCCAAATTAACCAAAAGAGAGGATAAACAAATAAATAAAATTTGAGTTAAAAAGATAGTAATAGATACCAATAAAATTCAGAAAGCTATAAGATGTAACTTTAAGTGTATATTTCAATAATTGGAAAATTATTGAAGGATGAATTTCTAGTTGCATTGACATATCACAATTAAATCGAGATAAAATCAATAATTTTAAAAAATCTTACTACAATGTGCTTGAAGCAGTAACAACAATAACAACAACAATAATAATAAATTTTCCGACCAGAAAGCATCTTATGACCAGATACAGATTCACTGCAGAATTCTATCAGTTCTTCAAAGAGGAACTAATATCAATATCATTCAAATTATCTCACAAAAGAGAGAGGGAAGGAATGCTTCCAATTGTTTTTTTACAAAGTCATTATTTAACTGGTACCCAAATCAGACAAAGACAGAACAAAAAGAGAAAACTACAGAACTTCCTGATGAATACACATACAAAAATTCTGAATAAAATGCTTGCAAACCAAAGTCAAGATTACACGAAAATAATCATTCACCGTGACCAAGTTGACTTCATTTCAGGAATCCAGGCATGATGCAACATATGGGAATCAATAAATACAACTCATCACATAATTGAAAATCACATGCTTGGACTGGAGAAATGGCTCAGTGGTTAAGAGCACTGACTGCTCTTCCAGAAGTCCTGAGTTCAATTCCCAGCAGCCACATGGTGGCTCACAACCATCTGTAATGGGATTTGATGTCCTCTTCTGGTGTGTCTGAAGACAGCTACAGTGTATATGCATACAAATAAAATAAATAAATCTCAAAGAAAGAAGTATAGCCTCTGAGAGAGACAGAGAGACAGAGAGACAGAGAGAGAGAGAGAGAGAGAGAGAGAGA
>JANHMN010000019.1:12363672-12427609 GCA_030674055.1 Rhabdomys pumilio | reverse complement strand
CAGCTTGGTCTACAGAGTGAGTTCCAGGACAGCCAGGGCTACACAGAGAAACCCTGTCTCGAAAAACCAAAAAAAAAGACAAGTCTGACCACTTTTTCTACTCCTCTTCAAATAATAAAGTCTTCGCTAGAGCAATTAGTGAAGGGAGAAAATAAAAGGATGCAAATAGCAAAAGAAATCAGTGCAGCCTTTTTGCAAAGGATATAATCTTATTTATTTTTATTTATATGAGTACACTGTAGTTGTCTTCAGACACACACACCACACCAGAAGAGGGTATTGGATCCCATTACAGATGGTTGTGAGCCACCATGTGGTTGCTGGGAATTGAACTCAGGACCTGTGGAAGAACAACCAGTGCTCTTAACCGCTGAGTCATCTCTCCAGCCTGGATATAATCTTATACACAATAAAACCTAAAGACTATACCAAACAAACAACCCTTAAGAGCTGATAAAAACACTCTCCTTGACGTAGCAGGATACAATATCACAAAAATCAGTGAAATAATCCCATTTTTAAAAACCTAACAAATCTAAGCAAGGTGATAAAAATCCTCTACAATGAAAACATCAAAGTTCTGAAGAAAGAAATTCAGGAAGTCACTGGAAGAGGAAAGGACCTCGAATGCTCACGGACAAAAATAATCTGTATTTTAAAAATTGTCATACTACCCAAGCAACCTTCATATTCGATGTAATCTCAAGATTTCAGCAACATTCTTCACAGAATAGATTAAAAAAAAAAAACCAAGTTTAAATTTTATATAAATGCACAAAAGACCAGAGATTGCCAAACCAATCCTCACCGAAAATAATACTGTTAGAGGTATCACCACACTGGATCCAGGTTGTGCCACAGGGCCATAACAGCAGGGTACGAGGCATGGAAATAGACGTGTAGACAAATAGCACTGAGGGCCCAATAAAAGCTTACACAGTTACAGCTGTCTGAGCGTTGACAAAGAAATCCAAGTTATTCTAAAGAAAAGACAGCGTCGTTATCATCGTCGTCAACAAATAGTGTTGGGAAGCCTGGATATTACCATGCAGAAGAATAAACTTAGATCCTTAATTGTCACGGGGGGTGGGGGGGAGGATGGATCCAGAACCTTGAGAGAGGAAGTGGTACCCTGAACCCGCAGGAGGAAAAAGTGTAGAGCACCTTTTAGCATATGGGCCTGGGTTAGAATGTTCTGAATAAAACTCTGGTATCACAGAAAATAAGAGAAACAATCGACAAGTGGGAGCTTACAGAATTAAAAAGGCCTCTGTACAGAGAGGGACGATGTTAATCAAGCGAAGAGTCAACCCACAAACCTGGAGAAAATATTTGATGGCTGTACATTGGATACGGGATTAGTGACTAAAATATACAAGGAACTCAAGAAATCACTAAACTCAGAGAAAACGAACGACTCAGTTTGAGAAATAGGTGATGGAACTCAACAGAATAAGAAGAAATGAGAATGACTAGGAGATGATTTTAAACGTTAAAAAGTGTCCTTAGTGATCAGGGAAAAAATGCAGATTAAGGTATTTTAAGACACTTGATGCTGTCTCACCACAGTCAGGGGCATCATCAGAAACACAAATAACAACAAAGGTTGGTGGCAGTGTAGACTAGTGAAGCGACTTTGCAAATCAATCCAGGGCTTCCACCAAGAACCACTGTCTGACCCAGGTATACTGCCCCCTTGTCCATACCCAAAAGAATCTATATCTCGCTACAAAGATGGCTGCATCTTCGTGCTCTTTCCAGCTCTGTCCTCAGTAGCTAGAAAATGGAATCAGTCTATCTGCTCATCAAGTGATGAACAGATATTGAAAATGTGGTACATATGTACAACGCAATTGTATTCAGCTAAAGAGATAAACTAAATCAAGAAATTTGCAGGGAAATAGATGAAACTGGAAAACATTATACTGAGTGAGGTAATTCAGGCCCAGATCGACAAATAGCTCATGTTCTTGTCCATATGTGGACCTGACTCTTTGGATTGTGTGTTTAACTTGGAGTACACCCAGAAGTTAGGAAAGTGGAATGGGGGAGGCAAAGGGGGAGAGGGTTGCCTTGAGGGAATGGCTTCAGCAACACAAAGGTAGATGAAGATGGGAATGCAGAATACTGGGGTAGAAAGGTTCAAACAGAGAAAGGGCTTAGGGTATGGGGAAGCAATGGCATGGTGAGAAGCCACACAGCAGCCCCCCATCTGATGACCTAGTTATAGACATAAACGAGAGTATGAAGGCAGACACCCCACAAAGCTGGTTAATGTTGTTCCGCGAACCAATGTGTCCCTAAACAAAAGCCTCAGTGACAAGTGGGGCATTCTTCTATAGGAGTTGTTAGTCAGAGAGACCACAGGACCCCTCCCAAATAATATAGACTCTGTCTATTCCTCTTGGTTGCCCACCAGAATTAATCAATAAGACCATATTGCAAAAACACCGCATATCCTGGAGATAAAATATAGAGAAGTCTAACTGGAACCGAGAAGGAAACTTCTTCCCTGCTGGTTAGCTTTTATAGGGTCAGGTGGGGGTATGCAGACTGCTCAGGGAGTGTCTTGGTTTGGGCTACTAGTGGTATGGTGAAACACCAGGACCAAGGGCACATTGAGGAAGAAGGGGTTTATTTGGCTTGTGCTTCCCTATCTACTGAAGGAAGTCAGGGAAGGAGCTCAAACAGGGCAGGAACCCGGAGACAGGAGCTGATGAAGAAGGCATGGAGGGGGTGTTGATAACTGGCTTGTTCCTTTTCTTTATAGATCTGCATAAGTGTGGCCACTAACGGCCAAAAGCACTGTCAATGCTAAGCTATCTGGAAATGTCCTCTGCCAAAGCTGTTAAATCATAACACTTCAATTTAGCCTCAGACAGATGTCTTGGACAAGGGTAGAAAACAGCCAACTTCTTCACCAAAATATCACCAGATTGGTCTCTAGGTCACATACAAATATTCTCTTCTGAAACCTCCTGAGTCAGGCCCTGCAGTTCAAATCACCCTCAGCACCACTGTCTTCTATGCTCCTCCCAAGGTGGTCCAGTAAGCCCCTCTTAAAATGGCCAATTGCTATTTTAGTCCAAAGTCTGAAAGTGTTCCACATTCCTCCAAACAAAAGCATGGTCTGGCCTATCACAGCAATACCCTAGTCCCCAACACCAACTTCTGTCTTAGTGTTTTTGTTCCTGTGAAGTGGCCATGACCATGGCCACTCTTATAAAGAAAAACATTTCATTGGGGTTGGCTAATAGTTCAGAGGTTTAGTCCATTATCATCATGGTGGGAAGCATGATGGCAGGCAGACAGAGAGGGTGTTGGAGGAGCTGAGAGTTCTACATCTGGGTCGGCAGGCAGCAGGAAGAGAGAGCAACACGGGGCCTGGCTTGAGTTTCTGAAACCTCAGAAGTGAACCACACCTGCTCCAACAAGGCCACGCCTCCTCTAACAAGGCCATGCCTCCTCCAACAAGGCCACGCCTCCTCCAACAAGGCCACGCCTCCTAATGTGCCACTCACTCCCTATCATCCTATGGGGGACATTTTCATTTAAACAGGGAGTAAAGGCTTTATCAAGCTGTGAATTTTATGAACTACAAAACCAAGTAGTCAGCCAGGATGAGCCCACTGACATAATTGTGACATGACCATGGGGTAACCAATGGCCTCGTGATTGGATTTGAGGTCTTCTGCGTAAGAAGAAAACTTGATCCAAAAAATAAATAAATGAATCCATGACTATAGTGTTAGTTCAGATAAGAATGGCCCACAGGTGTCAATTCTCTGTCTGACCAGCAGACAGGAACAAAGCAAGTCAGAGTTCTTCTCAACACAGTTTATTCAGGATCCTTTACAATCTCCTCTCTGGAAGCCCTCTCTCCCCAGCTCCTTAACGGCCGTCCTTTTATACCCCTGCCTGTCCAATCAGCACCTGCCTCGTGGGCATGCCTCATTGGTGCACCTCAAACAGCCCGATTCTCGTGGCAGTGAGTCTGCGCAGTAGTTCTGCGGTTGTGGCTCAGTTAGGGAAAGGTGCTCAGAGCACAAACTGCCAAGAAGTGGTGCCATTCATAAGATTTGACAGGTGCCATTCATAAGATTTGGCCCAGGCGCCATTTTAGCTGACTGCGCTGCCGCACCGGCTCCTCACACAGAGGCTCATGCTTTGAATGTTTTTCATCATGAGGGAGTGAACTGTTTGATGGAATTTGAAGGATTAGGAGATGTGGCCTTGCTGATGGAATTGTCACTCTGGGTGGGCTTTGGGGTCCCAAAAGTCTTTATCAGACCTAGTCTTGCTTTCTCCACCTGTGAATCAGGAAGTAGCTCTCAACTATGCCTCCAGCACCATTCATGCCATGCCTGCCACCATGCTCCCAGCCATGGTGATCACGGACTAACCTCTGAAACTGTAAGCTAGCCCCAACTAAATGCTTTCCATTATAAGAGTTGTAGTGGCCTTGGTGTTTCTTCACAGCAACAGAATACTGACAAACACACCGACTTCTAAATAGTTGAATTTAAGTCTATAGAAGAGCTATTCTCGGTTTATGAGACAAACCTCATATTGTAGTGAATAGAGGCAAATGCAGAGATCTGCCATTGCCCAATATGCTATAAATAAAGGATGGTTGAGTGTTCATCCCTAAACAAGGCGTTTATAACACCTCCCTCCAGGATCAGGAAGCATTTCAGAAGAGGGGGCTTAAAGAATGTGAGACAGGAAAAAGGGCTGGAGTGCTACGTTCTAATCATGACTTAGCATGGTGACCATGAGCTCACAGCAGCTGCTTGTATTAGCCCCTAACTCATACAAGTGGGCCTACGCAACAGTCAGTGAAGAACATGGAGAGAGCTCATAGGGCCTCACCTGGTATTGGTGAAGTATTGGCAACTAACAGACTGTGGGAGCTGGGGAGGCACAGTGTGGTGGTCTGCCCCCATAGATCCATATATTAGAATGCTAGGCCATAAGGAATGGTACTATTTGGAGGAGGTGTGGCCTTGTTAGAGGAGGTGTGGCATTATTAGAGGAGGTGTGGCCTTGTTAGAGGAACTGTGTCATTGTGGGGGCAGGGCTTCAAGGGCTTCAAGGTGTGTCAGTGGGGCACAGAGTTTCCTGCTGCCTGTAGAGGAAGATGTAGAAGTCTTGATTCTTTTAGCTCTGTGACTGCCTGGATGCTGCCATGCTCCCCACTGTGATGATAATGGACTAAACCTCTGAAACTCTAAGACATCCCTCATTAAATGTTTTCCTTTGTAACAATTGTCACAGTCACCGTGTTCCTTCACAGCAATGAAACTCTAAGACACATAGCACTCAGTCCTGTCTATAGGTTACCCTTCCAGGCTCTAATTAATACTCCCAAACTCATAGCCATGGGGATAGCCCTGGTTAAACTTGGTAGAGTATAAAATAAAGCAAAAAATGCATAAATACAGGAAAATAATCTGTAGGAAAGAACTGAGGTGAGAAGGAAATTTGAAGGATCTGGGGAAGAGCAATCAAAATGTATTGTGTGTGTGTGTGTGTGTGTGTGTGTGTGTGCATGTGTGTGTGTGCATGTGTGTGTGCCTGTGTGTATGTATCAAACTGCCAATGAACAATAATCGTTAATTAAAAAGGGAAGTGTGGTTTCCACTTCCTGTTGTTGTTTTTATTTTTACTGTATTTTATTTATTTATTATGGAGTTTCTGTGTGGCAAACATGTCAATGGCACACACAAGCCAGGTTGGAGAGTTGTTTAGGAAATCAGTTCTCTCCTTCCACCATGTGTGTCCATTTGTTGTACACACCTCTATCTGCTGAGCCATCCTACCAGCTAGTTTCCTATTATTTATTTATTTATAGACAGGGTTTCTCTGCATAGCCCCGGCTATCTTGGAACTCACTCTGTAGACCAGTCTGACCTCAAACTCAGAGATCTGCCTCTGCATCCTGAGTTCTGGGATTAAAGGTGTGCACCACCACTGCCCGGCTCCAGTTTCACTGGGGATGTGAGAAGGGAATGAGGCGTAGTAACAGGAGATCAGTAGATAGCATGTCTTTGCTGCTCTGTAGCTGAGAATAGCTTGCACCTTTCTGTCTAACTCTACCATAGGCTTATCCACATTTACTAGTTGCTAAAACTAAGTAATAGCCGCCTACCTGGGCTCTCTTCTTCCACCTATCTAGCTGTGCAAAGTGCATTATATATGCACAAAATAGACAAAACAATTCTTTCAAATATAAAACGGATTATATAGCTTCCTGCTTAAAATGATTCCCCCCAAAATACTGTGGTGGTTTTTAAATAAGTCCATAAGTTCACATTCTTACCTTGAAAAGGTGAAATATGATCGCGTCTTCTTGTCCTTGGGCTACGCTTAGAGACTAGCATGTAAGAAACAAAATGTAGTGAAGTATCAATGGATGGGGTCTGGGATCAAGGCATGAAGGCCGAGGCATGGCTTACTTACTTAGAGAAAGCCAGCTGCTTGTCCTGGAAGTACTCAAGGGAATCTCTAGAAAGATTCACGTGGCAAGCAACTGAAGCCTGTTTTGAACTGAGTTTTGACCAATAAATACACAATAAGCCATCTTAGGAGATCATCCCTCTGCTCCAGTCAGATGGCTGCAGACCTAGCCAATGACTTCATTCCAGTGACCCCAGAGACCCGAAGGTAAACCTGCCCAGTACACATATTTCCAAGTTCTGATCCGCAGGAAAAAACCGTGAGAGATACATACTGACTTTAAGCTTCCACACTGGGGTGGGGGTTGAAAAGCAGTAGATAGTTATACATCCCTGTATAATCCAAACTCCTTGCTGTGCCCTGCACAACCTTGCATACTGGAGATTCTGCCTGTGTTCCCAACTTTACCAGTCACATTGCAGGTGATACAGTGTGTCTTCTAACAACTACCTACATCTTTCTGGATTGGAAATATTCAGCAATGTTTATCCAGTTGCACGAATCCAAATAACAGCATTTCCTCACTTCTGCCCTAGCTATATACTGTCATATGACAACACTGTGATCGGCAGCACGTGAGCAGAGTGGTGTGCGCAAACTTCCGGTTTGAGTCTTTAAGGAGAAATAGTCTGTCTTCTACTTCACTTTCCCTCACTCCTCTTGACTGGACTATCGGGGCAAACAGTGAGAGAGCAGAAGCATGAAGAACTGGAAGCAGACGTACTGATTGATACGGGTTAGAAGTCCCATAGTGAGAACAGCGAAGGACTGAGATAGCCCCGTCTGTCTATCTGAGCCTTTTCATCATCATGAGGAAAACACAAGGCTTTATCATGTACGCATGTTTGGGGGCTTTTCAGTGTAATCTTCATTTTAACTTATACCCTGATGCTTGCTTGCTCACTGTAGTCTATCCACCAATTCTGAACTCTATGTACTCGCTAGTCTGTTTGGGATGCTTCTCCAGGTCCTTGCAAGGCTGACTCCTTGCTATTAGATTTCAATATTTTATGTAGACTCAGGTTGTTAAAAACCTACTTTTAATATTGGTTTTTAACAATTGGTTTTTAATAATATCTCAATGCCTTGACTCCTCTCCTAGCCCACCATCCACAGGTAGAGCCGAGAAGACGGTAGTTAGGACAAGGGGATGTGGACATGTTTAGACGTAGTTCTTTGGGGTGATTTCAATCTCCGTTTGTCAGGATACCAGCATTCCAGTTCAGCATTGTCAGGATACCAAACATGAATCAGCAACTGAGGCAAGATCCAGCAGAAACTGCCAGGCTTCTGTAAGTCAGTGGGAGTGACCAGGACCAGCCAAGATGCTAGAAGTTCTCCGCCATGCCTCTCTCTCAAGTGAAGATGAGTGAAGGCTTGAGACTAATGAAGACAAAGCTAGCTATGCAAACACAGTGTCATTGGCCATTGAGGGTGATTTATACTCTCTCCAAACATTAAGTCTTGCCTCAGCAGAACACCATGAGTCAGCCTCACCACAGGCGTCTGTGCTATGTGACACATCCAGAAACTTTCACATCAATTGTGTCTAAAGTAACTTTGGTTCTCGCCTCCAAAATTGGGAGTACTATTCTTTATGGCTACCATCAGCATCTGAAATGCTCTCATCCAGATGCCTACTGCCTGTCATTGGCCAATCCAGATGACCTAGAACCACTGATGCTACGTTTGTCGCTGACTTCCAAGGACAAGAAAGGACATTAACATAGTGGATGCTATATAAATCTCTGCTGTGTGAAAAAAAAAACAATTACTAATGATTAGTTAATAGTTAAGAATGTTGTGAATATGAATATAGTCCTCCAATCATGTGCCCATGATCCAACCTCCTTTATCTACAACGTTAGGTTACAATGAGTTACCAGAATACGGTTAACAGAAGTGTGTCAACAAGTCTCCTCCACTCCCCCTCATCAAGTGTTTTGATTTAAGGAGAGGAAAATCCCAAAGAAACAATGAACAAATCTCTCTCTCTCTCTCTCTCTCTCTCTCTCTCTCTCTTTTTTTTTTTTTTTTTGTAAAGCTCAACCAGGAAAAAAAATAAAGAGCATATAAAACACCATGCCCGGAGGACAGGTTCTTTTAGCCGTGATATAGTCTATTACACTGACTCTCGATGCCAGCCATTGTGAAACACACCATTGTTTAATGTACCACGAGAAAAGAAAAAAAAATGTTGCCATGGTACATTTTGTTACTGTTCCCAATTTCTGTCCCCACATGCCTTCTCAGCTTAACAGTGGGTAGAGCACACATCTGTACTCCATTGTCAGGCCTGGCCATGTGACTTGTTTTGACCAATTGAATGTAAGTGGATATGACAAACACCATATGTGCTTGTTGGGTTTTGTCAGCTTGATACAAACTAGAGTCACCTGGGAATAGGGAGCCTCAATTGAAGAAATGCCTCCATCAGATGGGCTTGTGGACATGTCTATGGGCCATTTTCTTGATTGATGGTTGATGTGAGAGAGTCTATTCAACCGTGGCAGGTGGTCCTGGGCTGAGTAAGCCATGGGAAGTGTCTTAGGATTTCCATTGCTGTGAAGAGACACCATGATCAAGAGCAACTCTTATAAAGGATGACATTTAATTGGGTCTGGATTACTGGTTCTGATGTTCAGTTCATTACCATCATGGCAGGAAGTATGGCAGCATCCAGGCAGGCATGGCACTAAAGGAGCAAAGAGTTCTACATCTTGTTCAGAAAGCAAACAGGAGAAGACTGTCTCCCATGTATCTAGGAGGAAAGTCTCAAAGCCCACTCCCACAGTGGCACACTTCCTCCAACAAGGCCTCACCTCCTAATAGTGCCACTCCCTGAGCCAAGCACATTCAAACCACCACAGGAAGCAATCCAGTAAGCAGTAGGTACTCTCCCATGGTCTGCGCTTCAGCTCCTGCCTCCAGGTTCCTGCCTGAGTTCTTGCCCTCACTTCCTCACTGATGGACTGTGACTTGGAAGTATAAGAAAGATACACACATTCCTCCTCAAGTTGCTTTTGGTCATGGTGTTTTGTCATAGAAACAGAAAATTAGGGTACCTTCCCCAAGCAGTTTTATATATGTGTGTAAAGTCTGAGTCAGCTTTTGTTCTATTATCCAAAGAGTCCAAGATTGTGGTTAGTCCTCTCTGGGTCCTAAAATAAAATGTTTAGCAACATGGAGTTCAACCCAACTCAGCCCAGCCCAGCCAAATCCACCACAGAAAAAGCCAGTGGAGCCAAAGCTGTCATGTGTAAACACACACACACACACACACACACACACACACACACACCAAAATAGGAACCACTGAAAGCTACTGAGATTTTACTAATGACAACAATCACTATAGCAATTAAACTACTACTTGCCATCAATGATAAGTTACATTTTGATATCACAAGTGTAAAAACATGATCAAATGCATGTCTTAAAAATCCATAGAATATAATATGTATCATACATGCTATATATCCGTACAAGATATATTCCCAGTTGCTCAGGCATTACATCCATGATGACGTAGCATTCGTATTTGCAGTGAGAGTTGCCTCGATAAACATATAGAACATTATACGTGACACTTGAGCCTCGGGTCCTAACTGAGATGGAACACACAATTAAATGTATGTAAAGCTCAAGTCCTAGAGAAAGGTTAGCTGTGGCTTGCTGGCAGTTTTCCTCTTCTGTCCCTCCTAGTATCTCACATGACTTTTGGGTTATATCCCAAAGACTTCCCCCTCTTTCTCTCGTGCCCTATAGTCCAGAGAACCAGATGCAAATGTTCAGTATTTGGGGAATCCAGAAGCAAGGCAGCACAAACGGAGTTCAAAGGCTGGTGGCATAAGCATGGGGCTGTGTTTGAGTGTGTGCTCATGAAGGAGGCCTCCTTCCTGCAAACTAACTGAGCAGTAATTAAAATAATAGAATAACAGTATTAATCATTAATCCTAACCAAGAAGAGCGTCACCTGTATGCCCAGCACCGCGCTAAAGGGTGTATGTGAATAATGTCATTTAGTCAAGACAGTGATTTTACCTATTAGTGAGTTTTGACCGCTGTAAAGGTTATTGTAACCAAGCACTTGAAAACCCAGTAACTCCAGCGATAGCTGTCTTACCTATCCGTCTACCGGCCAGCTAGGTTTCCATGTTCTAGCCTGGGCTCAGCTGCCCAGGTCTTGCCAAGGCTGTGCATGCTGAGTCAGGTCTGCTCCATGGTTTCTATCCTGAGGCATGCTCTTCTCTCATGTTGGGAGAAGTTCGCGAGAGCAAGTGGAGCTATAAGACGCCAGGCTTGGAATCAGCCTGCTGTGACCCCTACTCACATTCTGTCTTCATTAGACTAGCAGTGCTATGGAAAAAAAATAATATTCTACTTCAGGGGAAATAGGGATAAATATTTGTCAAATTGAAAAAAATACTTAAAAAAAACATCTCTTTTCCTTCTCTCCTCTTCCTCCTCTTCCTCCTCCTTCTCCTCCTCCTCCCTCTCCTCCTCCCCCTCTTCCTCCTCTTTCTCCTCCTCCATCTCCTCCTCCTCCTCATGTCTCTATTTTACCCACAAAGAAGCCAAGGCTCAGAAGGCTAAATGACTTGCTCATAGACACAGTCAAGAGATAATGGAACCAGAACTTGAATCCATTGCATTTGATTCTAGAGCCTTGTATCCTAGTCATTCTGTTGGCTTTCACAAACCAAACTCCAAAAGGCATTACAAAAAGAGGAGGAGAGGAGGAGGAGGAGGAAGAGGAGAAGGAGGAGAAAGAAGAGGAGGAGGAGCAAGAGGAGGAGGAGGAGCAAGAACGATTTTTCGATAATAAATCAGACTTGAGGAAAATAAGTAGACAAGATAAAACATTAACTATTTTGAGAGTCTAATCAATGAAGTTGTTTTTCTCACTTGCTTTCCTGGCTGCAGTGGGATATAGTAGGAATCTAGCAAAGGATGCAGCTTCCCGTATTTTTAGAATCCCTCCATACAAACATATTAACATTTTATCTGCTTAAGTACCACCTTTGATACTTATTTCCTGTCCACCTACTCTGAGAGGGAAACCTTATTTATTCTGATAATTATAAGTAACCTATAAAGTAATTACAAAGTGTCGCCTCATTCAAACCCTTGGGGGCTGCGTTGGCAGCCATTAAATCAACATTAAAAACACTAAAAAATGGAGTCCAATAAAAACTCAGATTCAAATCCTCAAAGGTATACAAACAGTTCAGTAGAGGAAAAAAAATACAAAACAAAACCCTCAGGCATGGTTATAAAATACGAGAACCCAAGTATAAATGTCACAAATAAGTCCTGTGGAGATATTTTTAAGGAAGAGAGTAGGGGACTTGATGAACAGCTGGAGCCACACCCAAAGGATTACTAACGACAGATGCTGGCCAGACCCTGCAGCATAGGGGTCTGGATGCCCACAGAAGGCCGCGTCTGCTTCTTATGTCACAAGGGCTTCAACTTTGTACGCAGTTGTTAAGTGCTCATGTTCCTGTTCTGACGTGTGCTTGTTCACAGGCATGTGTGTGGGGATCAGAGGACAGCTTGGGGGTTGCTCTTCTCTTTCCATCCTGTCAGGTTCAGGGATGGAGTGCAGCTCCTGAGACTTGACGGCCAAAGGCCTTAGCCACTGAGCCATGACATGGGTCCACAACGGCTTTACAAGCATCGGTTCCTCCTGTCTTCAGTAGCAAAATAATCTAATGTCATGTGATGGAACCTAGGTCAGTGTTCCAGAAACTAAGCAGGCCTACTGTGAAGCCCTTTCTCTATCCTGTTTATTATTCTGACTTTTCAACTACAGCCAACAGCTGGCCTTCCTGGGGAGTTAAGTGCAAAACCCAGCCATTTGCAAACTCTGAAGCCAAATAGTTATAAACTGAGGTAAGCAAATTATATAAAGATATTTCTGAAGCCATTTGAATATTAAGAAATTTGGTGCTGGGCAGTGGTGGCGCACGCCTTTAATCCCAGCACTTGGGAGGCAGAGACAGGCAGATTTCTGAGTTCGAGGCCAGTCTGGTCTACAGAGTGAGTTCCAGGACAGCCAGTGCTACACAGAGAAACCCTGTCTCGAAAAACCAAAAAAAAAAAAAAGAAAAGAAAGAAATTTGGTGGTTTTGTTGGGCACAATTGTCCCTGAATTAATTTCTTTTGTTTTATTTCCAAAATGCTTACATTTTAGTGTCTGAAATTTGATTAGCAATATTCCAGCATCAATGGGAAGGAGAACACAAGGCACTGATAATTTCCCATACTAAGTACATAAGGGCTCATTGCTCTATGTTTCTTGGTTTCCTGTAAAGTTTAAATTTTTCTACAATAGAGCTAGACAGATGGCTCAGAGCAAGCACATATTACTCAGCCAGAGGTCCAAGTTCTACTCCTAGCACCCGTGTTGTATGGCTCAAAACTCCCTGTAACTCCAGTTGCAAACGGTCAGAAGCTCTAGTCTTCTTGGGCACCATGATTAAAGACAGAATAAATATTTTCAAATATAGCATCCATTTTATTTTTCCAAGGTCTTCTTTTCCCCCTGTCTTTATGAAGCCACCTCTTTTACATCGGCTTTGGTGGAGGTCGTGGTGAATCATGGTGGTGGTGTGTGTGGGTGGGCGTGGGAGTTTTACTTTCCAGGCTTCATAAGATCGATTCCTGACCACCTTGCTATGAATGGCACAGCTCATGCAGAAATTCAGGTTGACGTAGACTGAGGGAAGAACATTAGCATTGGAGATGCTTGCTTTAGACACTCAGACTTGTCCCTTACAGCAGCAAGCCCACTGTTCAAATGACAAAGTTCTTAATGGCCTTGTTCTTGGGCATGCATCAAGCACAGTTGGCTGCACACGGCTTTGGCCTTTCTTGGCACTACTGTTGTTACTGTGGTTTCTCTTCCTCCTTCTTTTCATTTTTTGTTTGTTTTGTTTTGTCATCTTGGAGCCAAGAGCCAAAATAAATCTTAAAAGAAAAAACCCAAAACCTCAAACTAGGACAAATTTATATATATATTGTTTATGTAAGTTATACATAATATATGTTAAATAATATATAATACACATATGATACATTGTATATTTGCTGGTCCAGCATGACCTTGGTGGGGACAGAATGACATGGTTCCTGCTCCTGAGACAGGGTCAGTGGATGTAGCCCACCAAGAGTGTTGATGGTTGCCATGGGCATCAGGCTTGTTTGTATAATAATGTACATATTTTCACATTCCTCTGAGGAATGTCCTCCCTCGTTAATGACTCCATAACAATCTGAGACAGCATGAGTTCAAGAGCCAAAGGTGTGGCTAAGGTTTTAGCAAAATGGTAAATGCTGGGACCTTCAAGACAGGCCTTAAGGCTGTGGGGAAGAACTCTAAATACATGAGTTAGATAATATATAATATATAATTTCTCAACTATGCAAACTATAAAGATCCAATATGAACTATGAGAGGCTTCAGGAAATAAAGGAACAACTGCGCTGTGAGCTAGCTTGTCAGAAAGATACAAAGGAAGGAGACAGAGCTTTAGGGAGTGGTGATAGCGAGAGATCCCATTCAGCTATGGTTTTTTGTTTATTCTTATAAATGCAGATAGATTCCTGAGTTCAAGGTCAGCCTAGGGCAGGCCAAGGTTAGGCTCAGGCTGGGTGAAAAGGTAATTTTAGGACAGGGTCCCACCCAACTGTCCTTAACAGAGGCAGGCAGATCTCTGAATTCTTTTGCAACTTTAAGATCCTAATACAGTTTGCTGTTTCCAAAGAATCAAAGGGCTGGGGTCAAGGGATACTGATCTGTAAGATAATCAAAAGGAAACCTTGAGTAATAGACTGAATTGATATCTAAAGTGAAAGACTGGACCTGTGCTCTGCAGGAGATGAGCTATCCGGAGAACTTTTTAGAATAACAAGAGAGAACGGTTTGGAGAACTGACATACTCTTGGTCACGCAGGACGTGTACAGAGAGATAGCTTAGAATAGCAAGGGTGTGGAGAGAGGTATCTCCAGAGAGAAAGCAGAACATGGATGGAAGCAGACTGGAAAAGCTAAATCACACAGAACACAGGTCAGCAGCTTGGACCCACAATTAGGCTGGTCTATATTTATTTACATAATTATATATTTTGTATATTTCAAGAAACAAGAAACACCATGAGAAGCCTAATTCAAAAGATCTCTGCAGGGCTGGAGAGATGGCTCAGCTAGGACCATTACTGCTCTTGCAGGAGACGGAGGTTTGATTCCTAGCACTTACCTGTAACTCCGGTTCGAGAGGATCCAGTGTCCTCTTCTGACATCCACAGGGTTCCTGCATAAATGTACACATACATGCACTCAGGCAGACACCCATACATACAGATAAACAAAAATGGAAAAAGATGTCTTTAATAATGACTGATGTCTTAGGATTTTACTGCTGTAAACAGACAGCATGACCAACACAACTCTTATAAGGACAACATTTAATTGGGGCTGGCTTACAGGTTCAGAGGTTCAGTCCATTATCATCAAGGCAGGAGCATGGCAGCATCCAGGCAGGCATGGTGCAGGAGGAGCTGAGAGTTCTACATCTTCATCTGAAGGTGCTAGCAGAATACTGGCTTCCAGGCAACTAAGGTAAGAGTCTTAAGCACACGCCCAAGTGACACACCTACTCCAACAAGGCCACACCTCCTAATAGTGCCACTCCTTAGGCCAAGCATATACAAACCATCTCAAATAACAACCTCTAAAAATAAGATTATAAAAGACTAGCATGGTAGATAATGCTTGCAATTCCAGTAACTCAGAAGACCAGACAGGAGGATTATGGTGAACTCAATGCTAACCTGGGCTACATAGTGAGTTCTAGGTAAGCCTGGGCTAGAGTTAAACCTTGTCTCAATTTAAAAAAAAAAAAATACGAATTGTAAACCCTATGAGTGGGAACAACCTTAAAACAAAATTACTGTGCCATTCCCCAGCACCATCTCAGCTGTCTTCTGTGTGCATCTATGCGCTGATGCTATGTGGGTAAATTGTATTATTTGTTCTGGAATTAAAAACAGCTGTCTTCCTAAAAGTATAAGAAAAAGAAGAGCCTTTTTTTTTTTTTTTTGGTTTGAAGGTAAAAAGTCCTTCCCTTGAACAATGGAGGCCAAGGGGAGCTCGTATTATAAGCCTTCTCTACGCCAGCTGCTATGTACTTAGGAGCTCGTGCTAATCTTAGTAATTGCCCATCGATGGTGCTTTTACTATTAGTATCCTTCCCATGTTCCAAATGAGAAAACTACAGTACTGGTAGTTTAGAGGACTTTTCAACGCGTCATACTACTAGTTAATTGCGAAGCTGGAATTTAAACACAGAGCATCTGGCTCCCATGTCTGACCTCTTAATCACCAAGCTCCGTCACTGTCCGTGGAAAGGACAGCTTTTGTAGTCATTCTTTGTTTAGACTTTAGAGACCTAGTCTCTTTTATTCTTGGAAAAATAAAGCGACTTTTAGTGCTTTGGGCATCAGCATGCTCTTTTTATTTTGTTATGCACTTCAAACCGATTACTCCAACACAGTCCTACGAGCCCTGTAATGTTCAAACATATTTACTGCAGATGTTTATTTATGGCATGATTTCAAAGAACAGAACACCGCGGAGTTCCTCTGGGTGATCTAAACAAGGACAATCTTAAGAAACAACTCTGATACTATAGTAGTTGACAGTGACGTCTCTCTCACGTGCGTTTCTGGGAATCATCAGCCTCATGATTTGCCCTCATCATCTGATCTCCTTAAATGATCTTCGCAGTCCGTCAAACTGATGTCTCTGCTCCCATATTAGCAATGCTAGTAACAGTGCCCGGCCGGCCCCGTGTCTCTCTTATGTGTGTGTATGCAGAGGCCACAAGGGGGCGCCAGATTCTCTGGAGGTGGAGTTGTAAACCACCATGAGGGTGCTGGGAAGTGTTCTGGGATTTTCTGCAAGAACAGCAGGTACTCTTAAAGAAGCACTGAGCCAATAGTAGTTATTTCTTTTCTTTCTTTCTTTTTTTTTTTTTTTTTGGTTTTTCGAGACAGGGTTTCTCTGTGTAGCCCTGGCTGTCCTGGAACTCACTCGGTAGACCAGGCTGGCCTCAAACTCAGAAATCTGCCTCTGCCTCCCAAGGCTGGGATTAAAGGCGTGCGCCACCACCGCCCCGCAGTTATTTCTAAAATTAGAATGAATCTACATAGCAGTTCGCACTGGCTTATTTAACTGAACTGGTCACTAAGCTCATCAACAAAAAGCTTGGCTTTTTCCGTAAATGTGTAAAAAGGGATTTCTTAGCATTAACTGATAGCACTGATTTGTTTGTTTGTTTGTTTGTTTGTTTGTTTGCCTGAAGAACCATGCTGGGAGCATTTGATGATGGATGTCTGCAATGCCTATAAAGAGAGGTAGAGGCAGGAGAGTCAGACGTTCCAGGCCATCCTTGACTGTTTAGTACAATCAAGGACAGCTACATGAGACTCTGTCTCAAACAAACAGAGTGAAGAAATGAGGTCCAATGCAATACTCTCTGAAACCCTCTGTGTAGGTTTCAGATCTGAACAAAGGCTAACACTAAGACCAATCAGGTTGAGGAGAGGAAAGGGAAGTCAAAGAGAGAAGAAAATGATCCAAGGGGCAGTCTACTAGCCTACTAATTTTGTCTAAAACCATTTTGGCACTTAAAAAGACCCAAGGGATCCCCTACTTTTGTTTTTTAAAGTTGAGTAACTTTAAACTCAGAATGAGTTAAATGATGGCCCTATGAGAGTGTAGTTATTCAGGACAGAGCTGTAACACCCAGGTGGCAGGCCTTCTAGAATACTGTCTATGTTCAAGTGAAAACCTCAGCAGAAATCTTCCCAATCCAAGTTTCTAAAAGAAAATAGTCCCCTGGCAAGAGTTAAAAAAAAAAGGACCAACTTCTCCCAGTGAGCTAATCCTAGTGTGAAATTAACCAGCATCCCTGCTAGCCGGTTCCACTCTGCAGCCCTGTAGGGAGAGAAAGCAGAAAAGAGAGTGGGTCTTGGTCCATTTCCTCCCGAAATACAGTCGTTCTAAGGTCAAACACTTCCACATGAGAAGGAAATGGCAAGAAAAGGCTGGTGTCCATGAGTGGTGAGGATGTGTAAAGGAAAGGCATAAGGAAGAGATGTAGATTTAAACGCTCTGCCCTCGTCTGCAAGGAGAAAGTGCAGCCAATAATCTAGGGAGAAGACAAAAGCCAAGCCTTACTGCAATGAGATTCCTGGCGATGCTGGTATATGGGAATTCTTCAGAAGTCTAACAATAGCAAGTTTTGAGAAGATCTGATCAACAAGTGGCTGAAAAAGTAGAAACTGGAAACGCTGCTTTGGAAGGCTGATTGGAGTAATTTTCTAAAGTTGAATATTCACATACCCAAGAGCAGATTCCATTGCCATATGCACCGAACACATACACGAACCTGTTCAGCATGGCACTCTTCTAACAGAAAAGGAGTCTGGAAACGTTGGGGAGAAAGTGTGGTGGACAAAGCCTGTGCTGGGCAAGTGCCAGGATCAGGGTCTGGATTCTCGGAATCCAGGTAAAGCGTCAGGAAGGTGTGATGGTGACACACACACCCAGAGCTCAGGAAGTCGAGGCGGGATTCCAGGGGCAAGCTGCCTAGCCTGAGAAGCCAAATTGTCAGGCCGTGACTCCTGCTAGATTCTCTGCCAGGTAAATAAACTGTATAGTGACCAAGGAAGACAGTCAACCTCAACTTCTGACTTCCACACACATGTATACATGTGTGCATGTGTGATCATACAAACATGTGCCTCACACATGAGAACATGGATATATATATACATGCATGTATATCACATACACTACATACATACATATATATGTATATACATACAAACACACACACATATTCACTTGCTTAAGAATATTTGGGTTATATATGGAACATATATATGTATATGTATATATAATTATGTATTATGTAAAATATTCTCTGACGAGTGACTAAAGTGTGGTGTTGTCACACAATGGATGCTATAAAGCAGGGACAAGAAAATGAAATGTAACTGTATTCATTTCTACAGGTGATTCTCAGCAAAATAATATTCAGTAAATTTAAAAAAAGGTAAAAAATTGCCACTAACACAGAACTTCCTTTTTAAGTTAAAAAATAATAATAAGCCAAATGATATTTTTTTGGGATACACACAGTATTATATAGTATGTTTAAGGAATGCTAGATAAAATGGAGACAACCTCAGGGTGGAGAGGCAAAAGGACCAGAGTTGGGAATGTCTCTGTGGAGAGCGATAGTTATCTTCTATATTTGATCTGTGTCAGTAACAGGGTCCACTTTATTAAATGCTATGAAGTTTAATAGATAACTGTATTAGTTATTGTGGTGTAAGAAATTATTTCATTATTTATCAACTTAAAATTGTCACTTTTTATAGTTGGGACTGTTGTGAATCCAGTGCGTCTGCCATGGTTGGGTTTGGTTTGGGTAACTTGTCTGCCATGGCTTCAGGCCCCTGGAGGAGCTGGAAGATCTGCTTCCAAGATGGCTCACTTACGTCGCTGTTGCATGGGGATTTATTCCTTACTATCAGGCCCTCTCCCAAGAATTGTTTGTGCTGTGGCTTCCCCAAGCAAAGAGTGTGGGTGTGTGCATGGGGAAGGGGTGGAGGGAGGGAGAGAGGGAGAATGAGGGGAGGGGGGGAAGAAAGAAACAGAGAGAGAAAGAGAGAAAGAGAGAGAGAAAGAGAGAGAGAGAAAGAGAGAGAGAGAAAGAGAGAGAGGAGAGAGAGAGAGAGAGAGAGAGAGAGAGAGAGAGAGAGCGAGAGCCTGAACCTAAGGTGGAAAGGTGGAAGCTGCAATGTCTTCTTGTTGTTTAAGACAGTGTCTCTCTACATACCCTGGCTCCTGGAACTCTCAGCATGTAGACCAGGCTAGCCTCAAACTCACAGAGATCTTTTTGTCTCTGCTTCCCAAGTGCTGGGATTAAAGGTATGTGTCATCACACCTGGCTAAAAAGCTTACATTGGAAGTAAAATGCCATCTCTGTGGGATGTTACTGATCAGAAAGCCTGCCTTGGTCAATTCAGAAGGGTTGTGTAGGTGACTCCCAGGAGGCAGAGACATTGGCACCATGCATCGACCAGTGATAAAACTATGTCAAGAAAACTTACACATAGCTGAAATTGGAAAGTAAATGAATAAATATATAAAACAATACATTTTGAAAGTAACACAATTTAAGAGAGAGATGGGCTAATTTTTAGTTCTGACTCCTCCATTTTTTAAAAAAAAAAATTTAGTCAAGTTATTTGTAAAATAGAGATGAAGACACTTATTTCTTTCTGAAAAAATTTATTTAAGCATGCAGGGCATGGGGCTTATACCTATATTCCTGGCACTTGTAAGGCTGAGGTAGGAATATCAGAAGTTTGACACCAGCCTGGGCTATTCAGTGACATCTGTCTCAAAAAAAATTATTTTTCTCAAAAAAAAATACCTGCATATAAAACAGCATCGTAAAATGAATACCATTTGTCTAGAGCACAAAACCAAAAATGTCCTAGATTTCAGTGTACTTGTTTTCTTTGCTTTTTTCTTCCTGGAGTGTTTTTGTTGCTGTTGTTGTTCTAAGCAAGAACGTGGGGCTCAGGCCAGATCTAAGTTCACTCTGAAGGCCAGGGGGGCCTTGATCTTATGATTCTCTTGCTAGAGTCCCTGGCCTAGGCTTCCTTTGTGCCCCAGGGTAACTTCTTGACATTGTTATTTTATTGCTACAGGTTTTAGAATGCATCAATTAAAAATGCTGACATTTTTCTTACAGACCTACACTGATTAATAAGTGCTTGCAGTATTTAAAAAGCATATTCAAGGGTTGTTTTTTTGTTTTTTTTTTTGTTTGTTTGTTTTTTTTTTTTTTTGAGTTTTTAGAGTCGGCTTGTCAGCAAATCCAAACAAGTGTCAATGATTTTTGATAAGACATTGCTTAGGTGGAGTTGCGTTCTTCATGATGTCCCTCACCAGGACGTAGGTATGCATGGACCTCCCCTGTTGACATCAAGTCAAATGACTAGTTACAGAGCATGTCTGCCATGTTCTCCCCGGACAGGGACTCTACCAGCCTGTCTCTCATGGATGAAATGTTTGATGCTTGAATCAATGAATCTACAAAGAATTACAAAACATTGGTTCCTTAATTCTATCCTTTCTTTTTCACTCAATGGAATTATTTTTACCATCTAGGCAATTTGGTTACCCCACTAATAGAGGCCTGTCTCCTGTTTTATATCCTCCTAAACCATCTTTTGCTGTGGCCATTTTTGTGCTACCTATTTCTTAGGACCGTTACTCAATAGTACCTGTCTTCATTGTATACATTTGCAGATATTTGGGATATGCATATATCTCATTTTCTGTCCCTCCACCACAAACCCCTGATCCCTGAGGTGGGGGATACATTTTCCCAACACATTTATTACACCCTGGAGGTGTGAGAAGCCAAAGCCCCGAGATGGAAACCTGGACCAGGCCGAGGTGCAGGATGATTAATGTGCGCTCTCTTCTTACCTCAGCTGGCGATTCTGAGGTCTGCTCTACGTGGCTCAAGGCCTCATCGCCCGTGGTGGTGACTAATTCAAGAACACTCTCATACTGCCTTTCCTTGTTTCACTTTCCCCAGTTATCCTGAGATCATGGTCCAAAATCAACGGCCTGAAGAGTAAGCCCTTGTCTCAGGTTCAGTTTTCAAGAGGGCGATCGAGCCAGGATAAAAGACGGCTGAGCGGAACACAGGGAAGGCAGGACAAACACTCGCTTCTTTCACTCATTGGCGGTATTCAGATTATTGCCCAAATTGCATGTAGTTATGGACGCATTAGCTCGTGTAATCAATGAACTTCAGTTACAGTTCTTACTACTTTTTGATGGTCACACTGTCCCCTTCGCAACCCTTTAATGTTGATGTCTTTGGATCTTTGTCCTGTCTCACTCACTAGTCGTCTAGACTTAAATGGCTTCCTTGATTTCTGCGACTACAAGACATCCATTACATGTATTTGTGTGTGTGTGGAGGGGGGCCCCAGCATGCACTGCACGTTACTATTCTCCAGAGTACTTCCATACTTTTTATAGAAAGCAATGTATCAAAAATACAACACAATGCTAAAGATTCTTTTTTTTTTTTTTTTGGTTTTTCGAGACAGGGTTTCTCTGTGTATCCCTGGCTGTCCTGGAACTCACTCTGCAGACCAGGCTGGCCTCGAACTCAGAAATCCACCTGCCTCTGCCTCCCAAGTGCTGGGATTAAAGGCGTGCACCACCAGCACCCGGCCTAAAGATTCTTATACTACACAATTGACACACCAAGCAAAAGTTTTTGCTTTCTCAATAAATACATTTTTATTACTATATAAGAAACATTTCTGAAAAACATCATAAACTTACTATTTCTAACTCAACTTTAGGATTAAAGAGATTTCAGTTACTCTGAAATATCCCCATTCCTAACAATTCTGTGCATATAACATATAGGGCTAGAAAGTAATAGTATCTATATTTCTATGAGGCATAAGAATGAAACTAAAGATCTTTCTGTAGCTCTGCTCTTCTAGGGAACATATTCTATGAATAACATATGATGAAAATACCATTTAAAAAAAAAAAGTCATTGGTTATTTGCTTGGTATGATACAGCAACTTAATATGTAGTTACATCATTTGCTTCCATGAATTTTTCAAATTTTAGGAATTAGATTTTCCTTTTGTATTTCAAATTATTTAGAATACATAAAATGTATATATGATTTGAAAACCAAATCTAGCCAGGCAGTGGCGATGCACACCTTTAATCCCAGCACTTGGGAGGCAGAGGCAGGCAGATTTCTGAGTTGGAGGCCAGCCTGGTCTTCAGAGTGAGTTCCAGGACAGACAGGGATATACAGAGAAACTCTGTCTCGGGAAAAAGAAAGAGAGAAAGAGAGAGAGAGAGAGAGAGAGAGAGAGAGAGAGAGAACCAAATCTATATAGCCAAGGATTATAAAATAGTCACTAGTCTCTATGCTGATTTCTGTTCAGAATATTTACCAAAATACATTCATACTCTTATCTATTTCACAAAAAATGTGTTATGCTACTCTGCATTTTGTATTTTTGAATTGGATATATATCCTGAAAGACATACAGAGGTGATCCTCTTTCTTCCAGTTGTGTCTCAAGATGCAACTACTTTAGTTCAATTAGTCCCCACTTTGAGGTTGTTTGGATTATTTTCTGTTAAAATAAACACAGCAATGAACAACCTTTTGCTTTAGTCACTTTGCATTTTGGATTGGGTTCCTAGAGTTGCTATTTCTGGGTCATAATGTGAATGTATACACAATACTGTGATTATCTAACTGCTGCATGCTATTTTGCATTCTTAGTGGCATTAGATGACTTTACGTATATATATATGGAGGACTAGAGAACAAATATCATTTTAATCTTCTAAGACTGATGATCATTAGACACAATGCAATCGTTTAGCTGTTGAGTATAAAGGAAAGTGCTGACCATTTAAAGTAAACAGGAGCAGAAGTTCCATGAAGAATTAAAAACTTGGCTAATAGACCAAGACCAGAGAATAATGCACTTGGCTTCTGTGGAGAAATTAAAGTACACGCTGTGCATAGGCATTAAAGCAAATGTGTGAAAAGTTACTCTTAAGGTACCATGATCCTGAAGACACAGCCTCAATGCACAATATATCAAATTCAGTCTCTCTCTCTCTCTCTCTCTCTCTCTCTCTCTCTCTCTCTGAATTTTCCTGACTTCTTTCTCCTTGGATAACCCAGAGGCTCAGGCCTTGGGACTTTTTAGAATGATAAAATATTTCACCTTTTAAATTTATTTTCACATAGTAGCATACTTGGTAGCATACTTAGATTTTACTGCTAGGAATCTCTCTCTTACATATAACCTCCCTTGTGGGGAGACTTTTAAAACACAATTCACCTTCAATAAAATATTCTAAGTTTTATCTACACTAATATAGACATATATATATATACATATATATGAGTATATATATATATATATATATATATATACACAACACACAAAAACACATACACTCACACACACAACACACACAGAAACACACAACACACACAGAGGATCTCACTATGGAGCCCTGGCTAGCCTAGAACTGGCTATGTAGGCCAGGCTGCCCTTGGATGTAGAGATCCTTCTGCCTCTGCCTCTGAGTACTGGTAAGCACCACCATTCCTGGCTCAAAATAGAATCTTTAAACCACAGGAGTTTGGCACTCAAAGGGAGTCTGCAGCTAAACCTTCTGTGGCTAAAAGCATTTTGTCTTGCAGTATGAACAATTTCTCTTTGTCTTTTTAGTTCATTTACATAACGTGAACTTAAAAAAATACCAACTATGAATTTTTTGAGAGCTCATGTGAATTTTAAAAACCATCCCTGAGTGTAGGTAACAAGTCGTTTATTATTTTTACATTACTTATCTTAATGCTACTTTTTTCTTCCCAAGGGATTGAATCTAAGGTTTTGTATTTTTTTCTTTTTCTTATAATTAACAAGGACTTCAACTCTTGTTTTGTCTAATCAGAAAGGGCAAGATGCTGGACATGCTTGAGTAGGTACCACCCGAAGGGCAGAGCGGCCCTCATCTGTAATCCCAGGACTTGAGAGGTGGATGAGGCCAAGAAGTTGCAGATCAGTTTGCTACACAGCCTCAGGCCACTGTGGCCTAGAAAAGAACATTCCATCCAGCACTGAAAGTGTCTTCACACTGACAATTTTACTTTAGCAATGAGGAGAAAGAATTTTCGGTAGCATATTACTTAATGTGGTCGTTAAGAGTATGTATTCGAATAACCAGATTGTTAGGTCGGGTATGTGGTTCCAAAGTATAGCAGTAGACTAGCATTACTGCATGAGGCCTGGCCTCTACCCCTAGTCCAAAGGAGAGGAGAAAAAAGAAACCAAATTCTCTGGGTTCACATTCTTGCTTAATGTGACCATGGCAACTTACAGTTTGGCTGTGCCTCATTCGGTTTCCCCCACTAAAACCCAGGGAATAGTATTATCTATAAAATGCAACCAAAGATTTTGTGAGCTAATATGTAAAATGCACTCATGCCAGTGAATTTTCAATCCCGGAGCTAAGAAACGAGAATGGGGAGCAAGCAACGTTTCATTCCATTCTCACAGCATCCTTAAGCAGAAGGCAAAGCCTCTGTCTGGATTTTTCATAGAAATCCTGGCACTTCGGTCAGGAAGCAGAGGGGGAGCAGGGTTCAGCCCCACCGATCGACTTGCGTTCCAGCTCTGTGGGGGCCGCAGCGGAGACGTTGTCGTCCAGCTAGAGGGGCCGTCCACCCGCGACACCCACCGAGGCGCACAGAAGTAAAAGGCTTCCTGACCAGCCTGCACCACTGCCCCACGATCTCACTCCAGATTTACGACACAGATATTTATTTACATAAGCTTTACTCGGGCCTGGGCCGGGGAAAACGCTGCAGAGACCCCGAGTCCGCCTAGACCCAGAGCTAGAGAGGTACCAAAGGGCGGACACTCAAGTCCAAGGACAGAGGCTTCCTTCCACCCGTCCCCTCGCCTTCCGGTCATGGCCAAGGCCCCGCCCCTTTGGGGGAGGTCTCAGCTGTGCCGTAAAGTAAAGAGCACACTATGCCGCTCATCAGCCCGCCCCCATCTTTACGGCAGTCCGCATTTCATGCCTCCAATATGGCGTCCCCCATGTAGGCACAGGCTCTGGTTTCCACCACAGGTGGCTAGTGTAGTTCTGAGTAGCAGCTGGGCATACGCCAGACTGCGCTGCAGAAGCAGCAAAGTTTACTCCTGGTTACGGCTCCAGAAAGCCACACTTCTCTGAGGGTTTGGAATCTCCGTTTCCTTTTAGATTCTGAAAGTTTCTCCTCAGCCCCTTGTTTGTTTCCCGTGTCATTTCTGGACACCTTGCTCAGGTCCCTGACCCTTCTCAGACTCAAACTATGAGCCTCCGGCAGCTGCTGTTGCGCTTGTCCGGTTATCTCGGGGCTTCTGGTCCCCCAAATCGCCAGTGGTGGTGCTTCCGATCCCTCGACACCATCTCCTCGGTAGGCTCCTGGCGTGGTCGGTCTTCCAGGTCTCCAGCCCATTGGAATCAAGTGGTGTCAGAGGCAGAGAAGATCGTGGGCTATCCCGCATCCTTCATGAGCCTCCGCTGCCTGCTGAGCGACGAGCTCAGCAACATCGCTATGCAGGTGCGGAAGCTGGTGGGGACTCAGCACCCTCTGCTTACCACTGCCAGGTGAGCGACCTCCTTCCCACTGACCCAGCGGACCCACTCGTCTTTTTTTTTTTTCTTTTAAAAAAAGTTATAATGGTTAGGACACTCATGCTTACTCTGGGTCTGGCCAGTTCTTTTATCCCTTCTTTCGTTTGATCGTTGAAGACATTCTTTGGTGTCCCTTTAACGTTCTTCTGCTTGGCTCAGCTAAGTGGATAAATGGTTTTCTTAAAAAAAAAAAAAAAAAAAAAACTTGAATTTTTTTTTTTTACAGTTTCGCGTAACAGAGATGCAGATGCTTCATGATTTGTGAAGATATCAGAGATGTATATTTATTTAGTCACATTCAAGAAGTGGTATTTTTAAAATGGAATAGAGCCGGGCAGTGGTGGTACATGTCTTTAATTCCAACACTTGGGAGGCAAAGGCAGTCCGATGTCTGAGTTCGAGGCTAGACTGGTCTACAGAGCAAGTTAAATTGTTCACCTACAGAAAGATTAAGACCAGAGAGACAGACAGAATAGATACCTTTTAAAAAATATCCAGGTATTGGACTATCCAGGTCGAAGTCAGTACTCTCTTAGGCTTTTACCACTTAATGACAGACTAGTGGTAAACTTGCCATTAGGGTTAAAAAAAAAATTATCATTTAAAAAACGACTCATACCTCATGTTTTGTAACTTACTTCAAGCACACAGAAAAGTTACTAGAATGAAAATAGTGCAAAGAGGACTAGGAGAGATGTCTTTGCCAGTAAAATACTTGTTGAACAAGTACTGCGACCTGATTTAGATCCCCAGTAACCCTGTGCAAAAGCTGGAGCTTTGAAATCCCAGCACTGAGGGTGTAGAAACTGAAGTACCCTGTAACTTGCTGGACATTTAGTCTAGCTAACCCAGCAAATTCTGGGCTAAACAAGAAACTCTGTCTCAAACTCAGTGAAAAAGCAAACAAGAATTGGACAAAAAGATGGCAGGTAGGCTTATGAATGTTCAAAACAATTAGCCCCGGGAGAAATGCAGATTTACATTACTATGAGATCTGTCACAAAGGCATGAGAAGGAATGAAATACAGATTTACAGTAGGACATCCTGGTGAAAAAACAGAAAAACTAGATTTGTCATGTATGTAAATCAATATGACCAGTCTGGAAGGTGGAAATTTCTTATAAAATTAAATTGGCTACAATTATATCATAACTCTTGTCATCATTCTCATAAACATTTATCCTAAAGAAATTAAAAAAAAAAACCTTGTCTATATCAGAATCTATACAGGGTTAGATTATAATATTGAAAGGTGGCTGTAAATTTGCCGGTCTTGACAGCAAAGCGTTGATAATTAAGAGAATGATATTCAGCATGGGTATTTGTGTTAGCTCCATCCTGACCAACCCAAACATCGTATCAGTCAATAGTTGATCAAACTGGGGTACATACATAACCATAAAATTCTGTTTGATGGAGCTGAATTAAATTGCCTACTGTGCAAGCTTGATGGCTTGAGTTTAGATTCCAAGTACTGTCAGAAAGGCTGGGCACCGAGAAAGAGTGTGCAAGTAGATGCGAGTAGATTCCGTAACCCAAGTGTTGGCATGCAGTGTGGAGACAGGCTGTCCCTTTGAGCCCGATGACCAGCCAGCCTACGATAATTAGTGAGTTCAGTGAGAGGCCTTGTCTCAAAAGGTGGAGCAAGATAAGGAAGACACTTCCACCTCTTGCCTCATGTGTATACATACCTGTTACAACCTGTATGTGCCCTCTTCAATATAAACACATTTAGTTTAAAAAAGAAAAAAAGAATATTGGTATCACTACATACAAGTGAATGAATCCCACAGGGGTTATGCAAAGTGAAGAGTTTTAATCCTTCAAAAAATTAGGAGTTACCATGTGACTCAGCCATTCTATCTCTAAGCATATTTTCAAAAGAATTGAAAACAGTCTCAGATATTTATATATTTATGTTTCTAGTATCATTTACAATAGATAAAAGGTAGAAGCAGATCATGTGTTCATCAGTGGGTAAATCTATCAATGAAATGTGGTATATGCATACATTGGAATGTTTTTCAACTGTAAAAAACTGGCATGTTACAACAGAGATGAATCTTGAAAATATATGGTAAATGAAATGAGCAAGTCATAAAAAAGAAACCACATACAGTGTGATTCTACTTACTCAAGCATCCCAAGTAGTCAGACTCAGAGAAAAAGGGTAGAAACTGAAGAGCAGGCATGCTAGCACTACTGAACTATAGACTTCATAATGGTCAGGTCGTGCATTTCATCAGCGCATTTTAAGGCTTTTTTGGGGGGGGTAGGGGGCAGGATCTCACTGTAATCCTGACTAGCCTGGAACTCTTAGTGATCCATTCTCCTGCCTTGCTTTCTGAGTGCTGGGGTTAAAGCCATTATCTCTAGCTTACTAACACAAGTTTTTTAAGAATTCAGTTTCATGTGTTTATATTCTGTATAATTCCATCTCTACAATGTGATTTATTATCATTATTACTACTATTATATTATTATTTATTTATCTTGTCCAATTTGACACAAGCTGAAGTCGTCTGGAAAGAGAACTGTAGAGAGAATTTCTACCTGTCAATAAAAAAGTGGGGTGATGGCCAATGAGCTGAGGCAGGAAATAGGAGATGGGACACTGGCAGGAAGAGAGGATTCTGGGAATAGTAAGAGATAAAAGAGAGACACAGGGAGAGATGGGAGAGATGAGCTGAGAGAGCTGAGAAGGGAGATGGACCAAGGAGATAGACATAAACCAGCAGATAGACGAACTCGGAGAGACGCAGAGGAGATAGGAGGAAGAAGTGGCCCGGGACTGAAGGAGAGGTAACTAATCAAGTGGTGGACATAGAGAGTTTGAGTGGGTTCAGTCAGAGCTAGTCAGGGAAGGAGCCAAAGCTTATGGCCTATACATGAAATAATAACTAGTCTCAGAGTTATCATTCTGGGAACAGGATTGGGAAGGAAAAACAGATATAATATTTTTACAAAGAACCTCAGTTGAAAAAAATAGCCTTATCAGGTTGGCTTGAAGGCAGGGCTATCTTGATTAATGATTGGTGTGGGATGGCCCAGCCTACTGGGGTGGGCCAACACCCTGGGCAGGTGCTTCTTGGTTGTGTAAGAAAGAAGAAGGCTGAGCAAACCATTGGCAACAAGCCAGTAAGCAACTGCCTTCCATGGTCTCTGCATAAACTCCTGCCTCCAGGTTTCTGTCTTGGTTTCCCTCAGTGTGATCATGACTGGGATACGTAAACCAAATGAACTATTTCCTCAGTAAGTTGCTTTTGGTCAGCATTCTATCACAGCAATAGGAGCCAAACTAAGACTAGCAACATTTATATAATTTTTAAAATGTGAAAAACTGCAGGGCTGGAGAACAGATAAGTGATTTCTAGTTAGGTGACGGTCTGGGAAGCAGGGAGGAGCAAAACCTATGAGGAGGTGTCCCTTGCTGATGGAAGTGTAGAGGCTTGTGATGACGATTCCATGAGTCTAGACAAGGGATAAAGCTGCAGAGAACTGAATACGAGATTGAAAAACTGCTGGACTTGGAAATAGAATAAGGTTGACTTGGGAGTAGAATTTTAGAATTATGCTATAAGTAAAATTTTGTCATCATGGAGCAAAGCTGGGTCCAAGGTCTGGAGAACTCTATCCTATTTGTGCAATGTATCGTCTGTATTTATTTCAGTATCTTAAAAAACCTTAAAGATACATTGTAGACATTTTCATTCCCAATCTGGGGTTTCTACCCCACCTTGATCATTCAGTTCCTGGATAAAAGGCACACAATTTTTATTATATCCAATAAGCCTTAAATTAATAGACAACATCTTTAAATGCCTCATTCCGTGAGTCTCTGAGGTTTGAAGACCATCTATCTATTCAGAGCATATCTGAACAAGCAAATGTTGCCTGTTTCCAGCTTTCTATTATCTGTGCAACCCAGGATGTATGTTTCTGTGATAATACAGGCTAGTATCTGACAACACCATTAGCTTGATTGACTGAATTACTGATTATCCTAAACAGTTTATAATAGTACCTATTAAAAGGAATGGGATTAAACCTTGTATTTTTAAATGAGTTGCATATATACAATGCCCATCTGTGGTGATTTGAATATGCTTGGCCCAGGGAGTGGCACTATTTGGAGGTGTGGTCTTGATGAAGGAAGTGTGTCACTGTGGGTGCGGACTTTAAGACCCTAGCTTCCTGGAAGCCAGTTTTCTCTTAGTGGCCTTCAGAAGATGTAGAACTCTCAGCTCCTCCTGCACCATGCCTGCCTGGATGCTGCCATGCTCATGCCTTGATGATAATGGACTGAACCTCTGGAGCTGTAAGTCAGCCCCAATTAAATGTTTTCCTTATAAGAGTTGTGTTGGTCATGGTGTCTGTTCACAGCAGTAAAACCCTAACTAAGACACTATCTAAGAGTAACAAAAGTAATCTTAAAATTTGTGTCAATATACAAAGATTTATACCAATGAAAACCTTAAACCTATATCAGTATACAAAAATCTGTATCAGTGTAAGAAAATATAACCTCAATTCTGTATCAAAAGACCCCTATCAATGTAAGATTATGGCTATAAAATGCTTTTGTTTATGAGTAGATTTAAAAATCCATTCATATTTGTCTAATTTCTTATAATTTACTATATCCCCCTTTTTTCTTTTCAACACCCTTCTCTTTACCTGAGAAAGAAGGATAAAGAAGAAGAAAGGAAAGCTAGAAATCTATGAGTCTAAGCTCCCTATTTAGTTTCTTCTCCATCCCAAATGAAAACTATTTGTAAATTATCCCTTAAGATGACAACATAACTATAATTATAAAATAACCAAAACCATCCACCCCAATGTAAGAGATTGGGACATCAGGCTTCTTATAATTGCTTCCTGTTGAATTGGGGCAAAGAATTACTATTTGAGGGCCCAAAAGGAAATTGGAAAAATGGTTAAGTCAAAATAAAGCTAGCTGGCACTGTTAGCTGCCCAGTCTTTATGTGTTGAAAAAGTTCAGGGCTTAACTGAAGTCCTAACTGGAACAATCTCAAGGGCTGGGTGAACCGAGGTCATCGGGGATTAGTAGTCTTTCCTGAAGCTGTTCTGGAAGCAAGTGTCTGGAAGCAGCATCAGTTGAGACAGGATCAGGTGGGGAGCTGGAACAGCTGGTCATTCCAGCATCTCCAAGGGTGAATCTTGTCAGGGCTGCTGCCTTCTTGGTGTTTCATTCTCTAGTATGTGTATAAACCTTACAACCCTGTAAATGTATTTGAATGGAATGTGCAAGGTGCACAGATCAGTTAAGGATGAATTTTTCTCCTTGTTTGAGCAGATGAAAGACAGCTGTATTTTTTATAAGTTAATTTGATTAATAACCAAATTGTAATACATCTTGATTCATGCCATGTGAAAGGATGGCATGATGAATTTTAAGGACTCTGCCAACAAGATTCATTGGCTGTGTATAGCTGAAGTTCTGGCTAGAGACATTTTTAAGTCTTAGCCAGTTTCAGGATTGTTCTCATGTAGAGAGATCAGAAAATTATGTTGCCTGTCCTGTGTGGTCTTCTTGGTTTTTCCTTCCTGACTGCAGCCTAGATCTTCAGGGGGTCTTCCTATCAAATCTGATCCTTACTACTTTGGAAGGAGTCTAAAGCCTTTTTTTTTTCCCCCATTCCTATTAACATAAATACAGAGCCCCTCTTCAAAAATACCATGTCCTTGGTCCAGCAACCTGAAGTCATCTAAAGTATAGACTGATTCAGTTTTGTAGCCTCTTTTTTATTTAGGTCTGCTCTACTTTGACCTCTCTCATAGAGAATTTGTAATACAATTAATTATAACCACCAAACTTATAACCACCTTCATTTTGGTAATTAAAATAATATAAAGCAATTAAAACAATTATTATTATTTATTAAGATACCTCCATATAGAGTTGTTTCAGTTGTGGCATACTAGCCACTGAGCAAGAAATGTCCTAACTATCTGCAGACAAAATGCTGTCCAAAGAGGACAAATGGATGCAGGATAGTTTACTGCTAAGCATTGCCAAGACAGGGTAAGATAGTCCTTCATAATTCCTGCTTCACCTAGGCTCTGTAAGGTGTTCTGGGCCAGAAGGCCCAGATAGATTCTCCAGTGTTATAAGGAATATTGGAGACTGTCCAGGTAGTAAGCTATCTCTGTCATTTCTTTGATTTTTTGGAAGCTGCATCCTGATGCTTCCTGAATACCTAGATAATATTTATCCCTTCTCAAATCTCTGATGGTGCTGAAGACTAGATACTTATAGTCTCATAATTAAACTTAAGTTGTTTAGCATTAAGGAAGGTGTTCTAGATTTAAAAAGATGGATTTTGGATGTAATACAAGTTAAAATCAAAGATAATTGAGGTGCAGAATTGTAAACTCATTAAGTTAGGATAGATGAGTAAATATTTTATCTAAATTGCCAAATAAATTGAATGGATGTCATACCTTATAATTTTCATGATTATTATAATTGTATTCAATTTATATCTGAGAGAAAAAGAGCCTTTTATTGGACTAAAAAGGGGAATTGTTAAAGTTTGGTCTTTTGCTGTGTCTTGTAATGCTAAGTGTGGGGCCCCCAGGGCGTAGTTGCAGCAGAGATCAAGAGAGTATGCATGTAGACACAAATCATCTATGTGATTTTGCCCCCAAGTTATTTCTGACTGGTGAATAAAGATGCTGACAGCTAATAGCTGGGCAGAAGAGATATAGATGGGTATTAGGGTTCCTGGGCCTGGAGGCCTGGGGGAGAACCACGAGGGATACAAGAAGGTGAGGAGGAAGAGAAAGTCTCCATGAGTTAGGAGCCAAGAAAACATGGCCCTGAAGACTGGCTAATTGGACTTAAGAGCAGCTCAGATGAAACTTAGTAAGTAATAACTCGGGGTTATCGATAGGAAATAGATTTTAATAGCATAGAATGTAGATATCTGCCCAGCTCTAGTACTGATTAAGGCTTATTGTAAATATAAAGGTTATGTGTGTCTTTTATCCAGGAACTAAATGGTCAAAGGTGGGGTAGAAACCCCTGATTGGGATTAAATATTTCTACAATACATCACTTCAAATCAAGGCATAGTGGGGACAGGAGAAGACTATGAGGGAAAGGAAGGGGAGAGTGGAAAGGCTTGGGAGATGGCTGGCTTGTGTCTCTAACTTCAGTTCTGAAAGCACACATCATGTGACCCCAGGCACCTCATTTCATCAGTGAAGTAAGCGTTTCCCAAGGTGATTTCCAATGGTATGGCCAGCTCTAAAACTGTCTGGAAAGTACTTCTGGACCTGGATTTGTTTTGTAAGAAAGCCCTTCTCAGTGAAAAAAAATTGAATACAGTAATGCAATGAAAATACAGTTCTTTCTCCACAATTTAAAAATCTTAAAAGCTTAGAAAACCATGTATTTTCAGACTCATAACCTCACCTTAATGGATGTGAGACTTTTCAGCTTTTATTCATCCCTGTGAACGTGAATATTCATTCTGTTAAAAAAAAATAGTGTTTGAATACAAGATCAGTTTAGTTCTTGCCTAAATGTAGGATTAAAAGCAGTTCTCTAAAATCAGAAAAGAGTTATATTCCGAAAGATACTTGTTTCAGGGGTGTGGTGGTTTGAATAAAGATGGCCCCCATAGGCTATTTTAATACTTAGTCATCAGGGAGTGGCACTATTTGAGAAGGATTAGAAGGATCAGGAGGTGTGGCCTTGTTGGAGTAGATGTGGCCTTGTTGGAGGAAGTGTATCACTGGAAGTGGGCTTGTAGGTTTCAAAGCCCATGCCAGGCCCAGTCTCTCTGTCTCTGTCTGTCTGTCTATCTCTCTCCCTGCACATCAGGATGTAGCTCTGAGCTCCTGCTCTGTTGTCATGAGTGCTGCCATGCTCCCCTCAATGGTGAAAGTAACTAAACCTCTGAAACTGTAGCAAGCCCCCAATGAAATGTTTTCTTTTATAAGACTTATCTTGGTCATGGTGTCTCTTTACAGTGGTAGAACAGTGACTAAGACAAGGGGCTTTGGATGAGGGCCTGTGACCTGTCCAAGCTGGATAGCAGTCTGTGGGAATGCCTAGGTGGATTGTTAGTGTGGGAGAAACTAAATGGAGACACAGTGAGTTGGTCTCTCCCCCACTGCCAGCATAGCTGTGCCCTGTGGTTTCGTGGCTGCCTGTCTATTCAGTTCATTGCCTACTTGTGCATAGTACATGTTTTAATCATATTTCTTTGTCAATCATTCATATTTAAATATTTTTAGCTTTTGTAAGTTTACTGAGTATACTATTGTGTTAGTTTTTATTGTCAAGTTGACACAAGCTGGAGTCACTGGGACGGAGGGAACTTCAGTTGAAGAATTACTTTGATCAGATTGGCCCGTGGCCATGCACTGATTGATGATTCATGTGGGAGAGCCCAGCATACTGGACAACTCAGCCCCATCAGTCACATGGACCTGGGCTGTCTAAGCAAGTTAGCAGAGCCTGGTATGCCTTTAATCCCAGCACTCAGGAGGCAGAGTTAGGCAGATCTCTGTGAGTCAAAGCCATCCTGGTCTACATAGTGAGTTCCAGAGCAGCCAGGGCTACATAGTGAGACTCTGACTCAAAAAATAAGCAAGAAGACAGCAAGCAAGCAAGCAAGCAAGCAAGCAAGCTAGAAGAGAACCAGCCTATAAGCAAGCCAGTGAATGGCATTTCTCCATGGTCTCTGCTTCAGTTCCTGCCTCAGCTTCCTTTAGCAATTAACCTGGAAGTGTCAAAGGAAATAAACCTGATTATTCCCAAGCTGTTTTTGGTTGTGGTCTTCATCACAGTGAAAGAAAATCAAACTAGAGCAACTGTCTGCTCCAGACAAATACTAGAGATCGAATGCTTCTAAGATCTTACAGGCGGTAGTCGGCTGTCTAAAAGATGGCACGATGCCTCTTGCTGTGTAACCGCTCCAAGTATCACTCAGTGCAGCTGACTTCCTCCAGTGGTGTGGCCCTATTTTCTTTCATTTTTCTAGACAGATTGAGCTTTTAGGATTAAACATTTGTTTTTAGGATTAAAATTTGTTTAAATACTTTGTGGTTTTGTTTTTGCCTCCAAATGCTCTCTGATTTAGATTCAGATAGTTGGTATTCATTAGTAGTCAATTATAGGAGATAAAGTATGGCTTTAGTCTCTTCTCTTAGGGGGCAGTGATTGCTTAGAAGAGACCATGCGTTTCACTCTAGTTACTTGGCTACCTAGAGAAACCGTTAGGTTTTTCTGTTTGTTTTTAATATGGTGGAATTCATTAGAGTTCTTTCAATTTGTTATTAGAAATTTAATTTTAGTCACCCATGTTTATGAAAGGCCCTTTCTAGTTTCAATTCTGTAATTACTGACTAAAAACCTGTGTTTCTTATAAAGAACTTTTTCTTGGATGACTAGGAGAAAATTATAAATTTTAATTCATTCCACAAATATTTGAGGTATTCTGGGCATGGGGTGTAAGACATGAATAAGATACAGTTGCTGCCGTCCAGGGATTCATGAGAGGCAGTGCAGTGAGCAGGAGCTCTGGACTCATACTGGCTTCACATTCTGGTCCCGCAGACCACTGTGGTCTTGTGCCACTGTGGCAGCCCTAACCTCCCCTGTAAGTCAAGATGGGTGGTGCTTAGGTCGGTGCTTTATGAGATTGAAGGAGTTACTGTAGTCCACACAGCAGATCTCCAAACGGTAACCTTTGTCAGTACTATTAGAAATCTGTTCTAGCAGAACATAAGCCCAGCTTCAGAGTGCCTGGAGGGAAAAGTAGCCCGTGTGACCCAGCATGCTAGACAGACAAGGAGAAAACGACGCCTTTCTGGGGATATAGAAGGTTTCTAAATGTAAAGTGGCCTCTAGGTTGACGTGTGTTGGATGAGAAGGAAGTGACTGAAGCAGGGTATGAGAGACTCGGAATTGCTTGGCACAGTCTAGGAAAGTCTGCAGTGGTACAGGGTGGACATGGAGTGGGATGAACAGAAGAGGCAGTGTGTGCTGCGGCCATGGTGCAGTGAGTGATGACAGACCTGCTCCTCTTCTGTCACTAACCAGAAGCAAGGCAGGGCATAGACCATGGACCACAGCAGTGTTGTTGTTGTTGTTGTTGTTGTTGTTGTTGTTGTTGTTGTTGTTGTTTTAAATGAAATCTCAAATGTTTGATTCAGATGCTGGAGTGAAAGCCTGTTATCTCAGAGAGGCAGAGAAAGCACCCAGCTGACCTTCCTCAGCTAATGTCCCAAAAGGAAGCACTCTTTCTCCATGATGTTTCAAAACGCCCTCCAACTGAATGTCCCTCCCTTCTACTTTCTGTGTGTGTCTCTATCCATCCTCCTGACTTCCTCTTCCTCTTTTTTTCTGTGTTCACTCCCTGTCAGTGGTTGCTTGCTCAACCTCTTCATCTGTGGTTGACTTTAATCCTGTTTTAAATACACAGAAAGCTCTTGGATTAAAGGTGTATACTAGAGCCAAGCCAACACCACAACTAGAAACAGGTTTTTCCAGTAAACAGGACAATCTTGGGGTTCATAGTATGATCAAATATCCTGCAACACTGTATTTCATTCTTTATTACTAAAGACTCTTGTTTGTAGCTTCTCTGAGGTTTTCTATAGCTATTATAAACACCATGACCAAAAGCAAGGTGAGGAGGAAAGGGTTTATTTCGTCTTACAGGTTACAGTCTGTCAGTGAAGGAGACTGAAACTCAGGGCAGGACCTAAATCAGAAGTCATGAGGAGTGCTTCTTACTGGCCTGCTCCTTACAGCTTGCTCAGCTAGATTGCTTGCTTATGTTGTTCTTTTTTAATTTTTTAGAGATAAGGCATCACTGTGTGGCCAGTTGTGAAATCATAGAGATCTGCTTGAAAGGTGTGTGCCCCCACACCTAGCTCAGCTCGCTTGCTTATACACTGTAGGACCGCCTGCCCAGGCATAGCACTGTCCACAGTGGCCTGGACTCGTCAACATGATTATTAGTCAGAAAAGGCTCCACAGACTTGCTGCAGGGAACATGATGGAGGACTTCGCAGTTGAGGTGCTTCTTCTCAGATTGACAGAAAATCATTCGGAACAGGCTTGTGCACTGCAGATAGAAAGCGATTGCTTTACCTATATGCCATATATGAAGATCGAGACTGTCTCCAGTTTTTGGCTACTTTTAATAAAGCATCTGTGAACCAAATAAAGTTGATTTAAGAGATAAAGAAAAAGTTGGGGCCAGATTTTGAGGTGATCTTTTAATATTGCCATAAGACGATGCCATCTTCTCCCACTGCCAGTAAGAGACATATGGCCAGGTGAGTCTTTTCAAAGCTGCCTTTGGCAGGTGTAGAGATCAGAATTGTAGAAAAGATAACTGGGTGCAGGAAGACCTGGAAGAAGACTGCTAGAGTTCATTTATTTCTTCTTTAGCTGCTAGCTAAATGTGTCCCCTAATGGCTGGGTTCTGTGCTTATCACAGAGAATCTAAAACCCACCAAACATTGTTAGTCACTTTGGCCTACTCCTCAACAAGATGTCTAGTTAAATAAGAGACATAAAGCTATCAGTGCAACATGATACTACATGTTTCTTATGATTACCATGTTTAAAAATTAAATGATTTTTAATTTAAAAAAGAAGAGTGGTTCTGGGGTCTGGGATATTGAATTAGAAGCCACAGTTACTCCTGAGTATTGACATTGAGATGCTCCTGGGCCTTAAGGATGGGGGTGGGATATGAATGTAGACAGTAGCTGTGAATTAAGAGGGAAGAATGGGTCCCAAGTACTTGTGTGGTGTGGGGCTGAGAGAACTGGATTGTAGAGAACCAGTCTCAAGGAAGCCGAAACACCTGGATCTTGAGGCAGCAGGGCTGTTTGCATGGGGAGTATTTGAGGAGCACAGGAAGAAGGCTGTCTAGTTAGTCAAGGGTTTGAGGCAATGAAGAGATATCCAGCTAGAAGATATCATGCACTGCCAAGGAGGGTGGGCAGAGCTGGTGTTGGAAGGACTCAGCCCAGGGAAGATTGAAAGCCACAGGGTTACTGGTCCCTTAAGGATAGTATATAGAATTTTGTCAGCATGGTTTACAAGCAGTGAAACTGATTTGGGATTACTTGAGCAAGGAGGAGCCAATCAGGCCTTAGAGCCTCTCACAGGGATGGAGATGTGGCCGGGAAGTCAGGCAGTGATAATACAGTCTCTACTGGACTGCACTGTGTCAGACTTTGACTGTGGCTGGATTTAGTCTTTGGATGAATCTCTAGATTTGGAGTCCCGTGGGAGACAATCTGGCCTTTCTTGCATCATAAGCTTAATCCAGATGAGTTCCCTTGTGTGCTAGCAGTGTGTACCATGGTGGCCCTGCATAAGTCTTTGGCAGCCCTTGGTCAGTTGGGCAATAAGTAGATATGTAGATAAATAAATATATTTCATAGAGTAGGAGAAAGAAATCTCCTTAAAGGAGTAATGAAATATTACAAGAGAAAAGGTAGCATGTCCTTTGCCTGAATTTACTGTGCCCCACTTTTTCTTTTGTGCAGATAATTGAAAAGATACCCACCTGTCGGGCAATGGTGGCGCATGCCTTTAATCCCAGTACTTGGGAGGCAGAGGCAGGTAGATTTCTGAGTGCCAGGACAGCCAGGTCTACACAGAGAAACCCTGTCTCGAAAAACCAAAAAAAAAAAAAAAAAAAAAAGAACACAGAAGTCCTTGATTACCAACTAATCATGGTCGCAGTCATTTGAGGTACTGTTGGGTTGGTTATCATGTGGACATACAAGTAAATTCACAGGTATTAGTATCAGTATAACAAAGACATCACATGCAAACATAGAGTAAGTGCCTCTTCTAAGGAGTTGGACGAATTGCTAACATCTCTGTGGCGAGGAGCCACCAGCGTCTGCCCCTTTGAGTAAATGGCTCATCTGGAGGACTTTACATTTTGAGGATACTTAACAGTGATGCCACCAAGTTAGCCTTCCAGCCCTGTCAGAATTACCACATTGAGAATAGCCATCTTGTCTCTTGCAGTGAGGTAGTTTTATGATCACATGGAAAACATATTTTCATGTGCTGTCCCATTCCACAGATTCACCCAAATTACCCCTCTGCTTGGGTCTGTCTGTAACCAGGGGCCATTTGGTTCCTTCCAAGCTTGGTGCTCATAGGGCTGTAGGGACAGGGACAGCGAGAAGGCTGCAGCAGGACACACAGGAGAGATGTTGCCAGCAATCTGATTTACTGCTCACCGTGCCTCGGGCATCCATTTGGGCCTGCTAGAGTTTCGAATTAAATGCGTCCAGTCAATAATAAGTAACAATGAGCAGCTTGACTGCATGTCACCTAATGTTCTAGTCAGTGTTCACTGGAGTCCAGCAGCAAGCCAAGAGCTGCCTCTCAAAAGGAAGGAGTTACTTTAGCTGCTTGCTGAAGTGGCTGTTGGCTTTTACAAAACCTTAGAGGTCAGGCTGTTGTTTATTGTGGGTTTTACATGGGTGCATACAACATCATTTTATATCAGAACATTTTAAAAATTGTCTGTCCAATAAGAAATTGAAGGAAGGGGGATTGTACAGATCCAGGGTGCTCCACCCAGAACCTGTCGGTGCCTTTTCTTCTAACAGTTCACTTTGTTAACAAACTTCTTCTTTTTTCTGTTTTTGTTTTTTGTTTTGTTTTGTTTTGTTTTTTGTTTTTCGAGACACGGTTTCTCTGTGTAGCCCTGGCTGTCCTGGAACTCATTCTGTAGACCAGGCTGGCCTCAAACTCAGAAATCCACCTGCCTCTGCCTCCCAAGTGCTGGGATAAAAGGCATGCGCCACCACTGCCCAGCATAGCAAACTTATACAGAGGAATACGTGATAATCAGTGTCTTGATGAGCGTGTTTTGTGTATCTTGATACCATAGGTCCTCCCCTGACCTAGAGACCCACTGTAGGGATTCCCATGGGATATCGGGCCGTCTGAGACGTGGGATAACTGTGTGGGTTCTCAGAATGACTCCTGTGAGAGGGACTGACTCAGCACATTCTTCTACATCCTGCCCCACTTACATATCCCTTTCCTGATGACCTGCCCTGCTGATGTTGTTAAAAGAATATTTTTGTTTATTCTTTGACAATTTCATACATGAATACAATATATTTTGATCAGGTTCACCCCAGCTTCTCCCAATTTTTCCCATTTATTTATGTATATGTGTGGATATGCAGATGCCATAGTATGTGTGTAGAGCTCAGAGGACTCTTGACTTTCTCCTTCCACCATTTGTGTCCAGAGATTGAACTCAGGTCGTCAGACTTGGTGGTCAGTGCCTGTACCCACTGAGCCGTTTAGATTGCCCCATGCTAATAACTTTAAAAAGAAAGTATGTCTGTGAGTGTTTTATATGCATGTATATGTGCAACCTGTACGTGTGCATGCTGGTGACTGTACAGGACAGGAAAGGGTGTTGGATCCTTTAGAAGTGGGGTTAGTGACAGCAATGAGCTGCCATGTGGGTGCTGGTCTCTGAACCTGGGTCCTTTGCAAAAGGAATAAGTGCCCTTAACTACTGAGCCATCTCTCCAGTTCCATGCTAATAACTTTTACTGGCCAGTGGATTATTAAGGGGGTCTCCGCAGGGAAAGTAACCATGAAGATGTAAGAATGAAAACCTGGTTCAGATTGACTTTGTTGGCCTGGATCAAACCTTCTAGAGACTGATGCCAGACCATTTATTGCCAGCATATTTAAACCCAGTAAAATGTGGGAAAATGTTTCCTGATGTAATACAATCCCTGGGGCACAAGAAAGCATAATTAAATTGAAACTCAACTCAGGGTAAATGTCATTCTTTAAGAAGTGTTCAGGAGCTAGGCCACCTGTATCAGCTTACAGACCTAAGGAAGGGCCTGGCCTGACCTTGGTCATAGACAGTGTAGAGAGCATTCCAACTACTGGCCACCTCTGGTCCTGGTTGTGGAGCTCGGGTGAACCTCTGGCTGTATAAAGGTCATTTAGACTATTAGGTCTTTCTAGTTATGGTTGTGGTGTTTGGGGAGCCCCTGGCTGTAAGGATCATTTAGACTATTAGGTCTTTCCAGTCCTGGTTGTGGGAGCTTGGGGAGCCCCTGACTGTAAGGATCACTTAGACTATTAGCCACTGCCAGTCCTGGTCAAAGGAGCTTGATATGGCCTGACTCAACAGACAGCACAGATCACCAGGCAATTAATCACTTCCAATTTCCAGCCTTTGGATTGAAGAATGAATTTTAAATCCAATCCTTTGAGAGGACAATCCTGTGTGCTTAATGTTCCTGGTTTCTCTGTAGATCTGTGAGTACAAGGATTATTATTTTTCTTTTGCTTTACTTTTTTTTTTTTTTTTTTTTTGGTCAAGTTATGATTCATTTGGGAAAAACACATGATATAGATCTTGGTCTAGATCTATAGATAGATAGATAGATAGATAGATAGATAGATAGATAGATCTAGATATATAGTATACAGTCTCTTCTTCATTTAAGGAACTTCTTCAGGGGTCTTGGGCTTAGATGAGAGTTTTGGAAGTTCAAGATAGTTTACCAGATCTTCAGTTGCTTTAGTTATATAAATCAAAACCAATTTTAGTGGGTTGCCTGTTGTTTGAGGTGCTATAATCCTTAAGTTAATTCTTTGTGTTTAAAATTTGACAAATTAGAATTCAGACATTTTTCTTTTTTTTGAATTTTTTATTGGATATTTTATTTACATTTCAGATGCCATCCCCTTTCCCCATTTCCCCTCCCTAGAAAACCCCTATCCCATCCTCCCTTCTCATTTCTGCTTTTATACAATTTTTTTAATGTTAATCAAAGGCTTTATAAGTTTGGTAATGCTCAATAACAAGATGCCCATACAATCAGAAGTGTAACTCAATAACCAACCTAGATATATCAGCTATCTTTGACTGGCGGAGACACACAAACATCCACCTCCATACCCCCCCCCCCCCCCCGTGTCCCCCCCACCCCCCTCACCTAGCTCCTCCTCTCCTCCTCTTCCTCTCTTACTCCTCCTCTTCCTTTCCTTACTCTTCCCACCTTAGCTCCTCTTACATATCACCCTTCCTGTTAAAATAAAACTTTTCTCTTAAAATACAATTAGAGCATAACTATACTAGGTTGTGTCAGTAAGGTACATGATAGACCTAATGCCCAGGCCATCATTTTGTTGACTAGCCAGAACCTCTGTCATCCCTCCTAACTAAAAGACTTAGTTCTGAACATGGCTTTTTTTTCTTGGCTTTAGAATGAATGTCAGCTGAAAACCATCCTCTCAAATCTTTTCTCTCAAGTAAATAGCCAGAATTGGCTATGAGACTATAAGTCTTCAAACCCATCAGAAATTCAGAATGACTGAGTTAACTGCAATTATGGGAAGCACAAAGCATAGCTTCTAAAACTTAGCCAAATTATAGAGATCGCTGAACACCTGGACAGTCCCTATACTACAAAACATTGGAGCATCCAATCTTCAGCCTTTTGGCCCAGGATCATCTGACAGACCTAGTGATGCAGAATTATTAAGGGCTGATTTCTCTGTTTTGACAGATATAATCAGTTGACTATTCTGCAAGTGCGTCCTTTTCTGGACAGTGATTTGTCTGTAGATGAAAAAGAGGCAATTCTTGCCTAGTGGCTGTCTCACCACAACTGGAGTAACTCCAAAGATGCTCAATTTCTTCTTAGAATCCAAGACAGTAAGATGTCAGGAGCAGACATGTCTCTAATCAAAATGAACATTAATACAGAAATGTTTGTAATGTCAATTCTGTGGACTTCTGACATTTTGAAAACCAACTATCCATGTAAGGCAATCTGGACTGTTGTCTGTTAACTTCTCTCAGCTATTTCTAAATAAAATCTAGAAAACACCCTAACCATAAACTCAGAGCCATGAATTTGCTATAGGCCCTTAACTCACAGGCTAACCATCTCAAATCAGTTAGAAAAGTTAAAGGCTGGGTCTAAGCCTTGTATTCCTAAATGTGTTATATAGGCACAATGCCTATGAGAGTAACAATATTAATCTCACTTTTTTATTAATAAGAAGCTCATACCGCTGGGCAGTGGTGGGTAGGGTACAAGGAATTATTTCAATCTTTTTGTATCTGTTGAGGCCTGTTTTGTGACCAATTATATGGTCTATTTTGGAGAAGGTACCATGAGGCGCTGAGAAAAAAGTATATTCTTTTGTTTTAGGATGAAATGTTCTATAGATATCAGTTAAGTCCAATTGGTTCATAACTTATGTTAATTTCATTGTGTCTCAGTTTAGTTTTCATTTCCATGATCTGTCCATTGCTGAGAGTGGGGTGTTGAAATCTCCCACTATTATTGTGTGAGGTACAATATATGCTTCAAACTTTAGTAAAGTTTCTTTTATGTATGTGGGTGCTCTAGCATTTGGGGCATAGATGTTCAGAATTGAGAGTTCATCTTGGTACATTTTTCCTTTGGTGAATATGAAGTGTCCTTATCTTTTTTGATTACTTTTGGTTGAAAATCAATTTTATTTGATATTAGAATCACTACTCCAGCTTGTTTCTTGGGACCATTTGCTTGGAAGATTGTCTTTCATCCTTTTACTCTGAGGTAGTGTCTATCTTTTTCACAGAGGTGCGTTTACTGTATGCAGCAAAATGCTGGGTTGTGTTTATGTATCCAGTCTGATAGTCTATGTCTTTTTATTGAAGAGTTAAGTCTATTGATATTAAGAGATATCAAGGAAAAATTAATGTTGCTTCCTGTTATTTTTGTTATTGGAAGTGGCATTATGTTTGTGTAGTTATCTTCTTTTGGGGTTGTTGGAAAATTACTTTCTTCGGTTTTCTAGGTTATAGTATCTCTCCTTGTGTTGGAGATTTCCGCCAATTATCCTTTGAAGTGCTGGATTAGTGGTAAGATATTGTGTAAATTTGGTTTTGTCGTGGAATATCTTGGTTTCTCCATCAATATTGATTGAGAGTTTTGCTGGATATAGTAATCTGGGCTGGCATTTATGTTCTCTTAGGGTCTGTATGATATCAGTCCAGCTTTTATAGTCTCTGGTGAGAAGTCTTGTGTAATTCTTATAGGTCGACCTTTGTATGTTACTTTACCTTTTTCCCTTACTGCATTTAGTATTTTTTCTTTGTTTTGTACATTTGATGTTTTGATTATTATGTGGCGGGAGTTATTTCTTTTTTGGTCTAGGCTATTTGGAGTTCTGTAGACTTCTTGTATATCTATGGACATCTCTTTCTGTAGGTTAGGAAAGTTTTCTTCTATAATTTTGTTGAAGATATTTACTGGTCCTTTAAGTTGGGAGTCTTCACCCTCATCTATACCTATTATCCTTAGATTTGGCCTTCTCATTGTGTCCTGGATTTCCTGGATGTTTTGGGTTAGTAGCTTTTTGCATTTTGCATTTTCTTTGACAGTGTGTCAACGCTTTCCATGTTATCTTCTGCACATGAGATTCTTTCTTCTATTTCTTGTATTCTGTTGGTGATACTTGTGTCTATGACTCCTGATCTTTTTCCTAGGTTTTCTATCTCCAGGATAGTCTCCCTTTGTGATTTCTTTATTGTTTCTACTTCCATTTTTAGATCCTGGATGTTTTTGTTCAATTCCTTTACCTGTTTGCTTGTGTTTTCTTGCAATTCTTTAAGGGATTTTTGTGTTTCCTCTTTAAGGCTTCTACCTGTCTACCTGTGTTCTCCTTAAATTCTTTGAGAGTGTTATTTATGTCCTTCTTAAAGTCCTCTATCATCGTCATGAGAAGTGATTTTAATTCTTTTTTTTTTTTTCGTTTGTTTTTTTTTGTTGTTGTTTTGTTTTTTTCCGAGACAGGGTTTTTCTATATAGCCTTGGCTGTCCTGGAACTCACTTGGTAGACCAGGCTGGCCTCGAACTCAGAAATCCACCTGCCTCTGCCTCCCAAGTGCTGGGATGATTTTAATTCTGAATCTTGCTTTTCCATTGTGATCAGGTGTTCAGGGCTTGCTATGATGGGAGAATTGGGTTCTGATGATGGCATGTAACTTTGGATTTTTTGCTTACGTTCTTGCACTTGCCTTTCGCCATCTGTGCTCTAGTGCTGCCTGCACTCACTGCCTCTGACTGGATCCTGCCTTTCTAGTTATCTTGCTTGTGTCTGAACTCCTCAGGGTCTCTATGTCTCTGTGATCTTTTAATCCTAAGCTCCAGTTGCTCTGAGTACAGTGGCGACCTCTAGGATGTCTCAGGATATGGTGTCTCCACAGTGGCAGACCAGCTAGGTGTCTGCTTCTCTGGGTGCAGTGTCTCCTCTATAATGTCTCAGTATCTGGTGTCTACACAAGAGCAGACCAGGCGGGTATCTGCCACTCTGGGTTCAGTGGTCTCTCTAGGATGTCTCAGGATCTGGTGTCCGCACAGGGGCAGACCAGGCAGGTGTCTGCTCCAGGCAGCAGTCCCAGGCAAGGAGCAGAAGGGGAGTGGTATTCTGCAGGGGTGGGGTTTGGTTGTAGGCTGGAACTTGAGCTGCCTGCGCCCAGTTATGAGTCTGGGGCAGGCTTAGGGCAGTGTGTAAGTGTTCTTACCTTCTGCTCTACGTTCAGTGGTCCCTTTAGGATGTCTTGGGATATGGTGTCCACACAGGAGCAGACCAGGCGTAAATAATGTTCTTTTAAAAATAACCTGAGAAGAGGTTTCAAAATGGTGTATTAACCCTCAGAGGCTACATTCTTAATGCAGGGTCCAGAAGTACAACTGTCTTTTCTGCTGTAGCAACTAGGTTTGCTTCTCCTGTGGTGATTCACCTGTTGTTGTTGTTGTTGTTTTCTCAGACTTTCTGTTTTTTTTTTTCTATTTTTGTATGCTGAAACTTCATTTTAACAAATAGTTAAAAACAGTTTTAAAAATTACTATTCTTCCAGATTCTCCTTGGAATGTTATTTCACTGGGTTCAAAGTTTTACATTTTTTAAAGCAAAATGAAATGGTTTTATTTCCAGCATTGTGGGCAGAAAGGTTGAGTTAGTGAATGTTATGCTATACTCTAGTGTTTTGAATTTGTGAAACATTGATACTTTTTATGAACATGGTATTGATAGTGTTTATAATATTATAAGGGATTTGTGACATGGTTTTTGTCAGATTGTTAAAGATTACCAAGTCAAATTTATTCTTGGAATGGAAGTGCCTTTACATTTACTGTGAAGCAATACCATGACCAAGGCAACTATTATAAAGGCAAACATTGAATTGGGGCTGGCTTACAGGTTCAGAGGTTCAGTCCATTATCACCATGGCAGGAACATGGCAGCATCCAGACAGGCATGGTGCAGGAGAAGCTGAGAGTTGTACATCGTCATCTAAAGGAAGCCAGGAGCAGACTGAGCATCCTCAGACAGCCAGGAGGAGGGTCTCAAAGTCTACCCCATAGTGACACACTTTCTCTAACAAGGTCACACCTCCTCATAGTGCCTCTCCCTGGGCCAAGGATATTCAGTCCACCACAGTGGCACTTTGGATCATTGGTGACTTTTCTAACTTCAGATGATCCCTCACTCTTTTCTGTCTTCATCTGTCTTTAGGCTCCCTCCCCATTATTAGCTAAGTCGTGATTCAAGATGTCACAGTAAGGACTGCTGTGTGCCTTGCTTCCCCATCACTATTGAAGGACAGAGGAGAGGACAATTTCCCAGTTTGAAACCCAGGACTTACACATAAACAGTACCATAGGCCCCTGGAGCTCTAATCCAGTAATATGGCAGTGTTTCTGGGGAGATGTGAATCAAAATCTACTTACTCCAGAGAAGGAACTGACAGCCAACCAAAGTGAGGATACCGCCAAAGCCCAGTTAGTGAACCAATGTGTTTATTGGGGTTATTGACGAGACCATGGGTGAGCAAATTTACTCATAGAATCAGACATGAGTCAAAGACAGCTACATCACCAAAGGCCAACATACCATGGATGATGGCTCATAAAAGCTAAAAACATGTCGCACTCTGTACAGCCCAAGGCAGCTCAGTTGGAGAGTGTCCTTTCCAGCCACTCACATCTGCCTGGAGGGGGAGGAGGTCAGGTGAATCTGTCAGCTTCAGGAACATGTGGAGTGCTCATTGGGTTGTTTCCTTCTGAATCTGAAGGAGCCCCCCCTACAGGACCCCTGTGTCCTAATGAGAGCTCCTCTAGGATGAACTGGGAGTGCACTGCTGGGGAACAGTGCACTGCCCTGCTCCATTTCATAGTCACTGCCTCTTTGCAACAGTGACAGTCCAGGGCCTTCTGCAGGGATTGCTGGGCTGTCTGCTGAAGAGGCCAATGAGTGGACAGCCTCTCACTTCTTCATTAGACCTTGGAATCTTCTGATATGGTCCTAACTCCTAAAGATATCCTGAAGGAGCATGCAGCTCCAGTGAGCCTCAGCTTGGGCTGCTTCATGCTGTTGTATATTCAAAAGGAGTACTGCTCGGTTTCCCAGAACAAACTTTAGAGTTTGTATCGACTTTTATTAAAAACATTTTATGTGTTCTTTTAAGTTGTTTTCTTGTATTTTTTAAGGGATGACAACAGAGTATTCATGACATGATTTCATGAGTTCAAAGTGAGTGTATAAAAATTGGCAGTACCAGGCCTAGCCTTTAATCTAATGTTACAGAATCTTACAGTATTCCCAAGTCAGCCTAGAGGACACCAGGGATGGAGCTTTTAATTGTTCATGACTTAACTCGTTCATTGGATGAACTTTTTTTTTGTTTTGTTTTTTGTTTTGTTTTTTTGGTTTTTTTGGTTTTTTTGAGACAGGGTTTCTCTGTGTGGCCCGGGGTGTCCTGGAACTCACTCTGTAGACCAGGCTGGCCTCGCACTCAGAAATCCGCCTGCCTCTGTCTCCCAAGTGCTGGGATTAAAGGCGTGAACTTTTCTATATACTTAGTTGTGAGTGTTTCTTAGAATAACAGTATCTTTAAATGGTTAATTTGTCAAGGTAGTATCTTCTGTCTCAAAGAGGATAGCCTAGGACTTTGATGGTTTAATTTCTCCCCAAATTATGATTCTAGCCATCTGTGTCTATGACTCGGTGAATTCCTGGTAAATGTTATCTTGCCACCTGTCCGATGCTTCTGCCCTGTTTATGTAGCACTGAGTTGGGAATGCAGACTGATTTTAATTTATGCTTGAAACTCTAACTAATTTAAGTTTAGTTTAATTATGGCAAATGCATACTATGTATAAAGAACACTGAACTTTTGGGGCGAGCCTGTATAATGTTATGGATAAGATCGTGGCCTTGTGCACCTATCGATCCTTAAATTGCCTAGTTGTATAATCTGCGGAATCTTTGGGCCTATGTCCTCGCTGTGGAAGGGTTGATATTTATCCTGGCCTCACAGAATTATAATGAGGATCACATTGTAACATAATTATAAAAGCTTGGCTTTATGTGTTCAACAAATACAGCTGCCATTATTAGCTATTATTTGTGTCTAATAATTTCTTTGAGGTCTCAGGCTAATCAACATCCTCTAACACTTTCCCTTGAAGGATAGTTAAGAACCCAAAGAAACAATATAGATTAAAATTTTCTGGAAGGTCTGCTGTATTATACAGATATGAGGTGAAGATGAGACCCTGACAATAAATACCAGAAATGGTGGCAGGGAAAGTTGCACAGCATGCTGGGAAGAGTGGTGTCTGGGGAGCAGCGCGTCTGACTTCAGGTTTGGGAAGCTTCAGATCTATTTAGGTTCCCTGCTCCCTGTTTAGACAGGCTAGCCTCTCAGAACTACAGCTTTCTCAGCAAAGATAGCGTACTGTTCCCTATATTGAAGACTACTGAAACGTAGCTTGTAAGGTTCCTTGGACGAAAGGCTCAGGCAATAGGCCATGCATAGTTTCCTTTTTCTCATCCTACTAGAGACTTGACAAAAGTAGCCGTCCTTTCTGAAACAAAGTAATACTCCATCAGTAAACTTAGATTGGAATCTACTGATAGATCAGGAAACTGAGGAGAGTAGGGATGCTGGCTAGAATGTGGTTTGCAGTTAAAACAGTTTTAGTTGACGTGCTTTAATTTAAAGAAAAAGAAGTGAGTTCAGAATATGGGTATGATCAGCTACTGTGAGTGTCAAATGCCCCAGCGCCGTAAACATAATACGTTAGGCTTTGTCAGTTCTAGGTTGGGTCAGTGATGAGTATTGTTCTGCTGTGGAGGTGAGGGGTGCATCTCATGGCGGCTGTCTTTCAGAATCTGACGTAGTCTTTCTTCAGCTGCCATTTGCTAGGGAGCCGCTGCTGTTGCTGGAACCATGCGGGCACTTAGCTATCTTGGGAGTCAGGGGAAGGAGTATTTGTAGTCGGATTAAGAACAAGGTGCTTGCCTCTTTAGGTGGGCATCAAATCAGTGTTAGAGGAATGTCAGCTTAGTGAGGCTTTCTGGAGACAGATGGCTTTTTTTTCTGTGCGTGGAGCTTTGTTAAAGGCTTCAGGAGCACCCCGTGTTCTGGAGAATGCAGGTATGCTTTGCAGCTTTCGTTTCTGTCTCTCCCCACTTTTCTACCTTAAGCTTGGGGTCACAGGAAATAAACCTATATTCACATTGAGGAAGCTCTGCTTAGCCAAGGGTGGAATGCAAATGTTATTACTTCCTTCAAGCAGTTTCTGATTGTTCCAGGTCAAATTGCTTATCCCTTCTGTCCTCTCAAAAATTAGAAGCTATGATACCATCGGCTTGCACTCCGATGTGGCCTCCATGTGTTGTCTCGAGAGGTGGCTGTTTCCGCCGGTCTAGGGAATGTCCTCCAGATGACCACTTGCATTGCTGCTTTCCAGGTTTGTTTTGCTGAGATAGTATGTCTCTGTATAGTCCGAGCTGACCTGGAACTCACAATGTAGACCAAACTGGCCTGAAACTCAAAGAGCTCCACCTGCCTCTGCCACCTGAGTGATGGGACCAAAGGGCTGTGCCACTATGTCCAAACTTTTGAGCTGTTGCTTCCCATCTGGCCACAGATTAACCTGGTCCCATGGTCTGGATTATGAGCTTCAGTGTTTCTCTCTTTCTGAGTGTTCAAGATGTTGAAGCTAGGGTATGGCAGGACCTGCCCAGTGAAATTCGAGATTTCCCTGCATCTGGTAGAAGCTAGGATCAACTGTGCTGACAACATAGGAGCAAAATTTTGTATATCATTTCTGTGAAGGGAACCAAGGGACGGCTGGACAGACTTCCCACTGCTCGTGTGAGTGACTTGGTGACAACCACAGTTAAGAAGAAAGGTCCACCCAGCAGTGGTTATAAATAAAGAAGGCCGCGTGGAAGAAAAGATGGATGTGTCTGTATTTTGAGATAATGCAGGGGTCACAGCAAACAATAAAGGGGAGATGAAAGATTCTGCCACCAAAGGTCCAGTGCAGAGGGGCGTGCAGACTGTGTGTGGCCCAGGATTTCGACTGATTCTGCAATGTACTTGTAAAATAGAACACCCATTGCTCCAAGAAGAAGAAGAAAGGAAAAGTGATTCCTGGGCTAGAGAGATGGTTCTGTGGTTAAGAGCACTTACTGCTTTTGTAGAGGCCCAGGGTTCATGCCCCAGCACTCACATGGCACCTCACAACCATCTGTTACTTAAGTTCCAGCTTGTGTGTGCTGCACATAATATAGGGCATGCACACACAGATACAAACAGTGGTGAGAATAAGTGTTTCCAAGGCTATGAGCTCAAATGGGTGACTTCCTCTTGTATTCCCATTGCCTCACCTGTAGTCAGTGCCTTCAGTAGGTGCACACCAATCGAAGTGGCAGAATAAAACTTTCTAACCGGAAGTTCATACCCTGTTCCTGACCTTTGCCTCAGTCATTACTTTAATTAGATTGTGGTGTTCCATCTTACATACACTTCATGGATTAAAGATAGGGATCAACACTTCCTGGAAACAAACCAAGAGAAAACGCAATTAAATTCTACCAGGGCTAATTAAAATGAGGTGGGGAAACTTTTCCTGGCTGTAGTACTTGTCAAGAATGGATTGCTACAAGGTGTAGTCGCACCCTTTGGTTTTGAAATCTTCCAAGCAGTTGGCATGTACCTTGAAGACAGAAGCAAGGGCAAACGAAATTCTGTATGAGTCTGTACAGTGTACCAGTGAATACTCTGTATATTTCAGGAAAATATGATTATATTCAATATATAGTGTGAAAATAAATTTTTTAGACTATTGGAGATTTAGTTACAATTGGAGCACAAGTTCTAGTCAACAGGTGTACAACCTCCAGAGAACGTGTAAGATTTATTACTGCAAAATGTATTCTTTCATATTACTGCTTCATACTGTTGGCCAGCTCATCAGACCTGTTTCATTGTGATTGGGAGACGTATGCTAACCATAAATCATATTTAAGGCAGCAGTGCTTACGTAAGTTGTCAGAAGTTTTTGTTCAGGAACCTCCCAATACAACTACAAGAATAGCATTTGGGGCAGGACACAAATATTTCTAATAGGGAGGGTTCTTTGGGGTTTTACCCTCCTGCTCCTACCTCCTAACTACAACTCTATAAATACAACATCTGGAGTTACTTAGACACTATTTTTAAAAGACCAGGTCCTTAATCAGAAACCTTTTTCTGGCACTGAAAAAAGTTTTTGGATAGATAGGATTTGTATAATTGATTTTTAAACATGTTTGTAGTCAGCCAGGCAGTGGTGGCGCACGCCTTTAATCCCAGCACTTGGGAGGCTGAGGCAGGCGGATTTCTGAGTTGAGGCCAGCTTGGTCTACAGAGTGAGTTCCAGGATGGCCAGGGCTACTCAGAGAAATCTTGTCTTGAAAAACCAAAAACAGCAACAACAAAAATGTCTGTATTCATACAAGCTCTCTCATCATGCATACACTAGGGACCAAGATAGGGGAGTTCTTCGTGTGCGTCGAGAGCAAGCAGCACAACATGCTAGCCCACAAGTGTCCCTCGGCTTTTCTAGCCTTCCTCTGGTTTTAGTTTCAAAGGCATGTGTGAAAAGTATAAATTCATTTAATGATCTTCACACAGACAGGAAGCGTGCCCTTCAAAGCTCCTATTCTTATTCTCTCTCTTTTGTAGTTTTCTTTCTGTAGGACAGGATAAGTAGAAAGATAATAGCCAGCTGGGCAGTGGTGGCGCACACTTTTAATCCCAGCACTTGGGAGGCAGAGGCAGGCGGATTTCTGAGTTCAAGGCCAGCCTGGTCTACAGAGTGAGTTCCAGGACAGCCAGGGCTACACAGAGAAACCCTGTCTTGAAAAACAGAGAGAGAGAGAGAGAGAGAGAGAGAGAGAGAGAGAGAGAGAGAGAGAGAGAGAATAGCTAAGTGTTGGAAACACTACTGCTATCAAAGACTGGAACTGAACTTCGTCATAAGAATCAGCAAAAGTTTAGTGCCATCTGTTGTTATTTAAATCTAACCAGGGAATTTGGGGGTAGAAAGGGTTTCTCTAAGACAACCTAGCATATTCTTGAGGACACTAGATGCATGTGAAAACTTTGACTGGATAAGAAGGAATCAGATTGATACTGGATCACAAAGAGTCATAACTCTGTCATTGCTAAAGGAGTTTAAGCATGTGTTTCAGGATAAATCACTGTAGGCTAGCTAAACCAATGGCTTCAGGAAGAAAAGCATCTTATGCTGCCTGGACTGGTCCGGTTTAGACAAGTGGACCGCAGGGAGCAGCGGGCTCCATCTTCCACCTGACTATAAGGCCGAGGGTGGAAGTTAGGAAGAGCAGAGTTAGCAATATACTAATTCTGAGTAAAAATGAGAGAACTATGACTCAGGGAGCCCCAGAAACCTTGTGATGATTTCAACATATTGTAAATTATCTTCATTCAGGACCAGAGAAGAAGAACAATTTTTAAGATGCTATAAACACAGAGTGATACAGTTTCAAACACTCACTCTGGAAGCATGTGTCTTTACTGGAGAAACTTGAACATTGAACTGAACAAGCCTTGGTAACTACATATGATCAAATGAGCTTTTGAGGATTCTGATTCTGATAAATGTTACAAGTCTACAAGGGAAATATTCCTCATGCAATTTAATTCTTTTTCATCCTCAGAAGTAGCAGGAGTCTTCTTCTCAAGAGCACATGAAGGAAGGTCTATCACAAGTCTTAACTTTTGTTTATTTCCTTGTTTGAGACAGGCTTTCTCTGTATACTCCTGCCTGTCCTGGAACTTCCTTTGTAGACCAAGTTGGCCTCGAACAGACAGAGTTGCACCTGTCTCTACTTTCTGAATGCTAGGATCAAAGCCTCCATTCTTGGCTTTCTTATAGTTGTTTTCTTTTGGCTGTTTTTCCTGTTGAACATTTCATTAGTATACTTACTAACAGATTAGCCATTAATTTATCTGTACAAAGCTACAGTAACTGAAATAACATGGTAATTGCATAAAAATGGACAGATATGCAGACTAGTGGAGTGGAATGGAAAGTCTGAGCATACACCAGGACTCTTCTCCGATTTATTGCCGACAGAAGTTAAAAAAAAAGCACAGGGTATATGGCTCAAGATGGCTGCAAGGATGATAGCTGCCTTCTGTCGCTCCCCACATATTAGGACTGGAGAGGTGATTCAGTGGTTGAGAGCACTGACTGCTCTTCTAGCAGAGCAGAGTTCAATTCCCAGCACCCGCATAGTGGTAAATAGTCATCTATAAAAGGATCTGATGCCCTCTTCTGACATGCAGGTGTACATGCAGCAGAGTACTCGTACTATAAATAAAATAAACAAAATATACTCATAAGTAAATATACTCATAAAATAAATAAAAATAAATCTGAAAATGTTTAAGAAAAAAAACCTGTATATTAAAGGAGATATTGGGATGAATGGACAATCTACAGAATGGAGGAAAATACACACTGAAATACTCTGATAACCAGCGTATTTGAGAACCTCAGATAACTCAGTTGGAGTACCTCCTCCATAAGCCAATAGAAATCGAAACTGAATACATCATTATAAATATATGTAGAAATTTCTCAAGGAAGACATACAAAGGGCCATGACAGAATACTCAATATTACCAGTTACTTTGAGAAATACAATTAAATCACAGTGAGATCTCACCTAACAGTAAGAACTGCTGCTATCAGGACAGACAAAACATACAGTGATGGTTTAAATAAGAATGGTCTCCATAGGCTCATGTACTTGAATGCTTTGTCACCAAGGAAAGGCGCTCTTCGAAAAGGATTAGGAGGTGTGACCCTGTCAGAGTAGAAGTTGCCCTGTTGGAGGAAGTGTGTCACTGAGTGTGGGCTTTGAGGTTTCAAAAAGCCCACACCAGGCCCAGTGTCTTTTTTCCCTGTTTGCTTGTAGATTAGGATGTAGCTTTCAGCTCTTTTTCCAGCACCATGCTTGCTGCCGGCATGCTTCCCACCATGATGATGCTGGGCTAAACCTCTGAAACTGTAAGCCAGCCCCAATGAAATGCTTTCTTTTATAGGAGTACTGTGGTCATGGTGTCTCTTCACAGACATATAGCCAGTGAAGGTGTGGAGAAAAGGGAACCCATTGTTTGTGGGAATGAAGATTAGTGGACCCATCATGGGAAATGTTGTGGAGGCATCTTGAAAACTTAAAAACAGGTCTGTGATATAAAAACAGGTCTGTGATGTAGTGCATCAGTCCCACTACAGGAGAAAAAACAAAAGCAGGAAAACCCAACCCCCTATCAGGAATGACGCTCTTCTGGTAAGACGTCAGTGCACTGAGGTTTACTGCTGAAGAGTTTGCACTTAACCAGCCATGGGATCTTTTATTTGTCTATAGGCCCGTGAGTAGATACAGATGTGCTGTATGTAAGACAACAGGATATTATTCACTATAAAAAGGATGAAATTCGGTTGACAGTGTGTGTGAAACCGGACGCCATTATGTTAAACAAAATAAGCCTGGTGGTGTAAAAGACAACTTTTACTTGACTTACGGAATCTAAAACAAGATGATCTGATGGGAGTTGGGAATAGGGAGGTAGGGAGTTACTAGAAGCTGAAGGTTGGACAGAAACTGAGAAGTGAGGAAGATTGTCCAGTAGGAGCTACGTTGTCAGGAGAAAACTGTTCTGGGGTTTGGAGAGACGCCTAAACAGATAAAGGCCCTTCCTATCCATGCGAGCCTTACAATCTGTGTTCAACACCCAGAACCTTAGCAAAGACGGATGTAAAGGACCAACTCACAAAGTGTCTGACCTGCACATGCGAGCTGTGGCCTGTGGTGTGTGCATGTACATACTCTCTAATAAAAAAATTAAGTTGATGCTTTGATGACCTGCATAGAAGTCTGACTGTGGATATTAATAGCATGTGTTCTCAAAAGCCCGAAGAAAGGGCCTGGGATGCTTCCAATGTAAGTGAATGATAAGTGTTTGATGAGATACATATGTTCACTCCCTTTTGGACATTAGGCAATATGTAAATGTATTGAAACATCACATGGTGCCCCATAAATATCCACTTTCTAATGTAGCTCAAAGCTGGCACCTCTCCCGCTTACCCTGTGGGACTTGCTCTGGCTGAGGTTAGGAGCGGGAGGTGGTACTTCATTGGAAGGAGTCTCTAAATATCTAATTTAGCACTGAATAGGAGGAGGGGCTTAGAAAAGTAGAAAATGGTTCTTAAGTTAAAGACTTGACATCATTTAAAATATTTCTATGGAAAAGAATGTCCTTTAGTGCTGCCAAGGCAGGGCTTTAACTGAGTGTTTAGACCGCGCCGCCATTCTTGAGAGCAAGGGTTGGTTCTCAGGGACCCTTTGTTCTTGTTTTCTTTTTCTCCTCTGCTGCCAGGGATCAGAGTTTAGGTTTCTACAGCAACCATAGTTGGGACTACATAATACCAATGCTCTGCGTGCATGTGGTGTTAACTCTAAGACCTTATACACTACATGTAGCAGGGTTACAGTTGCTATGGAGATCAATCTTTGGACACACTCCATTGATAACGATGTCTTTCATATGTGGATTTGCTACTGAGAAAGAATATGAGATGCGGCTGCAGGTTGGCCAAGGGATGCATGTGCCCGTCAGTGATGACTCTGAAGCCTTCCCCCACAGTTGAAAACATTGCTTATTGCTACACTACAGTTTATACAACTTCTTTAAATGTTGGGATATAATACCCCAAAGGAGGGAAAATATGGCTCTTAAAACCACGAGACCAGGTATGTATGGTGTCTTACACCTCTAACCCAAGCACTTGCGAAGCTGAAGCAGGATTGCCATGAGTTTGTAGCTGTCCTGGGCTACATACTGAGACTCTGTCTCAAAAACCAAAAGAAAATATACATAGAAAAAGCATACGGTCAAGTTGGTATGGTATGGATGCAAATCTGCAGTCCAAGCACTTAGGAAACAGTGATAAGAAGATCCACTGGGTTTGAGGCCAGTCTGGGCCATAGGTCAAGTTTAAGGCCAGTCTGAGTTACACAAAGATCCCTTTCTCAAAGGGTTAGGGATATAGCTTTGGATTTGGTACCCCTAGCAACACACACATACCTCAGAAGCATGCATGTGCACATATGCGCGCACACACACAGACACACACAGATACAGAGAGATATCAGGTAGGACCTTGATCAGTAGGTGACCTGACATTCTACCCAGTCCTCTGGAAGCCACCTTAGGAAGACAGTGAATTTGAGGCTAGCCTAAGCTACCAGAGTAAGCTCCTGTTTTTGCAGAAGCAGGGGAGCTCATTGTTAGACTTTACAGACCCTGGGTTAGAGCCCGCCTTTGTAAAGCATACTGTAAAAGATCAGCCTAGTTGTATGTCGTTCTCCTCATTTTATAGTGAGGCCAGTTGTTATCTATGGCCGAGGAAAGCGCAGTTATTCACGAGCTGCTCTATTTGGATGTGGTTCCTTGGGCTAACAGTTAATGAACCTTTTCTCTCTGTCTAGTGTTTGACATCCACAAAGAGAACAGCTAAGAAACACAGTGACTTTATTTTTTTACCTTTCCTTTGGCAAAGTATTTAAGCCAGAACATAATTTCCAGTCCAAATTTTTAAGCTAATACCGACTTAATTAATCTAGTGGTTTTCTTTGTAGAATTTTTGTTGTTTTTAAAGAATGTGGTGTTCAGTTGATTTTCAGTTTTGTGTAAGTTGGTTGAGGACACCCTTGGCTGGGGTAGCTGCTCTTTTGTGAACTGCTGTATGAGAGTAGCAGTTCACAACCCTGGCTGCACTCTAACATGTGGGCTTTTTAAAACCCCAGTATTTGAGCATAAAATGAAGTCAGCCTTTTGGGGCTGGGAAAAGGAGAGCCACTGCTGGTCTCTGTCTCTCTTCACTCTGGCCTCTTGATACTCAAGGTTTGCTCCGGATTGAACACAGTGAAGCAGAGGGGGCTTCATCTGTGCTCAGAAGTCTTAGCTAGGCTTTTGATTTACCATGCACTGATAGATTTAATATGAAGTACAGTTGCGTGTGGTGGTGCCTTTAATTCCATCACCCAGGGGCAGGGGCATCTCTGAGTAGAGGCCAGCCTGGTCTACATTGTGACATCCAAGACAGCCAGGGCTACACAGAGAGGCTCTGTCTTAAAAAACAACAAAACAAAACAAAAGTAATATGAAATATTAAAGTTAGAAAATTTTAGTCTTACCATATGCAGAGTTTCCCACTGTTGTTAAACTCAGTAGCGACAAATTTAGTGGCTCGAAATACCATTTTATTAGATGTTCACTAACTTGTGTTCTGGAGACCAGAAGCCTGAGATGAGTCTGAAGACTAATGTCAGGATGTAGGCAGAATTGCGTTCTCCTGGAGCAATCTGCTCCTTCCTTCTCCGTCTCCCTCACTGCTGCCTCCATCCCTGACAGCAGGATCTGACCGTCCTGCCTCCCTCTTACAGCCTTTGTGATTACACTGGTGTCTTCCAGGATACATCTCCCAAGGGAAACTCCGTCCTCACCTTTGCAGTGTTTGATATTGGGACCGTGGGTTTAGCTCATTAGAGTTAAGCTAGCTTTGTATGCTTGAGGCACTGATTTCACTTCTCTGCATTGCAGAAAGAAAAAAAAAAGTTATTCTTGCCACACAAAGTACTATTCATAGGCTGGAGGTTAGGAACTAGACATCTGGGAGGTAATTACTTAGCTCACCACACTGCCTTAACCAGGCCGTCACCACTTTGAGATCTCCTTCCCACTCTTTTCTAATACACACATCTTATTTGCATATAATTGTTGCATAGCATGCAGGACTTCGCTCAGCTGGGTTTCTATGTTTCAGGCTCTCAGGGTTGAGAGATCAAGCTGTAATAAGTATTTTGTTTGTTTGTTTTTTGGAGTTCATGGTGTGGTAGTCTTGACCTAAAATGATAAGCATTTGGTTCGTGTTTGACTCAGAATGCCTGATTGCAGTTTTGAAAAGTTCTAACCAGGTTAGCCGAGTGCCAGTGGGACTTGTTTGCCAGTCAGTTTTCATCTCTATTGTAAGAAAGACTTGCACTAATTATTTAAAAAATGTTGCCTTGATCTAAGTAATTTTTTAATAGATTTCTATTTCCTGGTTTTTTTCTGATTCTTTTAATTCATCATTGATTTCAGGTTCTCAGTTGTCTTATTACTAATCTTATCAAGATACCGAAACTGTCTTACCCATTACAAGCACTTTTTCAAACCACCAGGTTTTATCTCGAAATGCTGCTGTGTTGTTTCTTTATGGTTACTTCATTCTGTGTACACTCAGGTTTTTCCACTAAAAAGGTTTGTGCTGGCTAGCCAGCTCTTTTCTGTCCTTTGTGATCTAGTCTTGCCCGTAGCACATTGCTAATACGCTACAACAGGTGAGAACTTGTGGTCTAATTTATTAGTGTTGGAAAAAGTTGTCTTGAAGAACTGAAGAAGAACTCTAGCAGTTTCTGCCCAGGCCTGCGCTGTCTCTTACCCTCCTCCCATTCTGTCGTGTTGTCTATTCATGCAGATAATTGAGAATTATAGTAAGCATCTTAGTCCTTGATAAACAGACAGAATGCACTTTAATTACACTCTAATTTATTATCCGATGAAAGTACCTTGCTAACAAATCAGCCCGGATATGACTTTCTGGATAGCCTTTGCACTTAGAGGAATAATCAGACTGCAATCATAAACAACATGGACCGTTCCTCTTCTGGGTCGTTATCTATTTATTACACTCAAATGCTTCTGTTGAGTCTAGTTTCTTTCCTGTTTGTTTCCCGTGCCGTGGCCTGTGGGCTTCCGTCCTCCCTGCTGTAAGTTGGACTATGGTGTTATGTTTTGTTTTCTCCCTGAAATAAGGGTTAGGGACAATCCTAGGAACAGAATTCCGTAGTTTTGCCATAGGACTGAGATGCATCTCCCTCAGTAATAGCAAATAGAAGCAAATGTCACAATGGTGACCTGATGTGTGATTTGTTTCCCATAAGAACTAGCAGAGCTCTGCCACTGTAAGGAAATCAAAACGGTGCCCACAGTCATCACATGCTGAGTATTCTGTTCCTTCTCTAGCCAAAAAAAAAAAAAAAAAAAAAGGAGCCTGTGCATTTGACTGCACGCTAGCCTGCCTACTCCTTTGATCTGAGACAACGCCCACAGAGACTCCAGGCCTGTGATTAGATGTCACTGAATCAGGTCTTTGGTGTTCTTTTTTATGATTCTATCACTCAAACCTGATGGACAGCCTTTGGTGTGTCACAGAGGGATTCAGAAGCTTGAATATTATATTTTTTCAGGAGAATTTGTACTTTATTAGGTGAGCACTAGAGCCAGTATGAAGGATGTTTGTATGTGTGTACAGAACAGGTCACAGAACAGCTTAGATATAAACCAATCTTCCAGATGGAGCTACAGCTAAGACTTGTTCATTGCCTTTCCTATTTCACACACCCCCTTTTCCTTCTCTCCAGACCCTACTTTTAAATTATAGTAAAATTGTGTGTGTGTGTGTGTGTGTGTGTGTGTGTGTGTGTGTGTGTGTGTGAGTATAGGCTTTGTATGTGCCTGGTGTCCATTGAGGTCAGAAGAGGGCATTAGATCCTATGAAACTGACATTAAAAGAGGGTTATGACTTCCCAGGGTGACTGCTGGGAGCCAAACTCAGATGCTCTGCAAGAGCAGCAAGTGTTCTTTACTGCTGAACCGTCTCTTCAGCCTCCAGACTCTTCTCCAGTGGTCAGGTCTGCTGAGCCTGCTTAGTCTAGTTAGCAAGCAAAGAGAATATTGATCCTAGCATGAGAGTATCTCCTTAGGAGCCCCAAGGCCTGACACCGAGAACACACGGCGCAGCTCGCCAGTGTTTTGGGTACTATTCTGTCACACCAGAATTATCTGTAATTGTGGGTACCTGGTAAGGACCAAACGGGTCTGCGCCTTAAAGATTTCAGTGCTTGGTTCCAGTTTTGGTCCAAGTTGCATTTAATAGAAGAGAAACTAGAGGTCTGTTTTTCTGAAGGAATATATGGTTTTAAGCATGTGCGGTGATTTTAATGAGAATGGCTCCTATAGACTCATAGATTTGAATTTTGGTCACCAGAGAGTGGCAGTTTTTGAAAGGATTAGGAGGTGGGGCTGATGGGGATGTGTGTTCCTGGAAGTGGGCTTTGAAGTTTCAAAAGCCCAAGCCTGGCCCAGTGTGTCTTCCTGCTGCCTACAGATCCAGATATAGAACTCTCATCTGCCTCTCCAGCACCTGTGTGTCTGCGTGCCGCCATGTTTTCCACCATAATAATAATGGAGTAAACTTGAAACTGTAAGCCAGCCCCAGTTAAATGCTTTCTTTTATGAAAGTTCCTGTGGTCGTGGTGTCTCTTCATAGCAATAGAACAGTGACTAAGAGCATGTAAGTCAGTTTAGGTGAGCTTGGAAATTTTCTGCAGAATTAAACAGGAAATATTAAATCATAGTATAAAATTACCTTTTCAGAATCAAATGCTATCTAAGGTCTTACGCCCTAATTCTTTGATTATAGCTGAGGGTGGGGGCTCATGCTATAATCCCAGTACTGGTGAGGCTGAGGCAGGAAAAGGTTGCCATTATTTTGAGACCAGCCTGGTCTACTATTAAGTTCCAGACCAACCTGAACTACAGCACAGCACAAGACCCTGTTTCAAACAGAAAAAAAAATAAATAAATAAAGATTCTTGTTATTATGATTGTCATTGGTGGCTATCCGAGGAGGACCATGAGTTGAAGGCCATTGTGGTCCACACAGTGAGACCCTGTCACTGTTTGATTGACCCCTCTGTTCCCTGGACTCTCAGTATGTCTTCATGGCTATATCAACTTGTTATGCCATTTTCAAAATTCAGCACAGGTTGGGAAATACCCTGAATACCTTTACTTCTTTACAGTGGGGCAGAGGGAGGCTTTCTAAACATCAGGTCTTGTACTGCAGCAGTTAGGCAGCTGTGTTCTCATGGAGCTCCCTGCTGTGCTTGGAGTGCATGTGTACTCGCTGGAGCTAAGGCCAAGACAAGTCCTTTTCCCAGGGCCAATGAAAAATATCCTCTTACAAGACAGTTTCTAGGAAAACATCATGTGACATAACTGAGTTTCCAAGGAAACCAGAAATTTGAACTTAGATGGTCCTAGCCTGCTGGCCAGCCACTGTAGCCAGTCAGTGAGCTCTAGGTTCAGAAAGAGACCCCATCTTAAAAACTAAGGTGAACATGATTGAGAAGCCCCCCAATAGCAACCTGTGACCCTTACAGGCATCCGTACCCACCTACCCACATGTGCCTCCCAGACGTGCACTATAGATGTGCATGTGTACAAAACCATTGGGATCAGAACTGGCTCTAAGCAAAGTCAGAGAAGTACTCTGGTGGTTAGTTTTAATTAAGCTTGAAACAACTTGGAATCACCTGCAAATAGTTGGCTGAGAAATTATGACCTTGGTCTCTAGGCGTGTCTGTGGGGGATTGCCTTGAGTGGGAGTTGATGTAGGAAGACCTAGCCTGTGATGGCTGGCACTGTTCTCTAGAGAGAGGGGTCCTCTGCTGGACGAGACAGGGAACGACATAAAGCGGCTCCATGGGAATGCTTATCCGCTCTGCTCTTTTAAATGTTTTTTTTTTTTTTTTAAATTAAATTGTTTTTGAGATAGGGTCTTACTGTTTTACTGTGTAGACCAGGCTGACTGTGAACTCACAAAGATCCATTTACCTCTGCCTCCCAAGTGCTGGGATTAAAAGCATGTGCTACCCTGCCCAGATTCTCTCTGCTCTAGATTAGGGGTGTTTTCTGACGGGCCAATTGATCCTGCCTTGATTTCCCCTAAGTTATGGGTTATAGCCTGGAATTGTAAGCCAGGAAAACTCTCTGTTCCCCTCAGTTGCTTTTGGTCAGAATGTTTTAACAGAGTAACATAAATAAAGCTAGAAGAAATGCAAGTTAACTATATTGTACTGATATTATAAACGTGCACACAAATAGAACGTGCATAATAGGACTAGATCCCCTGCCGTCTTGTGCTGCTCAGGAGACTTACTCAGTTTTACAACCTGTGGGTCTCAGGACCTCATTCCAGTTTACAGAGCAGTGAAGAGCCCTGCGAAACTCCGCTGCTACGCGTATGTCTGCTGATACTTATTATGGATGAAAGTTAGAAACTGAAAGGAAGGAATTTATGTATTAAAAACAGTGAACTCATAGCATGCTATTATTAATAAACTTCTTTAGGAAAAGTAATTAAAAATTTCCCCAAGAAGTGTTACTGAGAACTGTTAGGTAGCCAGGGTAGTAGGAGTAATTCAATAGCTTCCCCAAGTATTGTGAATCTGTTTTGCTCCTGTGCAGTGTAAAATCTGAAACAAAAGTCAACGGCCTTTTTGTACTTTATTACATTAAAACACATTGATCTATCATGTATTTTAAGTGAGTCTTTAACCAGTTTGTAATTTTGTGTCATGTATTGGTCGTTTGGAAATACTGGCTCACTAAAGTACTTGGACTCTGAACATTGGCTTATTTTAATATACTGTTTCTAAGAACACCGTACTGACCTCTTTAGAAAAGAAAAATAGTTGTTGGAGAGGTGGTTCAGCAGTTAAGAGCACTGTATGCCATTCTTGAGGACCTGGGTTTGATTCCCAGCACCCACATGGCAGCTCACACCTGTCTGTTCCACCAGCTCTGGGGACCTGATGCCTCTTCTGACCTCTGGGCCTGCGCACATGTGGTGCACATATACTTTGTCACACACCATACACATAAAATATTAAAAAAAAAAAAACCCTAGGGAAATGATGGTAAATTGTCAAGGTTATAGTGTCTGAAACAAATTTTCCACAGTTCTACTTCTCACTCACCAGAGAACTCAAGTTTTATCATTTGCAACAAATATTATTACTTTTAGGAAAACATGTATTAACCTTTGAAGTTGAAAGGTCACTTTCAAGTAAAAGCAATCTTTATGGAGGAAAAAGAGATAATATTAATCCAGCTTGCATGTCAAAGAGCCAGAAGAGTGCTTTTCCTTGAGATAGCAACCACATTTTGGTTTTTAGCAAAAATCTTTGACACATAATACTTATTTTACAATACTTATTTAGCTCATTAAAAAAGATGTGTTCTAGTCATGAGTTACCATAATTAACCATTATCTATTTATCAAAATTAATAAATTAAAAATGGTCATTTTTTTCTACTGTGAGCACATGTACGTGGTTGAAGCCACAGACTACATTGTGCTGATGACACACTGTTGCTTTCGCGCTGTCAGTGACAATCTCAACACAGTGGCAAGGCTAAAATTATCCATTATTATGGTTTTTATTGCATAGATCCTCAGAAAAAAATTAGGGACCCTGGGGGTCCATAGACCATGGTTTGAGAACAGCTAAACAAGAGGAAAGATTGACAGCTTGACCCTTGAGACACTGGGACATACATCTAAAGCAGAATCTAACTATATCTGCTATCCTGCCCCATTCCAGGGCAGGCCCTGTCTTTTATCAGAGGGAAGAGCAAGTCTGCTGGGAAATGACATCACTGCAGCCCTGCAGTTACATGTAATGCTCGACATGCAATCAAATGTTATGAGAAAGGACTTTGCTTCTGGCCACAAGGGACTAGCAGGATCAGGAATTGCCTTTTCTTAATAA
>JANHMN010000019.1:12342817-12355773 GCA_030674055.1 Rhabdomys pumilio | reverse complement strand
GTGTGAGCTTGACGTGATACCAACAGTAATAGACACAGATAAGTGTGAGCTTGACGTGATACAACAGTAACCATTGGCCCACTGACCTTCATGCTGTCCTTGGGTGTTAGCTTCTACCGTAATGGCTGTTGTATTTAACTACACTTAGTTCTGTGTTCTGTAAATAAGTGTATTAGAGAAAACTAGTGTGGTTCCTGCTGCTCAGGAGGCCAGAGCAGGAGGATTGCAAATCTGAGGCCAGCTTGGGCAGTTTAGCTAGACACTGGAGGGGGCAGGGACAAAAGGGAGAAAGGAGGGGAGGAGATATATATTAGTCATCTGAAATGAGACAGTAAAATATTACTAGAGGATAACTGTTGTCGATCAATGATTTTCAAAGTAAATATAAAATATGGTGAAATGCACTGGATCCAGGACCAAGGGGTCTGTGTGATCCCCTCTCCTGTTTTTAAAAAAACTGTTTTAGATGTATTTTTACTTTATATTTATGTGCTGTGGGGGGCGGGGGGGTGGGGGGGTGCATGCGCACGCACATGCATTTGCCACATATGAGCAGTGTCTGTGGAGGCCAGAAAAGGGTGTTGGATCCCCTAGGGCTCAGTTTGCAGGCAGTTGTGAGCTGCCATGTGAGTGCTGGGAGCTGAACCCAGGTCCTCCCTGAGAGCAGTATGTGCCCTTTCCCTATTGTTCTTTCCAGCTCTTCTCTGCTTTAAAACCGTAGCTGCATGCTTGTCATTATTTGTTTAAGGCACAGCTACATGTTTGCCATTTCTTTTAAGTCTGACAAAAACATAGTTCTTGTAGATTGTTCGTAGATTGATCCTGTTTCATTTTGACAAGTCAAAACAAAAAGGCCATTCCTCAGATTTTTAAAATTCAAATGAGGTATAGCGTGCAGATGGTTGTGGGAGTTGGGAAATGCTCGTGAACTTTGCTGTCCTCATGGCAGGACTACAGGAGAATACCTTCCATTAAGCAAGACTGCAAAGCTGGGCATTGCTTTCACATGCTAATGGGTAGATTTAAATTTGTATCTTTTTAAATCTGTTGCCTAGTACTAAAATAAATCTGGGGCCCAGCAGCTCATAATAGTTAATAGCCTTTATAAATGGGTCCCCAGACACCTGTTCTTTCGCTGCTAATGAGCCCCTATTGTGTGTGCAGGAATAGTGGGTTCCTGTTGATTCTCTGTCCTAGCACATCTCCCTGTCTCCTGTGTGCATATTTAAATGACATTAAGAAATGCTGTTTCCTCTTGTTTTCTGTCATCTCTAGAATTCTGCCAGACACTTATTCTCTGTAATAGGTTGTTTGTTCCTAAATGCATTAGGGTTGGTATTTTTTCCCATTTTCCGGGTTTTGAATTTTTTAAAGAACCAAACCTCTATCATATTATTTTGTGAGGGCTCAATATAACGTGATGTTGACAGAATAGCACCAGATCCACAAAGAGGCAAGTGGAGTTTCTGAAGGAACAAATGAATGGCTTGTGGAAATTCCGGTAGCCTGTAGAACTATAAGAAAACAAACAATCGAGAAGCCGTTTCTGTGCTGTGATACGGTCACTGCTTATCCTCCGAGGTCGCTTGTCACACCTGTTTGCACTTTTCATCACTAACAGTTTGCACAATTTGTAATTATTTTATTTGTTTACTTTTCCTTAACCAAGCAAACAAGGTACTCGTCTCGTAAGCTGAGACAAACATGGATAAAGACGGTTGCAGTCCATCAGACCAGAGCGCTTTTGCTACAGCTCCTTGCCTACAGGGCAGACTGAGCCTACTGCGTGCACTTGTGTTCCTTAGAAAACAGTGCACTGATACGAATCGTGCTCGAATGTCGGCTACAAAAGAAAAGTGCCAGCTGTCCTGTTGCCATGAAATATACCTCTCACCTTAAAGGAAGTAAGAGTTCGCAAGTGCACGGCCTGAGCTGGCAACTCCAGGCTGCCTCAAGAACCATAGTGCACTTTGAGAATGGTGTCAGGAATGTTTTACTTTATCTTTTTATTTTTTTATTATCAAATCATACTTTTTACTTTTGAACACAGGGGATATTAAACAGAAAACTGCAGGATGTGGGAAAGGGGAGGATGCAGGAGCGTAGGTGTTCAGGGTGAGTACAAATATCTTCCAGAACAGGACATCAGCTGGGTGAAGGTTCAGGGGTCAGGTTACTATGACTCTGCCTGTGATTCACTTGTCCTTACCTAAGTTGGTACTATCCGCCAAGGCTGCCTATTTACAAGGCCTATGACTACTCAGGCTGGTAAATTTCCACAAAGGCTGCCTGTTTACAATGGCTTATAGCCCTCTGTTTCAGAGTTTTTCCACAGAGACCCAAGACTTTGTGTTAGCAGGCATGTATGTCAGGTCTATTGCTGATTTTAGGCTTATTAAAGTGGACCTTGTAATGGCTCCGTTCCTCCTGTCGTTGTCCAGTGAGGCATGAGGGCCATAGCCATCCCGATGTCTTTTTCCTGGAGAGGGTATACTTTTGACATCAACCCCTGTGCAGTCAGGCTTGTCCCTCGGGGAACCCAGAAACATATTTTTAACTTTTATTTATACCAGGAAGGTTTTATACATACAGAACAGCAAAACTATAACTTATCAAGGTGCTTTTCAGATACATCAGTGGAAACATCAGGCAGGCAGTTTACAGCAAAGCAGGCAGTCTCTCCTGATTGATAAAACACAACCAGATGATGAAACAATGAGACAACTAAATGAGGGGAGAGAATAGTCAGGTCCAGGTGCTCCTGTGCGGGCCAGGTCCCCAGCTAAGGATCCCACCACTTCTGTCTCCAGCTACAGGTTTCAGATGTTATCTGATAAGATTCTTGGCTTTTGACATGGTGAAAACTTGTGATTTGTTAAACTAATACACTCCTCCCCCCAAAAGATTTACCTGATATTCTCAAGGATGTTAGGTTAGATGCAAAGGCAGGCAGTGAATGATTATTAAATGAGCTGAATGTAGCCCAAGATAGCTTGGCTCTGGATTCATGCTGTGTGACACAAACTTGGGAAATGTGAACAGTATCTATTCATCCTAGACAAGGAACTAGTGACAGACCACATGAAGGACACCACCAAAGTCCAGTTGGTGGGCCTAGGAGTTCTATCGGGGTCACTTACAGGAGAATGGCTGAGGTGTTACTTATGGGAACAGAAATAACTCAGTCATCTGTATCACCAGAGCCTCTGGCAGCATGGGCGGTGGCCCCTAAGCCTGGAGCAAACTGAACTGTGCTTGCACACAGCTGGCCAGGTTGGAGAGTTCCCGTCCCTGATGACTGTGAGCCTCTTCTAGGCAGCCCAGCTGGTCTCTGCTTCTTCAAGGCAGTCTGGTTCACCTGCCTGTTTCTGGCAGGTTGGCCGATCTGAGTCTCCCATCAGTCCTCACTACTTAGACGGGGTGGAGGTGGGTGAGGTCTAGCTGGTCAGTTCAGGGACTTCTCAAACCTTTGAGATGTTTACTTCCTGACTCCAGGAACACTGCAGGATTTAATGTTTCACCTCGCTTTAGAAGGGTGGTTCTACCCACACAGGAGGTTGCATATCAGATATTTACATTATGATTCATCACAGTAGCAAAATTACACTTATTGAAGTAGTTACAGAAATAATTGTACAGTTGGGGTGTCACCACAACATGAGGGACACCATGGGGGTAACAGCATTAGGAAGGTTGAAAACCTTGCTTTAAAACAACCTGTATCTTAAGACCCTTCCAAGTTAGAAGGTTTTCTCTCAGAGGAAATTGCTACACAAAAATATGCAGCATTCGAAGGCTGCACACTCCCAGATTCTAATCCCGGTGAGCCTGGTGGAAACCTCATCATCACAGATGTGGCTTGGAGGCTGGGGGTGGGCTGGGAGGGACAGTGCACACTTCAGACACCTGACTTTCATGAGTGGTAGTGAATGATACAGGTCATCCTTGTGAGACAAATCTTTTAAAAGATGAGTGACATCCTGCTGGTTGTTCCAGTGAGTTCTCCAGACGGGATCTCTGCCAAGTGCACTGGAAACAGAAAGCACTTGTTTTGTTCATTATGGAGGAACTTAAGTTCTTGCTAGTGATATTCTGACAGGTAGACAATGCTGTTGGGAATAATTCCTGGGGAGAGGTCTTCACACCTCAGTCTTATACTTCGCTGGACTCCCTTACCAAGACGTTTGTATGTCTGGGGAGCGAGCATAGCCACCCGCGGTCTTTCCTTCAGTTGAGTGCCTTCTGGAATGAAAGTAGAAACACTGAGGTGCGTGTCCCGTAGGTGCTGCTGTGAGATTAATTCCTCCTTGGGGTAAAGGGAGGTGAACCACAGTCTCTGGTGGTTTTAAATACTGGCTGCATATTAGATTCATATTTGTGGAACTTTATCCACTACCCTCACTCAAGTGCTAACTCTGCTCCCTTTAAAGGAGAGATCTCGTTTTCCCATTGTATCGCAATATGCCCATCTTACCCTGCCCAGTTTCACCCCTTTGGTAAACGTGCATCCCCCTTTCCTAGTCCCACCATGACCTGTCCTGTGTAGTGGAGTGTCTCACTTCTAATAAACTAATTATAGTGTAAGAGAAACAAGAATTTCTAAATGATAAAAATGGGCAAACTTAGGGACAGACATATGAATATAGGAATTTATAGGGGAAGAATTTAGAACAAATACCATTTACCAAATACTCGTGTGTGAGTGTGATGCGAATGATCATTTTATACAATTAAAACTACCAGCGTTGTTCCAGCTGCTCCTAAGGTAAGCATTCTTCAACTGGCTTGGGAAGTGCACACCTATAAGGTGATCTTAGTAAGAAGGTTTCTGGACCCATTGGATTGGCTTCTGTACTTCAGGATACTTACTCCTACTGAGTTGCTGATGCACACTGCAGTGGCTGCTCCACCTTTATTGGCAGACCGGTCACATTTATAATTTCTTGGCTGCCTTTAGTTTGCTAGCAAGTTACCACAGTGGAATTCAGAGCACCTGTGTTCCTGAAAGCCATTACTGTATACATGGAATGGAAATGGATTTTTAAATAACAGTATTGCTTCACACCTTTTTGGGGTATGGCTGAGGAAACTCTGCCTGACTTACTTTCTTATTTGTGTGTAAGACACCATGGCAGAGGAGCAGCTTACAGACACGCATGGCGCTACTCCTGTTTCAGTCCATTCTTTGCTTCTCGTCAGATTCACATTTGTGGTTATCTGCCCTGCATGGCAAGTGCTAGGAAAACATTTGTACAACATCTTGCCAAGGAAGACTGTTGCCTGTGCAGAGTACAGTGGATTCACTGTTCAAGATTTTCATGTGTTTATTAAAAGGGAAAAACCCCAGATACTAGTTAATTATATTCGTTTGAATTACTACATCTTGTGGTTAGCGTGTTGAATTTGTTAAATAGTTTAAGTGTATTCAATACAGAATTACAGCAGTTTTATTGATATACTGGCAAAGAAACAAACATGACCACTCTTTACCATCTGTTTATAATGCTATATAAAGAAGACCATGTTGGTTGCCATGGAAACTGCATTTCCCAAACCACTGAGTGTTTGCTTAAAATCTCCAATCTTTTAAAGTCATAAGCTTTTTCCAAAAAAGAAAAGAAAAAGTATTAAAATATTAAAGTGTTCAGAGGGGTTTTTTTGTTGGTGGTGTTCTCCTGAAACTAAATTTTTTCTGTAAAATTTATGCCAAGACTATTATTTTGCCTCAGGATTTCATTAATGAGGTTGTAGGCTCTTATTTGAAAATTTGGGGTGTTTTCAAGTACTGGGAAGAAAATGTAAATGCTATCCTACTTAGAGGTACCATATTTTTTGTAAACAATAAATGGCTTTTCAGAAAACCTTTGTATTGGAAAAACAATAAAAAGGAGTCTGAAGAGGTAGCAAGTGTGGTAACATGGCGTCTGAGGTATAAAGGTGCTTGGAATCACACTAGCTATCCAAGTCCTGGTTGCCATTTTAGGTGATGTGGCAAAGACCACAGCAGGGAGCTCATGGCTGTAAGCAGAATTGTCGACACATTTAAAACTGCCGCTGTTAAAAAATATTTGTGGGGTTGGGGGAAATGGATCAGTCAGCAAGGGCTTGCCTTGCAAACATGATGACCTGAGTTCAATCCCCAAAGCCCACATAAGTGTTGTCTGGTGCCACAGGGTTGTGGTTTTAGCACTGGGGAGACAGACAGAGTAGGGTCCCTGGAGCTCTCAGGCAAGACAGAGATCTAATTGGTGATCTTCAGACCAATGAGAAACTGTTTCTGAAAAGCAGTAGGCGTTCTTGAGGATGACACTCAACATTTCCTCTGGCCTCCACACATGGACACACACATGGACACACACATGGACACATACATGGACACACACATGCAAGTCCTCCAGAGGCACCCAGACACCCTTACATACATGAACATATGCCTAACTAAGTACAGTGTAAGAAACATGTTGTATTTACTAAGTCGGATCAGTTCATATTCTTGAGACTCTTGCCTAGGGAAAGAAGAAGTAAATATTGCTTTACTGTCATTCCTACTAATCCAGAACTAAGTTTCCTAACCCCAAATGATTGTATGTAGCCACAGGTTTTGTTTATAGAAACCTAACATCTACATAGGCATTAAAAGGTTGGGCTTTTTTTTTTTTTTTTTTTTTTTTGCCATATTCTTTAAAACACTTTATTTTTCATGTTCTTCTGGATTATTCTTGATGTTTTTAATACTATGGCAGATAAAAACATTTGCATTCGTTCCATCTTTTACTATAGCCTAGATCATTGATCATTCAGATAACAAGAGTTAAGTTATTGACCCCTTATGGTCTCAGAATATTGAGTATTTTATATGCTCAGTGTTCATTATTAGTCTTTGTAGTAATCCTGCAGGGTCTCAGAATATTGAGTATTTTATATGTTCGATGTTCATTATTAGTCTTTGTAGTAATCCTGCAGGCTAAGTCCTGTAAGTATCTTCACTCTTTTTAAAAAATTCGTTTATTTCTATTTTATGTATATGAAGGTTTTGCCGGACTGTGTACCGCATTTGTGTCTGGTGCCTGTGGAGGCCAGAAGCAGGCAGAATCCCCTGGAACTAGAGCACAGATGGTTGTGAGCTGCCACATAGGTTCTGGAGACTGAACTCCAGGCCTCTGCTAGAGCGACCAGTGCTCTCAACCTCTGACATCTCCAGCCCCCAGGATACTCTTTTGAAATCAGTTTCTCAACCTCCTCACTCTGTCCTGGGTGGCTCCAAGGTTTGTTGTCAGATGTTCAGAAGCACTGTCCCCTCAAGTGTGACAGTCTGGGTGGCTGTAGACATTCCCAGCATCCGCCTGTGGAGAAGGGGAGTTTGCTCCCCTTGAGAAGTGCCACAATACATGTAACAGTGTTTTCTTTCTCACTGTTCTTCTGGTGAGTGCAGCTCACGCACCACGTCCTGCTGTTCACACCTTGCACACCGACTTTACACTGCTGTGCAGTTATCGGTAAATGTGAGAAGCAAACTCCTAGTACTGTGATAGCCTTCTTGGGTCCTGGATTTTGAAAACTGGTAGTATAATGAAATAAACAAAGGTAGTCACCATAAGTTGTACTAAAATTACATAGCCCAAGGGGGGGATTTAAACACAATTTTAGACTCTCCTGCTGAGCCAAATGTAGCAGCATTTGCTTTTTAATTCAGCACTTCGAGGGCAGAGATAGATAGATCTCTGTGAATTCCAGGCCCACCTGGTCTACATAGCAAGTTCCAGGCCAGGCACGGCTACAAAGTAAGATCATGCTTATAAATAAATAAATGAATAAATAAATAAATCTCTACTGAGTTCAGTATATTAAAAGTGCAAAGCTCTATTACTATGTATAGATTCGCACTAAGACTATCTTTTTTGTTTTGTTTTTAATACCAACTTGTATGAGGAAATTTAGTATAGTTTGTATAAATCTTTTCTATGACATTAAAAAATTAAAAGGTGATCAACTGTGGCCCATCTTACAAAACTAAAGAAGTTTTTGTTTTGTTTTATTTTTTATGATAAACTTTTAATACCAATTAAGTAGTTAGGGTTGTTTTTCTTTACTTTTTCAAAGACATGGCTTTTTGTTACATCTATCTTATGAAGGACGGCGTTAGTGCACAACTCAATTCTTAGCAATTTTTAAATCGTGTGACGTTGTGAAACGAAGCAGGGCAGTTCTCTGAACTTGTTAAGTGTCTGTGATTCAAGTCTTTCTCTTTAGAATATAATAATATTTTCTGATTGTCTAACAGATTATTTCAGAAAACGTGTCAATTAATGGCTCAGGGCTGTTTGGGAAATCACTAGATCTCACTATTATTAATTAAAAGGCCATTTGGAAGAACACAGGCATAGAGAAGAATGAATAGCTTTCTTAGGTGTATGAGAATATTCGACCTTTCAGACTAGTAATTGTACAAAATGGTTATGCTGAGTTTTAACTGCTGTAATTTTTATGTAGGCAGTAGCTTTCATGGTATTTATATATTTTAACAGTTTCAGTGGGAACCAGAATATGCAGTGAGAAGTATATTTATTTTATATTTTATGGAACACTTTTCTACTCTTGAATAATGAGAAATAGCGCCATTCTCTAGGTATTGATTTAACTACAAAGTATTTGACGGCAACATCATTTTATTCAAATGGTCAAAGTGAAATCTACTTTTATGGGACAAACAGAAATTAATGTGGAAAAATAAATAGAACATCATCTCTGTGACCTTCCTGTCAAAGATGCGTCATCTGAATGCAGTGGCAAAGATCCATCAGCCAAGCCCACAGTGAGAGAGCTTCTCAAGGTCAGCTGACCTGAGATCTACAACATGGTCAAGGCCCTCGTGTCTGAGAATGTCCAGAAAACTGCTCCACCTTACAAATCCAAGAGACATGACAGCTAAAGGCCTAGAGCTGAGCTCATCCTTTTTTTAGAAAAGAGATCACTGAAATGATCAGTTAAGTTTAAGAGTTATCTGCAGGTTCAAGTCGGCAACTGGCTGCTCTCATTCATTCATTCATATACTTGCTTTATTTTGTATTGGGTAGTTTTTGAAACAGTCTCTATGTAGCCCTGGCTGTCCTAGAACTCACTCTGTAGACCAAGCTGGCCTCATAGTCACAGAGATCCTCCTGCCTCTGCCTCCCAAGGGCTGGATTTAAAAGTGAGCAGCACCATGCCCAGCCAGCAACGGACATTAAATATTTCAGGACAAGCTTGTTCTGTAGTGGAATTTCTTCCTGTTTGAGACGATGCTTTGAAGGGGAAGCTTAGAGAAGATTTAGACCCCACAGTCCCAGTGTCAGCTTTTATTACTCTATTACTTTGGGTCTTGGCTTCCCCATCTGTAAAATTAGGATAAGAATAGTACCCTTAAGGCTGGAGACGTGGGTCAGCAGTAAAGAGCCACGGCTGCTCGGCTGCTCTTCGTCCAGAAGGCCCAAGCTTGATCTCCTGAGCCCACACGAGTGGTCACAACTGTAACTCCAGTCCCAGGAGCCCCAGCACCTCTCCCAGCCTCAGCTCCTGCATGCATCTGGTATACATATACCCACAGAGGCTCTTCAGCTGTGTCTGCTAGTGATAACCTTGCTCCCCCTTTTACTCCTAAGTTCCATCTCCCTGTGAACACTAGAGTATAAAACAGGGGTAACTGTAGTACCTACCTTGTGGGCTACATGTGAAATTGGTAGCCCATAGGGATGCTGTAAAAATACAGATTGCTTTCTAGCTCCTGTCTTATCAATTTGTCTTACAAAAATTAGTGAAAGTTAGGGGAGACTCTGGGGCTTCCATTGCTTTTCTTCTCACTCCTGCTAAAACAAAGGCTGTGTCAGCTGACCAGTAACAACCAGGAAGACAGAAGGAAAACTGTCAGCCTAACAGTTACCACCGGGCTTTCAGCATTCCCTAGGTTTTGTTGCTGTAGTGTTAGCGTATACTCTTTGATGCCCGTTTAAAGATTCACTTAAGGTAGCTTTGAGTTTGTGTGCACCACATGTGTTCAAAAGCCCCAGAGGCCATGAGAGGGCCTTGGATCCTCTGGAACCAGAGTGATTGGTGCTTGTGAGTGATGTGGGTGCTGGGAACCAAAGCCAGATCCTCTGCAAAAGCAGCCAGCGCTCTCAACCGCTGAGTCATACTTCTAACCCTTTTGATACCTTTAGAAAGTGGACTGTTTTGAGCTGGTTCAGTTGGCAAAGCGTTTGCCTTGGCGAAACTGGATTTTACTACCTGTTAGGATACAGTGTGTGTTTTTGTCTCATACAGGTGTGAACACAAATCAGCAGAGTTTTAAGTCCTTCAGCTACACATGCAGGCCTCCTAGCTTGCCTTTCTGGAAATAAAAATATAGATTGCGTATAAATGATTTCTGTGGAGAAGTTGATATTTTTCCCAATTTTTAAAAAAGGGCTTAAGATACTCAGAATGAAAAAAATCATGATTTCCCTCCCTGAAAGTTGTGAATTTGTGAACTATTTTGGAGGCTCGGCTGTCACAGCCCACCAGAAGGGCACAGTGCCATAGACCGCAAGCTGGGCCTTTGCAGAGCCTCGTTTCAGCTAACACGCATGGGCTAGGGCTAGACCCTGGCTTCCCTTCCAGTCTGCGAGGTATTTATTTGTTTATTTGTTTATTTCCAGGCTAAAGGTTTGATTCTTCACCTGCACAGCACTCTTACTGTACTGTAACTCTTAGGCCTGTGTGAATGGGGGTTATTCAAGATGTCCTGTGGCCATGTTTAAGGAGCCTCCAAGTCCCCTAGCACTGTTGCCTGGGAACCTCATTGAGCATGCCCATAAGGAAGAGGCTACCCACTTCTGTCAGCACGTCAGACCTGGAGCCCAAAGACATTTCAAGACAGTGTGCGGGAAAAGTGAATTATTATTTTTTTCATATCTCTTATCCATAAAATACTTTGCCCTAATTTTGAGCTGTCTTCTCTGTTTAGTCTATAGTTTAATTCTTTTGCAGTCACTATCTCCCTACGTTGGGTGAATTTGAACTGCAGAGACAGATATCACATGGGACCACAGGTGTCTCACTTGTCAGTTACATACTTTTACACAGGATACATTATTAATCGTCAAAGTTGAATGTGTGAACTAGTCATTATTCTAAACACTGAAGATACAACCACGGGGGAGTCCATGTATTGTCCCACGTTTACAATGTGTATAGTCAAGGGAGAAAACCGAAGTGCATGACACATTACAAACATGTAGCGTGGTCTGAGGTGGAGAAAACTGGCCTCCCCAAGAGTCAGTGCCCAGTCCACAGAAGAGGGGTGATGGCCGGTGTGAAGATGCTCATTACGCTGGGTGAGACGGCCCACAGGGAAACTGTAGACACTGCTGAGTGAAGCAGTCTGCCTACTGAATCTGGCAGTGAGATTTCCTCCCTGCCTCCCTTGATAGGTGTCAATTGCTATGGTAACCTGGGTGTAATTTACTACCACCAGTTCTCTGGGGAGCAGGTGCCATTCTCTTCATTAAGTCACATCTAAGTGAGACTCTAGGACAGTGGATTGAGCTTTCCTGTTGACACAGAACTTGAGAGATGGTCTTACCATGCTAATCCTTTCCTTTTCCACTTCCACTGGTGGTCACTGTAAATGTCTACAAGGTCCTAAAGTTAATTGGGTGGTGACATTCATGATTGTGAGGGCTGGTAGGTTTAACTAGGCAGTCAGTCGCAGGCTCACTCTGGTGAACTCTGGGAGGGGCATGCACGATCTGTGGCCCTCCATCCTGTCCCTTCCAATTCCCCTCCGTCCTGGTCTCCGGTACTCTAAATTAGTGTTGACTTTGGGAAAATTAATGAGATTTCTTGTAAAAGTTTGCTCTTGTGAACCATGATGTCACAGTGATACTGTTCTGTAGTTATTTTTCCAGTCATTTTTGAGAACATTTTTTCTTGCTGAAATCTGGTGCACTTCTCATTGCCGCTCACCTCCTCCTAACTTGCCCTTGAGGTATTATCTGGTTTTCTGTAAATTATATCACCATTTTCCCCAGCTTGCTGGGTTTTACTGGCTTTCTCCATCTGCTGTTATATCTTTACATTTGGCGTTCTCCTCTGCTTAATATGTTGTGTAAATGCCAACCCTATGCTCTCTGCCTTTGTCTCTCCAACTTGTTCGAGTACACATTTTCACAATTTTGCACGGTTGGACTTCTTCATTAGCTAAGAAGACTGATATTCTTAGCACCAAGTGTTCATTACTTTATTGCAGCAGTCAGTTTTAAAACTACCTGCACAGGAGATTGAGTAAAGCCAGAAAATAGTAGATTAATCTGGGAGCAGTTGGGCTTTTTGCATCTGAGTGGTGGAGTTCGTCATAACTGACCATTTGAGTGCGGAAAAGCACGACATTTTTTGGAAACGTGCTTGGTTTGTCCTGGGCACAGACGGCCTGTGGTACTGGGGAGTATCATGCACCGCACATTAGCTCTTAGCCATGCCACTGCCCAAGTGGTGTGAGTCCCTGTGTCTGACAGTGCAGTGATGCTTGTGTTCCATCCAAGCCACGGGTCTGCTTGACCCCGCTTCAACACTAAGGTGATGGGGTTGTTTTCATTATGAGCATAGCGGGTGGACACATAGCAGTCTCTGAGCTCCCTGAGAGTTCTCAATGTAGCCAACGATTATTTTTTAATTACCTTATTTCATCCCATTAATATTTTAAAATATTCATTTATGTCTTTGTTGCTGCTGTTTTCTGGTTGTATGTCTAATTTTAAGGGGGTGGATCACATCTACCTGCAAAGTTTTGACATTTTGAAATAAGTTCATACTTATTTCAGCAAGCTGCTGGTGGTCAGTACTCATTTCTGCTAAGCCCCCCCTGGCTTGATTTCCTCTCCTATTCTACATTCTCCTCTCTCTCTCTCTCTCTCTCTCTCTCTCTCTCTCTCTCTCTCTCTCTC
>JANHMN010000019.1:12313473-12328544 GCA_030674055.1 Rhabdomys pumilio | reverse complement strand
CTCTCTCTCTCTCTCTCTCTCTCTCTCTCTCTCTCTCTCTCTCTCTCACACACACACACACACACACAGAGCCTTATTTTTAATATGCCCTAAGCAGATTCCAAACTTCCGTGTTGCTAATGACTCCTCTCCAATACTCCTGAATTCTTACTTACTTTATAAAATCTGTATTCCATCTTTGCTACCGCAGACCCAGTCATGCTTGGGAGGGGCCCCTGGGGCTGCTCTTCCCCTCTTACATGGCTGTGTGCTCTCTCCTCCCCAGCTCTCAGGCAGATCTCTCTGCTTCCACCCACTTGATGGTACTAAATGCCCAGGAATTCTAAAGTCCTGCCTCTTTCTCCCTGCCCAGCCATTGGCCACCAGCAACTAAAGCCAACTGGGGGCAGGGACACTACATCTTACAGATAGACATGCGAATTCCTCTATAATTTGGGAACCCAATTAACATAAGCAATAAACCAAATTCACAACACTTAAATGGCTGCTTATCCTGCTAACAGCAGCAGGTGTTAGCATAATACACCTTTCTTTCTCTCTGGGCCAGTGCTATCACTGTTCTGCTAAGTCTTCATTCTCAAAAACTTAACCTCAGTAACTCCCGCCCTTTGTGTTCTGTGCCTGTGAGCCACACATTCACATTTCTGCAGGTCTCATTTCTAGCCATCCATTTTCACTCCCATTTCCAGCCTTGTAACTTTCTGTCTAGATTTCAACAACAGATGCCTTTCTGGTCTCATCTCTGAGCTCTCCTCCCTCCGCTTTGACCTTTCAGGCCTTGCTAAGTTGAATACCCAAAGTCTGCCTAACAGCTGTTCTGCGCTTTCGATGCATCGGGCAGATGTATCGGGCACTACACCTTTTGTAGGCAGTGCAAGCTGAGTACTGTAGATCAAGCTAGGAAACACATAGAGTATGAGCAACTCTGATACAGTCAGACATGGCAGAACATGCCATGATCCAAGTATTTGGGAAGAGACCACAGGAGAATCGCTGTATGTTCAAGGCCAGCCTGAGCTACATAGTGACTGGCATGCTGCCCATAGCTACACAGTTAGACCCTGTCTCAGGTGAAACCAAGTGTAATGCCATTACAGATGCTGCAGACTGAGTGTGGACAGAGTTCTGTCGGAGAGTTCAGAGTGTTGATAAGAGAGGAGAGAAAGAAAGACCATTTAGCTCAGAGTAGAGAGCTTAGAAGTGAGCCCAGAAGAGAAGCAGGGCCTCAGTTCTGGGGAGGCAGATGAGTCAGAGGCACAGTGAAGTGTGCTTCCCTAAGCAGAGGAATTGAGATAGTGACTGACGGAAGCTGTGGGCGATAGAAGTCCCCGGTGGAGCCGCAATGGTGTGGATTCCGAACAGACACTCAGCTCATAATTGACACATGAACAGCTATATGAATTTACAGAACAGAGACTGACTTCATTTTGTGCGTTGTGGCTTCAGTTGTTATCCCAAGATCCATATGCTGATTCAGTCTCATCCCCTAGTACCTCACTATGTGGCCTTATTTAAGAGATACTTTTTTTTTATCCCACAGGGGTAATTAAATTAAAATAAGGTCATTGGAATAAGTTTTAACCTAATGTAGCCAGAGCCCTCTCAAGGGAAGAAATGGAGAGACACACATATATGGAGAATGCTCTGTGAACCTGGGAACTCAGGAGCCACAAACCAAGAGCAGTGTGCAACAGATCCTTCCCTCATGTCCTGAGCAGACTCATGAAAAGGAGGAGATGTGGTGGAAAGGAAAAGGCTGAGTGAGACTGTGAAGGGCCTGAAGAGTTAGGATTCTACCCACAGAAACAGTGGGCGGTACCTGACGGCAGCAGGGTAGACCAGGGGACAACTTTCCCGAGTCAGTTCTCTCTTCTGTCCTATAAAGTCCAGGCATTGAACTCACATCATCAGCCTTGGCAACAGGCACTCTTACCTGCCGAGACATCTAATTGGCCTGAGAGAATGGTTTAAAAATCAAATGAGGGCCAATGAGACGGTTCAGTGGGTAAAGGTCCTTGCTATGTGAGCCTGTGACCTGAAGGTGTTCAATCCCTTAAATCCACATAATGTCGAAGGAGAGAACCAACTCCACAATGTCGTCTCTGACTTCCACATGTGTGCCATGGCTTGTGTGTACACACACACACATATCACACACATATAGTAATAATAATAACACAGTACCTAGTGATCAGTCCTCACTCGTTCCTGGGAAGACTTATCTTTCCTGCTCTTAGCATTCCTTAGCTGCCCGTAATTGTTTGTGTAGGGTTGAGGCCTGTGAGTTCCTTCATCCACGTTAGCAGGTCTGTTGTCCTTTTGTTCAGCTTGTGTTTAGGCAGTCATGTTTATGAGACATTATAATGTAACGTCTGGCATTGGTAGGAGGCATAATCTCACAGCAAACTCTGATTGTCTGGTTGGTTCTTAAAATCTTTTCACTCACTTTTCTGCAATGCTCCCCACGCCTTAGGTATGTGAATTGTTTTGTAGATGTATCAGCTGGGCTTGGCCTCCACAGTATTATGGTTGGTTATGGTTTTCTGTAATGGTGTCTGTCTGTTACAAAGAGAAGTGTCCTTGTTGAGGGGTGAGTACTAGACTTATCTGTGGGTATAAAGATAAATATTTAGAATATAGTTAAGGATTACGCTGGTTTAGTAAAGTGGTGGTTGTGGGTTCTCCTCCAAGATCCAGGACTTTGCCAGCCCTGTTGAAGTGGAAAGTTCTGATTTCTTTGGAGACTCCATTGAATCATGTGATATGTAATGTTTTTCTGGAAACCGTCTTATGAGAGGATTTTTTGTTTGAGAGAGGATGTGTGATGTTTGGAAAGGGTATAAATAAAACCCCTCAGACTGACTGGTGCTCTTGCATTGGTTCGCCTTGCAATGTTTTTGCCTATCTTCACTGGTCTTCACTTCGCAGAGAGGTTCCAGGCATGATTTCTTTCTTGTTGTCATATGTGTAATTAGAGAACTGTTGGTTGCCCGCCAAGGTGTGTGTGCCACTACTGCACTCCTAGGCTACCCTGCCATGCTGGTCATTGTTGTGCTTCCCAGGGGTCACAGCTGGGTAGGACTGTTGGTTGCTTCCCTCCTTTGGAAGCTTGCATTGGTGCCTTCTGATGCCATGAAAGCTAGTCTTCAGGGAGGAGCCAGTCAGGTCTGTGGGGTTTCTGCGACTACCACAGACAGCAGAATAATGATCCTTGGATCATAACAGCTTGTCTAGGTAACATGACTTACAAAGCAAGTACTTTTTTGTAATTATTTATGCTACCTCTGGGTAGTATACATAAGGATTGAGGGTGTGGTTCAGAAGTAGTTTGCCTAGCACCCACAAGACCCAATCTTAGCATCATGAAAAGAAAAATGAAGAATAACACTATTTGGTATGTATTTGTTATATTAATATGAGATGATAGTATGCCGTTAAAAATCACTGAAAGGAGCTGGAGAGGTCGCCCAGTGATTAAGAGTACTTGCTGCTCATGCTGAGGACCTGAGTTCAGTTCCCAGCAGTCACACTGGGCGGGTACCTATTGCCCATTGAAGTCATTCTTCAGCGGGAAAAAGTTCTATAAACCAAAAGACAATTAGCAAACTTAAATGTATTTACAACATGCATAATCAATGGCTATGTTTTAACCTACAAATAAGTTGAAGGTCTTATGTATTAAAATGTCAATACAACACAGACATGAACAAAGGACACAAACAGACAATAAACTCAGAAACTTGGCTGGAATGAATTTTTATCTTTTGGCCTTCAGGATCAAATATCATGAAAATGCATAAATTGTATATTTTTTCTAATTAAAAAAAAGACAAGAATGAAGCTAAGTGGCACAGTTAGGTTAGCTTTTTTTGTTTTGTTTCGAGATAAATCTTCTTTTGTAACACAAGGTTGCCCAGAAGTCTCTGCGTGGGGCCCACTCTGACCCTGAACTTGGGACCCTCACAGCTCCGGCCCCCACTATTGTGATTGCAGTCCTGTACTGTCACACCCACCTCCAGTTTCGCTTTCTTCTCAGTGAGCATCCATCCATATGAACGATGACGCCATGACTGCTAATTCTTCATTCAACTCAGCTTTTAACTAAAGTAATTACGACTAAATTAGAGGTATACACAGTTAAGGCAGTTGTTGGGCCTCAAGAACTCAACGTAAGGGGCTGTCAAGGAAGCTCACCTGTTAAAAAGCACATGCGCATACTGGTCTTGCAGAGGGCACAAGTTTAGTTCCCAGCTCCAGGGGACCTAAGTCCTTATCTGGCATAAGTTCCTGTGCTTATATGAACATACCCACACAGACACACACATGTGTACATAGTTTAAAATAAATCTTAAAACGAAGGGCTAGAGAGATGGCTCAGCAGTTAAAAGCAAGGACTTTCGGAAGTCCTGAGTTCAATTCCTACCAACCACTGGGAGGCTCACAACCATCTGTAGTGGGATCTGATGCCCTCTTCTGGTGTGTCTGAAGACAGCTACAGTGAACTCCTATACAATAAATAAATAAATAAATAAATAAATAAATAAATAAATAAAACAAGTGTGGTGGCGCATGCCTTTAATCTATCCTTCAGGAGGCAGAGGCAGACCTGTCTCTGAGTCAAGGCCGGCCCAGTCTACACAGTGAGCTTTAGACAGGCTAACAGCTGTATAGTGAGACCCTGTCTCAAAAACAAAAACAACAAGAGGGAAAATGGGATTTATCGAATGCAGACAAAAAGGCTTCTAAGGCTGGTGAGATAGATAGCTTCATGGGTACAGGCATATCCCGTGCAAGCCTGCTGACCTGAGTTTAGTCCCCGGAACCAAGGTCACGGTGGGAGGAGAGTTGTCCTCTGACATCCACATGTGTCACACATGTGTTACAGAGCATGCGCACACACACACAATAATCATTAATAAGTAAGCTTAAAGTGTTATTAATATACTTGTAAGTCAAATCCAGAAAACACCTTAAAATTCACTTATTGATTTTAATGTTACTCTCCTCTAAGTGAGACTGGGTCAGGTTGTGTTGGAAGATGACATGAATGACTGACTCTTCATATGTGGAGAAAATTTAAGAGCTGGAAAAGGGCAGAGGGTTTGTATTAACCTTTGAATTTAGGCAATTGGACTTGGCCTCAGCTGTTAATATTAGAATTTATAATTTGCTTTTTTAGCACGTTATTAAGCAGCAGCTGGTGACTTCTAATTATAATAACAATGGGCTGTGCCTGTGAATTTTCACTTTCTTTCCATACATTAGGATTCTACTAGTACTTAAAAATACCAAACAACCAAGCTGTGTGCGCCTTGGGGACTGGTTAAGTGAAAAGCCTGTTGAGAAGTGAAGCTTAAGCGGGGACATATTGATAATATCATGTATGTTAGATTCAACCTTATAAACATGATATAAAAATAAACATAAGTAACATTGAAACATGTAGTATTTGAAAACTGTTCTAGTGCCGTTTGCTTAAGGTCGTGTGTAAATGTATAGAACAGAATGGAGGAGAAATGCAGAATGGTGATAACTCTCTGGGGCCAGGGGAGCCAAGGCCGGGTGAGCCCAAGCGTAAGAAGCTTGAGGAGATGATCCGGTGCGGTTTTCCTACCGTGTCAGCTTTAAATGATATAGTCCTGGTATTCTCCATAAAGGCCATTTAAAAATCCAAACAGAATTATATTTTGTAGTTTTTAGGTAGTAAAACAACCATGATAAATGTATTCGTGCACACTTTAAGGATCATAAGCTGGATAAAGTAGCAGGTACTTATGACCCTAGAACCCAACAGCCAGTTCAGGCTACCTAGCAAGATCATATCTCAGAAAAATCAAACAAACTCATAAAACCAAAACACCCCCCAAACTATGAGTGCTTATTGACTTATTGACAGTGATCCCAAGTTATTATGCATAATTTAACTTAGTATGGGCTTTTGTAAATGATTTCAAAAGATACCTCTGCTATTTTTCAGAGCAATCTCAAAAAAGCATGGGCACTTTGATTACATATTCCTTATCGACAGTATTCTACTTACAACAATGAAATGTACATACAAATATAGCAGTATTACTAATTCATTACAAGCAGTACTTATTTTCTTCATTAACTTTTTATTGTTATTTTTCAACTTACACAGCATGCACAAACACAGCAATTACATGTTGAGCAAGAAGGGAAGGCGCTGTATGTTCAACATTCTCTACATCAGACACCATTGCTTTGCCAGAGTGTCTAGAAAAACACAATATAAGATCAGCCTCTTATAACACAAGTATAATTAACCACCAAAAGGGGGTGGGCTAAGCTGCTAATGCACTCAGTCTGAGAGTTAGTTGATCATCTATAAATAACATGGTATAGATTAGCCTGCCTAAACTACGTTACAGCGAAACTGAGCTGCGTAAATGGTTTTCTGGATGCTACGAGTCTTTAAATCTTTTCCTTAAGAAGACGTTATATGTTGACTAATAAATAAGAGGCAAAAGGCAAATGTAATACATAGTGTCCAGTTCTAGATCTTAACTGCCATTGAATTCTTGGTGTGCAGTGCTTCAAAACAGATGTAGCCATCCTTCACTTAAGGTCTTGTATAGATGTATACGACAGAACCAAGGAGAAAGCTCACAGTGGTGATAACTGTGTCTGGAGTTACACATACAATGTTCTGTGCAGAAAACCTGAAGTCACTTGAGATAAAGCACATGCTTGTAATCAGTCCCTTGGGAAGCTGAGGCAGGACGCAAGTTTAGCCTATGCTACATAGCCAGACTCCATTTCAAAAGCGTTTTTACATGGAAGCCTGTATTTACTAGCTTTCTGAGTTAATGCTCTCTCTGGTCCTTTAAACCCAATTTCAGTAGTAAGTAGTGTGTTGTAAAAAAGACATCTTAGGTTTTGTCTCAAGCCTGTACCTGATTAGTTATTTAACCTTAAGCAAGTCATGCACAACGTTCTCATCTATAAAATAGGGATGATACTGAGTTTCAGACCAGCAGCATCCCTAGCACTAGCGCATGTCCAGCCAGATGCAGTTTCCCTGGAGTTCAGTCCTGCTGCTGTGTCCACCTCCGCTCTGCTGAACAAATGTGACTGTGAAAGTCTTTGTTCTCAGGCTACCAGGAAGAAAACAGGTCCTGCATCTGGTAGTCTTCCTGACACATCAGTGCACATGTGAACTATTGGAGTTCCATGCACAGTCACTGTCGGGGCTACCATTTACCTATATCCATTGGCTGTGCCTCTGCTCAGCTAAAGGTAAACAGTCCTTACCAGCCCTTGCAGATCCTAGGTGTGAACTAGCCAAAAGCTAGAATCTAGGGAACCCCTTCCACATATGCTCTTAACTTCCCTTTTTCCTCCTCAAGACTGTAGCTAGGTGGGCCGAATAATAGAGGCACCTTCTTAGGTTGGTTCTCTAACCATGCATCTTTACCCTCGGAATTGCTGGCATCTAAGTCCCACAGTTCTGTTACTTCGGTTTTCCCTATTCTCAACATCCCCGAGTGCATCAGTGGAGTCGAATGCACTTAATTCTTCACCTGCACCCCACTCCTTCCAGAATTAAAACACCTTCTCCGCAGCACAATCTGAATTTCCCAGTAGCCCTAAAATGACACAAAGAAGATGGAAGTGTCACCTAGAACATTTCTTCGTCCACCAAGAGAGGACAAATGCAAGAACCTAACAAGTGAACATGACAGCCTGTGTTTGGCTGGAGAGGAACCGTTGGTGAGGTTCAGATGAAGGAGGCAGTCATGGCCACGGACTGGAGGTGAGTCAGGGTGAGTCAGACCTTGGGAGCAGGAGTCAGACATGCACTGCGTGAGCCGAGAAATACTGAGGTCGTGCTAGAAGGCAAGAGACTTAAAAGATTTCAAGTGCTGGGCAATTCTGGATGGTCAAAGTTACAAGTATGCAAACTCGGGATTTGTAGAGCTTCTGTAGTCTGATTGAGAGACAGAGATGACAAGTTTGACTTCCCAGGTTGAACCCAGTCAGGAGAACAATGGACCTGAAGCTGCCGAGAACAAATGCACACAGAGTGCCAGAATAGATGGTCCCAGTGGAGGTGGGGCCAGCTAGGAACAGTGGCTTCCCAAGCAGGCAGAGGGAGGCCCAGTCTCAGCTCAGACAGTTGTTTGTTGACTCATTTATCCTGGAACTAATTTGTTCATTTGCTCATTGATTAATTGAGTCAACCAACATCCGTTGAGCACTTCTGTATAATAAACAGAAATATAATAGGTACGGCTGTAGCTCACACGTACAAAGATGTCTGTAAATCTGGGACAACTCCATGGTCTTCATACATATTAGCTTTTACTTCTTACATCCCTGGCTGGAAACAAAGCACTGTCTTTGGAAGCCAGACTTAGAGAAATGAAGTAGCTTACTTAAGGTTATAGTGAAGCAATTGATAGAACCCATGCTCTCTGTTCAGTGCCACAGACAGACCTTGGATTAGGGTCTCCTAATAATACACTCTTACTCATTTGACATCCATCCTTAGCACTGAGCGCAACCTTGTATGTTCTGAGTTTGGTAATGCTAAGTTGGGTGTGAGTAGAACCAAGTTACCAACTTTCCCTGTGATCTCTGAAGCCCCAGCATGGTCATAAACATTCAAGTATTCTGTAGATTGTTGTTGGTTTATTGGGACACACTTGCTGTCTAGAGTTGAATTTGGGTGGGGGGACTGTGGGGAGCAGCTATATATTTTAAAGGTAAGAACTCATGTTTGCAAGCTATATCCCCTTTCTTTGCTCTGATGGGCTCTTGTCTTTTGTGAAATACTGATACCTGAATTTTTTTTTTACTGTAGAAACCAGTGTTTTTCTCCAACTAGACTTCAGCCCTAAACAGTTGTTGTATTCTAATAGGTCACCTCAGTAGCTGGACATCAAAATGCGTGTCATCTGACATTAGTTCCTCAGTGCTCATTGCTACGCACTTTGGTGTTACAGACTGTTGATATTCCACTCACAGTCTTTGGAGACACCATTTCAAGGCACCGTTTGGATGCTGTGTGCCTGTATGATCGCTGCTGTCCAGGGATAACTGTGTCCTGCCGTGCTCACAGCATCTCCTCCGAGACTGGGATTGCTAACATATGCATCACAGATAGTGATGCAATGGGTTTTTAGAGGCTGTGCCTAAGACAACCAACAAACTGAGACACAAAACAAGTTCCCACCCCTTCTTTTCAAAGCTGTGGTTAATCACTTGAACACTAGCCAGTGTAGTAGAAGGCTGGCAGCCTTTCCTTTGCAGCAGGCTATGGAAAAGTGTTTATAATTTACAGCTTATTATGCCATGCAAATGACAGTGTTCCAGGGAAGGAGAGTGAGAAAATATGGCTGTGAAATTACTTAACTCCCCTTTGTTAGCTCTTTTCTGGCAACGGGAGAAGGATACTTTGTACTTAAAATGCATTTCTGTATGTAATTTTGTCTTTCAATTAAAAACTTCCAGCAGGGGAGGGTTACTTTTTAACTCTTTTTTATAGGTGGGCCAGAACAGCTTTAATTTAACAAAATCAATAAACTGAAAAAACCAAAGTTCTCAGGGAATTGAAATGAACTAGTACTTATGGCTTTAGGTTTTTTTTAATCCTTGGTTTTCAGAGGATAACTTGTAGGCCTGTTCTCTCCTTCCCTGTTTAGTTCCAGAGGCCGGACTCAACCCTTACTGCTACAAGTTTCATTTTTTTTTTAACATACCTTAATAAGTAACTCATTTTCAGGGGTACCTGACGTAAGCTCTATTCTCTTTTGTCTGCAGCACTTTGGTTAAAACTTAATCCTCTTAGGAACAGTTTATGGGGATAGGGCAGGTGCCTTGGGACTCTGCAGGCTGTGTGTGTCATGCTTTGCATTGTCTGACTTCATGGACTCATCTGGTTCCTTAAAGCCAGGGAGCACCTTAACCTGTTGGCACCACTCCCTCTGTTGCTCTGTCCCTCTGTCCCTCTGTCCCTCTGTCCCTCTGTCCCTCTGTTGAGCATGATCACAGCCTAGCAGAAAAGGAGATAAGGCTGGCTTTTTGGCGCCCACTATGGATGGCCCTTTGAGGAAGGAAGTTCTTGAAGAAGCAGTAAAAGCAGGAACTGATAGCTAAAAGCCTGTGTGTATCCCTTTCCTTCCAGGTTTTCGAGCTGGGACTGTATCCATTTAGGTTACACTGTTGTGAGGTGAAAGGGGAAAATGTTACATTAAATATTTAAAACATGTTTTTCTGTTTTCTGATTTGCTTAGAAGCTAGAATCTTTGTGGGTTTAGTCAGTTAATAATTGCATGGGTTTGCTTTGCTTTGCCATTTTTTCCCCATAGCACAGATGAGTAGGTAAGGCTCATGTCTAAACAGGAATTTTGTGCACTTGTAACCCATAGATTTTTAGAAGTGATACATTCCTGTCTCAGTGAGAATAGGACGTCTGTGTCAGTATCAAGGCACTGCCGTTTATATTATTCTCTTCAAAGAACTTTTTGATATAAAGAGTTTTATAACCACATGGGAAATTTTAGTTCCTGTTTCAAACCCTCTTAAGATAAATGTTACGACTTTAAAGTCATCTCATATTGAGTTTAAAATTAAAAAATAAACTTGAGGAGCCGGGGCTGGAGAGATGGCTCAGCGGTTAAGAGCTCTGACTGCTCTTCCAAAGGTTCTGAGTTCAATTCTCAGCAACCACATGGTGGCTCACAACCATCTGTAGTGGGATCTGATGCCCTCTTCTGGTGTGTCTGAAGACAGCTACAGGTATTCATATACATTAAACAAATATTAAAAAACAAAGCCAAAAACAAAAAAACCCACATAAATAAAGTGAAAGTAGGTTGGCAAACTAATTTCTTTAAAGAAAAAATAAAAAATAAAATTGACTATAATAATTGGTTGTGTTTCTTGCTTCTTTTTGCTAAACTGCCCTCTTCCTCTGTATGTGATGGTGGCCTCTCAGCTCAAGGACAGCTTGATCTACAGAGTGATTTCTGAGCTAGCCAAGGCTACATAGTGAGACCCTGTCTCAAAAACAAACAACAGCAACAATAATAAATACTTAAGTAGTAGGTAGTGCTCTCTTGAGTAGCCTTGGTGGGAAGACTGCCAGCGAACCACCAGGGTAGACTCTGTGCCAGTCACCTCCCAACATCTGCAGTCTGGGGCTTCTTTTGTTTTTCTTTGGTCCCTTCGTAGAGCAGAAGGCAGGCATGGTGGAGCATGACTGTAATGCAGCACGTGGAGGCTGAGGCAGAAGGATTGCCACAAGCCTGAGGCTAACCTGGGATAGAGTGATACCCTCTCTCACAAGTCAGCCATCTGTTTACCAGCACTGTATGTAACAATAATGACTTGATTTTCTATTTTATTAGATATATTTATAACTGCCATCTGGACATCTGCTGGCCATGAGATGATCACTGTTGCTTGCCTATTAGTGAGTATAAAGTTAAAGAAAATTGAACTTTTTATTGGTAGGCATACCTTTCCCCGTAGTGAATGGCTGCCCTTAATACACTTGGAAGGGGAAGAAACATCCCTAAGAAGAGAGAGAACCAGAGCAGCTCCTCAAACCACGGTTCAAACTGAAGTGCCCACACTCAGGTCCCTGCACACACGTGCCATTACTGCAAGCCATCGCTACGCCATGAATGCTTGTCCTCATCTCAGAATGATCAAAGTTCAGTTGTTTTCTTTAAGAAAAAAAAAAATCAAAACAAGGTTTGTTTGTTTGTTTGTTTGCTGTTTGTATCTCTGGGTAAGTGTGTAGGTCAGAGGTTATGGGTTTTTTGTTTGTTTTGTTTTTGTTTTTCAAGACAGAGTTTCTCTGTGTAACCCTGGCTGTCCTGGAACTCACTCTGTAGACCAGGCTGGCCTTGAACTCAGAAATCCACCTGCCTCTGCCTCCCAAGTGCTGGGATTAAAGGGGTGCAGAGGTTACATTTTGAGTTGGTTCTCTCCTTCCACCATTCGGGCTCCCAAGAGCAAACAGGCTGGACAGCCAACACTCTGCCTGTTGAGCTACCTCGACACCTCCACAGCTCAGAAATTTGAAGCATGATTCTTAAGCATTTGTCTTGACTATCATAAAATTTTCAGATGTGTATATATTGGTTGAATTATTATAAGTTTAAGAAACTGTCTGTGGCCCGTGGGCCAGAGTCCTAGATAGAGCTGTGCTAGGCCTGTCAGTACTTTCTGTTTGAATGTTTGCTTGGCAGTTGTTGACGGTCTGTCTTCAATCCAGATTGGCCTCGAATTCAACCATCCTCCTGTCTCTGCCTCTCAAGTACTGGGACTACAGACATGTGCTACCGTTCCTGACTCTGTTATCTTTTTAAAAAAACAGAACAACTTTTTTGTCCTTTGAGATTTTATTTGTTTGTTTTTATGTATATTTGAGCTTTTGGCCTGAATGTATGTCTGAACTCCATATGTATGCAGTGCATACAGAGGCCAGAAGGGGGCATCAGATTTCCTGGTAATGGAGTTACAGTTGCTAGCCGCCATGTGTACTGGGAATTGGACCTTGGTGCTCTGGAGAAGCAGCCAGCGCTCTTGACCAGTGACCTACCTACCTCTTCAGGTTCTGGGTAGTTTTTTGTTTTTTGTTTTTTTTTTAAAAGGTTCATTTTTATTTTGTGTGTATATGTATATATACAATGTATGCATTGTATACATTGGCATGCCTGGTGGCCAAGGAGGCAAAGAAGAGGGTGTTGAATCTCCTGGACTAGAGTAGCAGATATCATGAGCTACCCGGTCTGGAGACTGGGAAGTGAGTCACATCTTGTGCAGATGGCTCTTAACTGCTGAGCCGTCTCTCTACTGCAGTGGCTCTCAGCCTGGGGGCCGTGACCTTTCTGGGGGTTGAATAATCCTTTCATGGGGGTCGAACAATCCTTTCATGGGGGTCACTCATCAGATATGCTGCATATTAGAAATTTACATTAGGATTCATAACAGTAGCAAAATTACCGTTATGAATCAGCAATGAAAATAATTTCATGGTTGAGGTCCCCACAACACGAGGGACTGTATTTGCATTAGGAAGGTTGAGAGCCACTGCTGCGGTACCACAGGCTGCTTACCACACCTGAACTTCATTAGGTACCATATCAAAAAATTAAGTCAACTTGACTTATCGCCTGAGAGTTTGTTATCTTTCGTAGACGTTTTGAGACCTGGTCCATAGAGATGTAGCAGTGGGCGAATAACTGATGCTGATATATCTAGTTTACAGCTTTGTCAGCTAAAGGCCGAGAAGAGGCTTCTCATCTCATTTGCCAGAGTAAAGACTAAGAAAAATAACCAACAGAGGTCAAATTAGTTGTGGGAAATTATTCAATAAGATGTACAAATAACTCTGAAATTTGATTGTCCACGTGTGTGCCTGGCCAGGACATCCTCTCTTTAAATACACAGATGAATAACTTCTCTCAATTGTTCTGTTTGGTGAAGACCAGCTACCAACTTTAAGACTGTTTTTTTGTTTTGTTTTGTTTTTTCCTGCTTGTATCAAGATTTCTTAAAATTGAATATTCTGACGAGCAGAGTTCTATCAGTCTGAGTTAGGGCCCCTTCTGTCCTGTAGGCTTTCTGGCAGCCAGCGTAAAATTTGAAATCTTTTGGTTTTCTGTTCAGTTCCTTCACTGATCTGGCCTCAAGCATCTCCACACAGAACTGTGGCTCCTCTTGTCCTGGATTTTTACTGAAATAAAGATTCTCTCCCAGGTCCTACGGACAAGTGCTCAGTTAAACGTTCACTAACTGAGAGCCGTGAGTGATCACTGCTATTGTAGTCGAACAATGAGTCGTTAGGCTAAACGCTGTCTGTGTCCCGGCATTCTGACAGTTCACCACAGTCTTTAGGAACCACTGCGCAATCACGTCTGTGCTTGTTTGCCCAGCCAGGAGCTCAGATCCCTTTAAACAATTACCTGCTGATTTGCCAAACCCAGGACGTGGTTTTTAGCAGTATCCATTTAACACTTTGCAACTTCTACAAGGCTTGCCCAGGTCTTTGTTACCACAGACTGTAAGAGCTTTGTCCTCTCATTATAATCCATTAAATAGCAATAAATGTGGGCATGGGCTTGTCACAAAGCAGAGAAGCCTGGTGATCATGAGAAAATAAATATACCTGTGCACAAAGGCAGTAAAGAATGTTTGAATAAGTTGATGTAAACGGAGCATCTCAGACTACAGGCTGCTACCTCACCGGTAACTTGAAATTTTGACTTTTGTCAGGTGATGTCACAACCTTAGTATTATTTTTAAAATAGTTTTTTAGGGTAATTTAATTAAGTAATGTGGTGTTTGCTTGTTTCAGACAGTGTGCCTTTGTTCCTGCCGGAACCTCGCTGGCAGGATATTTCTTCTCCCTTTTGTTAATATTCACTGTTAGATAATGATTTCACAAATAACAGATTCCAAGGACCTTTGATCCACCATTACTGTAAAAATAAAATGCAGCTTAATTTTTTTTCTGCGTGTAATGGCTTTAACCTTGTGTACTAATTTGTCTGTGCTTGTGGGGGCAGGTCCTTAAATGAGACACAAATGAAGGAAAAATTGCTTATGCTGCCGCCGTATATCTAATGAGCACTGTGTAATAAGCCATAGCCTCTTCGACATTTCTCTGGAAAGCCGCGTGATTATTTTGGATGGCTAGCCCTTTGTGGACGGCTCATTACCGTCTGGCATAATATGTATTGATAGAGACTATAATTGTCAACTCCTATTTGACATGCTGCCTCTAATAAATATGGCTTACATCGCTGGAACCCACGAATAGTTATACAGGCAACTGTAATGAAAGAAAAGATTGGTTAAGATTAGGAACACATAGGTATGTTTAAAAACTCTAAAATCTGTCCATGCTACACTCCCCGAGCGTCTTTCCTCTGTGTCTCTGAAGGGTTAGAGCTCGTCTGTCAGTATAGAGGGCACGTATGACAAGGGTAAGTGTGTGTGTGTGTGTGCGTGTATACTAGAGTATGTGTTTGTGTGCATGTGTGTGTGTGTGTGTGTGTGTGTGTGTACTGGAGTATGTGTTTGTGTGAGTG
>JANHMN010000019.1:12300858-12313463 GCA_030674055.1 Rhabdomys pumilio | reverse complement strand
GTGTGTGTGTGTGTGTGTGTGTACTGGAGTATGTGTTTGTGTGAGTGCGTGCACGTGTGTGTTTGTGTTTGTGTGAGTGCGTGCGTGCATGCGTGTGTGCATGTGTGTGTGTGTTTGTGTGAGTGCATGCGTGTGTGCGTGTGTGTGTGTGTGTGTGTGCGCGCGCGCGCGCACGCGTGTGTGTTTGTGTGAGTGTGTGTGCGCGCATGCGCGCGTGAATTAAGAGCCATCAGCCTGGTCTCTGCACCAGGTCAGCTGAAGTTAGCCCTGACCATTTTGATGGTCAGTTACTCACATTTCTCACATTTCTCAACTTTTCCTTTCTTAAACTTAACTTTTTAAACTTTATTTTCATTTCATTAAAAGAATCTTATATTTTTTGAGAAGAGAACTGAAAGGATTTCTGGCAAGTCAAATTACAATGAAATATGAATCACATGGATATTGAAAGCGTACAGAATATTATATACAATATTTGGGGGACGAAAAGTATTAGGTTCAAGATTAGAATTAGATCCTGCTTCATTTTAGGAAACATTTAGGTCTAGTTAATTATAATTTTTTTAAATACAGAATTCAGGTTTCAAGAGAATAATATTTCTACTGTCTCCTGTGTAATTATGTGTTCTAAATTTCTGGACAGGAAAGTATACTCTTGGCTTACATGCTGTAATTCAGATTTCCTATAAAGTAGAATGCTTAGTGTAGCATGTAAAATTAGAACGCGCACACCTGCATGTTCTTCTTGCAGAAGACGACCTTGGAAACAAGGCGGGGCTCGTGTTTCTTCCTAGTAGTATAAAGTATGACATAATTTTCAAGCCAAGAAAATGGAGGCCTGAGGACATAAAAAGAAATAGTTGTGGAGAGAACACTACTGTTCATCCACCTGTGGATTTGAACCCTGGTCCTGTCCACAGTTCCTGAAGCCTCTGAGCTCCTGTGTAAGCAGTGGCACAGGGGGCTTGTGTCAACTCCTTAGCAGAGCCATTGTCACACCGAAAGGATAGAGAGGAAGTCTTGAATTTTGCTGCCTAGTAGGAAATCAACATATACTATTTTTTTTTCTTTTTGTCCTTTGATTCTCTCTTCTTCTCTACCCACACAGACAATCACAGCTCTGTGGTCTCGAGGGAGTCTTGTCTTTGAATTAGACCTTTAATTTGGATGAGCAACGCTCAGGGCTGTCACCGTTCTAGAGGCAATCTTCTGATTGCCCTGTGTGGACTAACTCAGTATTGTTCCCATTTAACAGACAGGAGCTAATGAAGCACACAGGGCAGGTGGGGGAGGCGGGACACTAGTTCAGAGTGACACAGTGGGGCTAGGGTTTGAACCCAAGGAGTCTTCCTCAGAGCGCAGACTCTCAGCCATTTAGCTGAACCTCATCTGCTCAGCATCTCTTCATGTTTATAGGACAGGGCAAGAACCAGACCTGCCAGGGTTTAGAGGGCCCTGGTCCTTTTAGGACAAAGGCGACATGGTTTGTAAGAGTGAGTAAAGAGACCCTGTGAAGGGAGTGTGCCATAGGTGGCCAGGACAAGGAGGACTGGTGACTCCTGCACTGGAATGGCAGACCCTCGCAGAGAGGACATTCCTTCTGTCGTCCCCCTGGCTAACTTGTTACCTATTCCTTAGGACACAGCTCTGCTGTCATCTGTTCCAGGAAACCCTCCCTGCCCTCCATATTTACTCTTTTCTAGGCTTCCATCGCATACTATACAAACACGAGTGGTCAGACTCGGCCACACGTATTGAGACAGGTCGTGTGGCAGGGCAGTACACTGCAAACACTTCACATATGTCATGTCAGAACTGTGCTGTGGAGAAGAAACGGGACACTTAGCAAAATGTGCTTGTTCCCACTAAATGTGCTTGGATTTTGCCTTGTATTGGGCTATTATTACTTCTTTTGATACGATATACTACGAAACTAGAAAGCTCACACACAGTTATTTCTTAGAAGGCTTTATGGACTGAATTGTGCCCCTCAAAGTTTATATGTTAGAGTCCTGACCCCAGCTGTGATTAGGTTTGGAACAGGACTGTTAGGGAAACCGTTGAGATTAAGTGAGGTCATTGGACCAGTGTCCTTTCTAAGAAGAGAAACAAAGAGGTCTTTCTTGCCATGTGCATGTGTAAGAAAGACTGGAGAGACTCCTCGAGAAGGGAGCAGTCTGCAGCCAGGGAGCCCTTGCCAGAAGCTGAAATCTTCTGCCTTTCTGATTGTGAAATTCTAGCCTCTAGAACTACAAGAAACTGTCTAGCTAGAAGTTGAGTTGTTTTCACTTATTTTGTCACTGTTATTGGTAGCCCAGGCAGTTTAATATAGTAGGTTATGCTAGATTTGGGGCTTTATGTCTTATTTAGAGTTACTATTGCTGTGACAAAAGACTATGATCTAAAGCAGGTTGGAAGAAAGGGTTTATTTGGCTCACACTCTGCTGTTCATCATCAAAGGGGGCTAGGGCGGGGAAGCAGGAGGAGGAGCCGATGCAGGAGCTATGGGGAGTGCTGCCTACTGGATTCTTCCTGCTGATGCAGAAGCTGTGGAGGAATGCAGCTTGCTAGAGTATTCCTTGCTCAGCCTGCTTTCCTACAGAACCCAGGAAAGCCGTTGGAGGGGTGGCATTGCCCACACTGAGTTGGGCCCTCACATCGATTCCTAATTAAGAAAACACCCTTCAGGCTTGTCTTCAGCCAGAGCTTATGTAGGCCATTTCTCAGTTGCGGCTCCCTCCTCCCAGATGACTCTGACTGGCTCTCTTGAGAATCTCAGTCCAACGGTATTTGAGGAACTGTTCACAGTTGGCTGTTTAACATGTTCAGTATCTAACGGCGGCAGAATATATAACTCAGGATACACTATCAAAAATATAAGATGACTCGGGAATGCTGTCCTTGTCTCACCACTGCAGCTGAAGATAGTCCCAGTGGCGGGAGATGAGACTCCTCCAGACTGGAGAAACACAGAAAACGGACTTGCTTGTGCTGCTGGAGTTTCAGCGTGGCAGCATGCTGTTATAAGGCAGCCGAGGGACCACCCAGCATCCCGCCCTTTGTTCAGTGTGGGCAGCATGGCTGCCGCAGCTTTTCCTCCTCTCAGGACTCTTGGCTTAGTCATTTTCTGTGGTCAGGTACAATACAAGGGCAGTTCACTTAGGGACCACCCAAATTATATTAGACTTACAGCCAAGGGAAGCTGGACAGGTACAGTTTTTAATATTTTTTTTCTTTGAATATGTTTTTAAAGTCATGATCTCATGTAAGACTGTTGAGACTCGCTGTGTAGCTGAGGACATCCTCATACCCCAGGTACTAGGAGCTCCAGGCCCTCTCTCTGTAGTGCAGGGGATCAGACATGCCAGAAAGCCTCGATTTTCACATCTGAGGCCTTTTCTTCAGAATGAGTATGAAGGCGTTCAAACCTGTGAGCCTGTGGAGGCCATTCTCATTCAGACCACCACAGCCAACATGTAAATGCTGGGAACTGAACCCAGGTCTCCTGCAAAACAGCAAGTGCTCTTCACCACTGAACCATCTCCCCAGTCCTGTGATAGCACCATTTTATAGGTGAAAGGCTAGTCCTGGAGCATGGACAAGGTCTTTGAGCTGCTAAGCTGCAGAGCTTGGGTTTGGACATGGGCTCTTTGTGAGATCAGCACCCTTAGGTTCTAGGCTGTCTCCTAAAGTAGATAGAAGTCTTGAAAAAAGATTTCAAGAACATCTTAAAAGTTTAAGAGCATAGGTATTACAAGCAGAAAAATGTAAGTAACTAAAATATACTTTTTGTTATTGGTGGTTTTGCTTTTGTTGGGGGCAGGGAGTTTGTTTGGTTTATTTTGTTGAGATGCTGGTGATCAAACCCAGACATCCGAGGTGAATACTGCCATTAAGCTATATGGCTTCAACCCTTGTCTTTTTTTTTGTTTTGAAACAGAGTCTAAACTATGTAGCCCAGGCTAGCCTCAAACTCAGAATCCCCATCTTAACCTTTAAACTTCATGACTCATGTTCACCCCACAATTTCCCACCATTACCACTGGTGTTCCTTTGAGGCCCAGGCTGTCATGGAACTCAAAATGGTTTTGCCTCAGCCTCCTGAGTGCTGGGATGGCAGGCCTGCACCACCACACTCATGCTCTAGACTTCCAAGGCTCCCAGACAGTCCTCAATTTCAGACACCTGGAGAAGGAGTCTGAGCACCCTTGAGTGGGCCACGTGTGTGGTTCCAAGTCACTCTCAACACAGACGAGACTGGGTTTCCAGCAGCTGAGGCAGCAACCACTGACCTTCTGATTGTAGTGGAGGAGGGGGAGATGGTGTTTCTAGACAGAGGGAAATCGTCATGAAAGGAAGTGAGTGCCCACAGTAGTCACCAGTGGCCGGCTCTGCCCTGACTTCATGGTATAATTTGCTATTTTTTTTTCCACTAAATTCAAAACCTAAAGGTCTACATTGTCGTGTCAGGGACTTGTAGAGCAGTTATGGAGAGCACAGACTAGGTGGGTCAGCTTTTTGTTTTAAATGTAGAATGGCCCATTTGGTAGCAGCTGCTTCAAGTTTACTTTATTGTATTTGTTTGTATGTTTGACATCTCTTCTGAGCCTCTCAGCATCTTACTCAGGTCAGCCACACATGTGTAATATGTGCACAAACACAAGATTTCATCAATTGCAATGTCACTGCTGTCCAGAAGTTCTCTCTTGACCCTCACATATTTCTTCCAGATCCTTACTGTCTTTAACATGTTGTGAACATAGAGCAAGTGCTCTGTGCTTTCCAGTAGAAACCACTGTCTGTGCTGCCTGTGGTCCTGCAACTTGCTTTATTCACTTATTCTACGTAATAACCTGAGTTCAGTTCCCGGGACCTGCATGGTAGAAAGAACGAACTGACTCCTGAAAGTTGACTGCTGGCCTCCACACATGTGCTATGCCATATGTTTGTATGCTGGCACGTGTGTGTGTGCACATACAATTTTTTTTAAATTAATGAATGCAGAGAACCTTTATAGCATGAAATTGTGATTAAAAGCCATAGTTGTTGCTTAACCTGTGTGTATTACTTCTTCCTGTGCACGGCTGTGATGAGCCTTCAGACGTTTCTCCTTGGATCTAAACAAAGCTACAGGCCTGGAGATTTAGGTCAGCAATAGAAAACTTGCCTAATACCTCCAAGGCTCAGTCAATCAATCATCAATCAGTAGGTCAACCAATCAGTTAATCAACCTACCAACCAATCAGCCAATCATTGTGGTAATTTGAATGGCATGTTAGTCTCAGGCACTTGCACACTTATTCTCTGATGGTAGTGATACTTTGGGAGGATTGGGGGTGTGGCCTTGCTGGAGGATGTATGTCACTAGAGCGTGAGTTTTCAGGTTTCATAGCTTCCTGTCATCCCTCGTTCACCCTCTCTGTTTCCTGTTTGTGGTTCCGAATACAAGCCTTCAGCTCCAGGCACCATGTCTGCTGCCCACTGTCATGCTGTCCCTGTCATTATGGACTTAGAACTGTAAGCTCCAAACAAACCCTTCCATCTGTAAGCTGCCTTGGCTGTGGTGTTTCATCGTAGCCATAGGAAGTAACTAATAGAAGCACTATACAAGAAAAAATTAATAATAATACAGTTAGGAACTCACACTCAGGGATTGGCAGCGCATGCAGTGTGATTCCTGAGAAACAATATTATTTTTGGCAAATAAACAAACCAAACATTTACTAAGTAATTCATTTGAAAGTTGGACACAGACACAGTGCAGAAACACAATTCCTGCATCCAATTTTAAAAATACTTTACATGTAAATTTTTTTTTAAAGCTTACTCTAAAGCACCAAATAGGTCTTTTATTTATGTGTGGCTTTGGAGAGAGAGAAAAAAACGAGGGACAGGAGACGGGGAGAGAAGAAGGGCTATGTGTTTTTCTATTTGTCATAATATTTTTCAGTAAAAATTTTGACATTTCTATTTTACTTTATTGTTTTGTAATTAATTTCAGTAACAACTCCAGATACTGAAAAACAGCAATTGTTGTCAAGTAGAAGACTCTAAGTGACGGTGGGCGCCCCATGTTAGAGGCGTGGAGAAGTTCTGACATCAGAGCGCTGCAGTGTTTGGCCACCGCCGCCGCCTTTGGAGGGGCAGGGTCAAATCCAGGGTTCCGTATGTGCTAAGCAAGGGCTCCCCCACAGATTTATAACCCAAACCGATAGATTTAAACTTCTCTGAAGAATAAGCTGTAAATATAAATTCTTAATTAATAGACAAGTTATGCCTCGTTAAAGCAATTATTTTTTTCATTTTTTTAAGGAAAAGCAGGTTTTCACTGACAATAGTCACTGTTTTTATGACTAGTTCTGTTGTCTAGAAATTTCATATATGATAGCAAAACTATTCTATAGGATCTGAATATTTTAAAAAATAATCAGAAATGCCATTTAAAGGGGCTAATGAGATGACTCCGCAGTTAAGAACACTGACTGTTCTTCCAAAGGTCATGAGTTCAAATCCCAGCAACCACGTGGTAGCTCACAACCATCTGTAATGAGATCTAATGTCCTCTTATGGGGTGTCTAAAGACAGCTACAGTGTACTTACATATAATTAATAAGTAAAAACCTTTGGTCCAGAGCGAGCAGGACCGGAGCAAGTGGGGTCAGAGTGAGAGGGAGAAGAGAAAGTAGGAAAAAAATGCCATTTAATGTAGAATTCAAAGTGGAACACTGTTGGAATACTGATAAATAAATGATTTTCCAATGACCAGTGCAAGTGTTCATGATGTGTGTCTGTGCAGCTGTGTGTCTGTGCAGCTGTGTCTGTGCATACAGTCACTCAGAATCAGGGCATAAACTAGTTTTTGTTTGTTTAACTTTTTTCTAGTGTTCTGAAAACCTGGCAGATAAAGAGAGTGAGATGTCTGTCCGGGTGTTAGATTTGTATCCTTTCTCTTTGGATGTTAGACACTGTCCTCTCTCTGTCCTGGGTGTTAAACTGCTGTTCTTTACTTTGAATGTGTTGGAGACTGTGCCTCAGTGCTGGCCTGGTATCCTGTTAGGTTCCTTCCCAAATCTCAGTTACATTACAGGCATTACAGTTGTCTCTGCACTCTCTCTGCACTCTCAGTAGAGCTCTGTGAGCAGCAGTCGTCAAGCACTGTGGAGGAAAAGAGCTTTTCTTGCAATGTCAGTTATTTTATAATTCCATTAAGCGTCCTGGTTTTTCTAACTCATTTGATATGATCCATGCTCAAAAGCTACTGTGTGGTTATTTCTTAGCTCCCAGTCACAGCTCCGCCATTCCCACAGATCGTGGTCATTCATTCTAAACCAAAGCAGGAGTCAGGCTTGCTTCCACGTGTTACGTTCGGCAAACTAGACTGTAGTGACAAGTGGTTGTAGAATGTCATGGTCACAAAATAGACATCTACTTCGTATTCCTGTGTTGTGTCCACACTATTCATTGTTCAGGTTCAAGGCTGGTAAAACAGCCCCATTCAGAACAGACACTTGACACAAGTGTCTTTGAGTATCCGAGCTCTATTATGCCCCTTCCCCCTCCTTCCCTCCCTTCTTCCCTCCTTCCTTCCCTCCTTCCCTTCATCCCTCCCTCCTTCCTTCCCTCCTTCCTTTCATCCCTCCTTCTTCCCTCCTTCCCTTCATCCCTCCTTCTTCCCTCCTTCCCTTCATCCCTCCCTCCCTCCTTCCCTCCTTCCCTTCATCCTTTCCTCCTTCCTTCCCTTCTTCCCTTCATCCCTCCCCCCTCCTTCCCTCAGTCTCCCTCCTTTGTTGTTCCATTTTGGTTTTTGAGACACGGTTTTGCTTTATTGCCTTGGATGACCCCAAACTTGTATCCAGAACAAGCAGACCTCAAGCTTGCAGTGCTAGCTCTGCCTTAGCTACCTCAGAGGTGAGGTGCAGCCGTGCCACTGCCACACATGTATGATTCTGCCTTGGCTTGTCATGGTAAAGATAGTGGTTCTGGACATCCGCCTAGTGCCCAGAAACATACATGCTCAGTTACGTAGCTCTTGCCAGTTTTTATCTCTTAAAAATTTCACTGGCATTCTCTTTCTTCTGAGTCTTCCTAAGATCAAGGAATAAAAGACCACTGTTGCTGTCAGGAGAGCACACACACATATGCACACACATAGGTACACGCATATGTATACACACACACACACACACACACACACACACACACGCACACATACAAATTCCTATCAACACTTAGCTACCAAGTTGTTGGAATGAAAGAATCATGGGTTCATACATTGGCTGTCTCTCCTAGTGGCTCTTGGGTAACATGAGACAAATAGCTTGACTTCTGTATGTTTAAGCTATAGCTATGAAATCTTAATAATTGCCCCCTTGTTGGATTTTTTTTTTTTTTTTTTTTTGAGACAGGGTTTCTCTGTGTAGCCCTGGCTGTCCTGGAACTCACTCTGTAGACCAGGCTGGCCTCGAACTCAGAAATCCACCTGCCTCTGCCTCCCAAGTGCTGGGATTAAAGGCGTGTGCCACCACTGCCCGGCTCCTTGTTAGATTTTTAAGATATATCTGTTGAATACAGCACTTCTCTCCCAGTGGGAACGCTTATCTCCTTACTCCCTCCCTTTCCACACAAGTTCCTAAAGTAGCTTCAGTCTCATTCCCAGGGATCCTCCTTGATTTCTAAGGGCTTTCTTCATGGGCTTATTTGTGTGTTTAAAACCATTATTTGGGGTAGTTCTTGAGGTTTCATTGGACTGCCAAAGAAGTCCACGGCATGACCGGAATTAATAACAGAGCCCTCTGCTGGAAAGGTAGCCCATTTGGAAGAGTGCTTGCTTAGCACTCAAGAGGGACTGGGTTCAACCCCAGCACTGTATAAACCATGTGTGGTGGCACACGTCTCAGTCCCAGAACTGTGGCAGTTGGGGAAGGAGAACAAGAGTTCCTGGTGATCCTCTCATACCTAGCGAGCTCTGCTGGAGTGATGGCTAAGCAGTTTAAGACGTACTCCTCCTGCCGAGGGTTACAGGTTGGTTCACGGAGTGGGCAACAACTGACTGTCTCCATGTAAACAGGATACTTCACACATCCTCTCCCTCTGGCTTCTGCAGAACACACACACACACACACACACTGAGAGCCACTGGACTAGAGGTTCTCTGGGTCACCCTGACTTAGAGGAATATTGTAGAAAATAATAGATCAGACAATGGGCAGCACAAAAACCTACTCACACATATTTGCACACACACCACACTCACAGACACGCACAACAAAAAAACAGGTAAATGAATCCTAATACCTGTGACAATGAGGGCTGTGGACCTGTGTTCGGCTGATTACTGACTACTTGCTTGTTGCGTCTGTGCGTGGCTGGCTCAGACATGCTGGCACGTAGGATTTTCTTCTGCATTTCTAGATATCTAGGTGGATTGGGAAATAGTAAATAACTTAATCTAAAGCATGTAACTGCACAGCCTGTGTCCTGACAGTCTTCATAGGAAGCAGGGCTTCAGCCCTTTATTCCCACTTGCCCTGGACAGAGTTTGTAGTCTGAAGGAACCTGCCAAGGTTACATAGTCACGGAGGTCTCTGCAGAAGGACAGTGTTGCTCACTGCAGTCTATCTCACATGCAGCCCTCCTAACCCCTGCTCGCCTTCACGAGGGAAAACTCAAAGACCCCCCTCCCCCCCAGCCATTCAGAACTCACTGAGCCCTGGCACTGGCCACTGGGTCTGTTGCTAAATGGCAGTCAGACTCAAATCCCCTTTATTATGACCAGTCTCCATGGTCACAGGTAAAAGTCTGCTTGTGTTCTTCGTGTGTTTTCACACATCTCTCCCGTTAACCCTTCTGAGACTACTGTGTGTACCAGCTCCAGTTCCTCCTGTATTTCTCATATTCGAATATGGCTTGGATCCGTTGCTGGTGTGTTATCTAGGTTGCCACTGGACTGTCATTTCTCCGAGTGTTGATTGTGCCTGAAGCAGATTCATGTCTAAATGATGAGCCCTGGACGAGAGGGATTTGTAATGAAAATGGAGCTAGCAGCGAGCTCTTTGTAATCACTTCTTTAATCCTCTACCTGCCATGCCGGGGAGAAAATCGTAATTATCAGAGCAGAGAACTCCAGGGCCTCAGCAGAAAGAATGAGCCCTACAGGAGGGAGTGACAGGCTGTACTCTCCTGTGGGGTGGGGGACAGTGATTTTAGAAAACTTTGACAGGAGATCTGATGTATTTGTATAACCTTTTCAGGTAGAACCGCATTGCAGTGAGGGACGAGGTTTTGGTTTTCTTCATTAAAAGCTTATTACATGAAGAAGTAGGACAGTGGTTTTGCTTGGGTAGATGAGGGTCAGAGAGGCGGGTGTGATCTCCTCAGGATATTAATGTCTGCCTTCAGCCGGGGGAAATGAGCCGTCACTTGAGTTCGAGGCAGCTTTCTGTGCTCATCACTAGGGATTCCCATATGTCCAGGGAGCTGCAGCAGTGAAAAATGGCAGAGCTCCGAGGTCGAGTGCAGAGGGCTCTCATTGGGATTCATGTCAGGAAGCTCAGCACAGCCTGCCCAGAGCAAGGCTGTTTCATGTTGATCAGCTGTCCATCTGATGCTACGGGCATCCCCTCCGAGGACTGTGCTGATGGGGACAGTCGAAGCACCCAGATGTCCTGCTAATCTGTTTTGGTAGTCTCCAGTATTTTTAACCCTTTTTGTGATATCCAAACCCAAAAGGACTCCAACACATGGAGAAAGACTCTCCTGGCTAGGTTGGCTGTTTTCCTGGCAGAAGAGAGCCCAGCTTAACTATTTCCAGAAACCAGATGCTGTTAGTTAGCTTCCTCTTCCCATAATGAGCTTCTGGTTGGCCCGTAGGATAATTATGTGTTGATAGTGTTGTGTTTGTGTTTGCCTTATCCAGATAATAGGTTTAAAGAATATATTCTTGAAGATGGTAAATCGTCTGGCTTTTTGGTGCTGTATTAATGTAGGCTCACAGGTGTGCTCAGCTCGGTGACCACTGAGCAGGACTCTGATGTTGGTGCCTCACAAATGTAAGACACATTCCTTGGGGGAGGGCAATAATTTTGAATGATAAATATGTTGCCTCCTTGCTGAGAGCCATCACTGGCTCCATTCTTTCAAGCGTGGCACCTGAGACAGTCCCCCTCTTTGTAGATGGGCTGGCAGGCATGGCAGGGGTTAACTACAGAGCACAGCCACCCGAGGTGTTGGCCTCTTGTGTGGAAGTCAGTCAAGATGGGAAATGTCATGAGTTTTTTAAAAATTATGTTTCAAGCCGAGCAGGGGTGACACACGCCTTTAATCCTTGCACTTGGGAGGCAAAGGCAGGTGGAGCTCTGAGTTCCAGCCATTGTGAATGTGGTGATCATGGGGAGCACTCATGTGGTGATCATGGGGAGCACTCATGTGGTGGTCATGGGGAGCACTCCTGTGGTGATCATGGGGAGCACTCATGTGGTGAGCAGAGGACGACTTTCAGGAGTCTCTTCTCTCCTTCCACCATATTGATCCTAGGGTCTAAACTTGGGTTTTCAAGCTTGGCATCTTTACAGAAGTGCTATCTCACCAACCCTAGTATGGCTGCTTTTTAACCCTTTCTGGTTTTTGAGGGAATTGAGCCCAAATCCCCATGTATATGTAATGAATACTCTAAGTATAATATTTTTGACATATGTCTTAGGATTTCTTTTGTTCTGTCTGCTTTCCCTTGTCCAGAGCTGATGGGGAAAAAACAGAACATGAACAAGCAAAATATCCCACATGCCAATGGAAGTGCAAGATATTAGTGCTTAAAATACAGAGAGCAGGGTGAGGTGATGTGCGGACAAGAAGGTTGCTGTCAGCCATGGAGTGCTTGGGAAGGCCTTGCAGAGAAAGCCACTTTGGCTTGGAGGGGGTAAAGCACTAAGCCTCCTAAATATGTAAAGAAATACGGTACAGACAGAGCAAAAGGAATGCCCCCCACCCCAAGCAACAACAGCTTGAAGCATTTAAGAACCAGTAGGAAGCTTGGCTGGCGCGAGAGAAAGCACACACGGCTGTGTATGTGTGCACTTGCCTGTAGATGTGTGCTCATGTTCACGCCTACGTGAGTGGGTAAAATGAACATGGACATAAAGGACTGAGAAGCTGTGGCGGGTGAAACTTAGCTTTGGAGTCCGTGGTAGGGAGTTTGGCCTTTTATGAGTGTGAGATAGGTGTCTGTGGGAGCTTTAAGCTGAGGAGCAGCCAGAGAATCTGATGCTGTCTTCGTTTTCATGCTTGTCTCTCTTACTTTACCATTCCCAGTCACTTAAGTCTCACATCTGACAAATACCTTTCATCTTCACCTATGTTCAGTCACACAGCAGTACAGCCGTCTCCATATATATGTGTGTGTGTGTGTGTGTGTGTGTGTGTGTGTGTCTGTGTGTGTCTGTGTGTGTGTTGCCAGCCATAGTCCAAAAATATTAAATGAAAATTTCAGATATGAAAATAATTTAACAGTTTTGGCTGCATTCTGAGTATAGCAGTGAAATATATTGTACAGTCTCACTTCCTCCTGCCCAGGATATCAGTCTTACATGGTCCAGTGTTTCCATACTCTC
>JANHMN010000019.1:12268985-12290180 GCA_030674055.1 Rhabdomys pumilio | reverse complement strand
CAGCCTCCTGGTGTGAACTCGGCTGGTGCGGGCTGGGCTGTGTAAGTATGAGCCAACTGTGTTCTGTGCTCAGCCTCCTGGTGCGGCTGGGTAAGCATGAGCCACCCTGAGCCACCATGCTCCCAGCTGTTTGTTTTGATTGTTCTACTTGTCACATACATTATATTCCATCAGATTTCATTCTAGATCAACATTCTTGGAATTTTTGTTTGATTATAAAAAATATTACTTTTATTCTCATACAAAATGTACAAAGGTAAGAAAATGCATAAAAAGAAACAGGCATTCCTTGACTTCTCATGGAATACAGTCCTGAGCTATGAGGCCTTTCTGTCTTATTTTCTGCTGAAGGCATGTATGTTCTTCTTAGTCTGGAAGACGTGTCCTTGAAGATAGAGACCATGTTTCTGAAAAAATCCCCTAGCTTTATATTTAGGACTAAAAGAGATAATGTATGTGAAGTATTTAGCCCATGCCTTACACCGATCATATTTACATTTAACCAGGTGCTGTAATTGATGAGTCCCCGAAATCTTAATGTTAGGTGAGGAAAAACTGTGCATTGAAAGCAAGACATCTCAATGAAACTGGGAGGGTGGAGCTCCTGGCCACCATTTCTCTGAGCCAGTGACTCATAGGGTAGAGTAAGGAGGACTACAGAAACTCCCAGACTAGTTAGTTAACAGAAAGACCTCGAGAGGCTTTATTAGAAAATGAACTCCTCTCCTCCAAAGTCACGTGTGCATGGTTTAATTTTTGAGAACTGAGTCCTGCCACTGGTCAGAGAGTAATGCATTCTTGACATTCAGACAAACCTTTTCTTTATGTTTTAGTCAAAGAAATTTGGCAGAGATCACAGAACTTATCCATACTGCCCTCCTGGTGCATCGTGGGATAGTAAACTTAAGTGAATTACAGTCGTCTGATGGACCACTGAAAGACATGCAGTTTGGAAACAAAATAGCCATCCTGAGTGGAGACTTCCTGCTAGCAAACGCCTGCAATGGACTAGCTCTTCTACAGAACACCAAGGTAAACAGAGAGGGCGCACTGGTGCCTGCAGCCTCGGGTGTCTCCTGAGCTCCTGTGTCCTGCTATGAGCTCCTCCAAGTGGATGCTCGCTGAAACTGATGCTGGTGGTCTTTCTTGGCAGTGTCAGCATGAAGTAAAAGGCTGCTGTTAGGAAACACTTTTGAAGAGCGGGTGTGCTGGCATGCATTCTGAGACAGAAGCAGGCTGATCATAAGTTCAAGGCCAGCCTGGGCCTTGAAAAGAAAACACACACACACACACACACAGACACACACACACACACACACACACACACTCAAGAGGATGAGGCAGGATTATCACAAGTTCAGGTCTCTAGAGTAAGCCCAAAATAAAAATCCAAATATAAATCCAAAATAAAAGAGCAGGCTGAGGATACAGCTCAGGGGTGGAGTGCCTGCCCGCCATGTACAAGGATGGGAGGAAGAAAAAGAGGGGCAGGGGAGGCCGTGGGGGAGGGGCAACTAAAAATGCTCAAAGCCTTTGAACTATTTTAAAATATTTATCCGAATAATATATTCTGGAATGAGAAAATTAATGTGTGGTATACAGATTTATTTGTAATAGTAAAAAGTTAGATTAAATGTCACTAATGAAGAGGTTAAGTGATGTATCTAAATGTATACTATGTAGGCATAAAAATTTTGTGAAAAATGTTAAATAGCATAAGAAAGTAACCACATCATAATTTGTGCTTGCAAAAATAAGATTAAAAAATAACTTACACATATTAAGAAAGTTCTTACCTATGTTACAAAAGGAATCCCCAAATATAAAGGAATGAATGAACAACAACAAAGTACAAGGAAATACATCAGAATGTTAACTACGTCGCTGCTTCCGGGTGGAGATAGTCTTTGTTAAACTTTTGTTTATTTGAGACAAAATTTCACTGTGTTACCTCAGATTTGTAGTGATTCTCTGGGCCCAGACTCCCCAAGTGTGCAAAGGCAGAGGATTATGGGAGTTTTCTGGCCACTGACCTAGCTCCAGGCTCAGTAAAGGGCCTCTGTGTGCTCATGGGCTTAAACTTGTGATGATCTTTCCTCACCTTCTGAAATAATGACATCACAATCACATCTCACCAATACCCAGCCTTAAAAATGTATTCTTGCCGGACAGTGGTGGAGCACGCCTTTAATCCCAGCACTTGGGAGGCAGAGGCAGACGGATTTCTGAGTTCGAGGCCAGCCTGGTCTACAGAGTGAGTTCCAGGATAGCTAGGGCTACACAGAGAAACCCTGTGGGGGGTGGGGCGGAGAAAAAAGTATTCTTTAGGGAGATAGAGGACTGGAGAGTTGGCTCAGAAGTTAAGAGCACTGGCTGCTCTTCCAAAGGACCCAGGTTCAATACCCAGCTTCCATGTGGCAGCTCACAACAGCCTATAACTTCAGCTCCAGGCAATCCAGTGCCCTTTTCTGGCATCTGTGGTCACTGCTGGTGAAGAGATGGGTGTGGTAGGAGGAAAGAGAGAGGCAGCAAAAAGAGGAAGGGAGTGGGGTGGGGGGGGGAGTGGGGAGTGCAGACAGAACAAAAATATCAGTAATGCAATATTAGATATGGCTGAGAAACAAGCTAAACTATGTAAATATGCATCCAGAGTAATTACTGTAACTTGGGTGTGATGGCAGCACCTGAGAGGCAGAGCAAGCAGATCTCTATGAGCTGGAGAACAGCTTGGTCTGCAGAGCAGAGTTCAGGCCAGCCTGGGCCTGCCTCAAAAATAAATAGCTGCATAAATAAGTAAGCAAGTAAGTAATCTACTTCATGGGGGGTGAGGAAGAGTGGCCTGAGTGAGTTTATTATGTGCATAGGCTTGGCAGCGTCAGGCAGACATGATGCTGGAAGAGCTGAGAGTTCTACATCTTGACACAAAGTCAGCAGCAGGAGACTGGCTTCTGTAGGCAGCTAGGACCTGTGTTCAGATAACTATGGAAGCCAAAAAGATCCCCTGAAACCTGGAGTTACAGATGGTTGTGAGTCACCATGTAGGTGCTGGGAATTGAACCCAGGTCCTCTGGAAGAACAGCCAGTGTTCCTAACTGTTGAGCTATCTCTCCAGTCTCCTCATACTGGCTCTCTATGGTCTGTCTTGCCTTTCTGCCAGACCTTCTGTGGTCTATGAAAAGCATGGACCTTACTTGGAGACAGGAAAGCCTCCAAAGGTAAAAGCTTGGTAGAGATTTGTGGGTTCATTGGGCTGCACATGGTAGCCTGTAGGTGTAAACAGTGGCCTCTCTGGATTAGACCCAAACACCCAAGAGGAGGAAATACTCTAGATCTGTTACTTACACGTACCTAGTTCTGTATTTGGGGAATTAGCCTCAACGTGGTCTTACCTTGGAAAAGCCACCGAGCTCGAGGCTCGTTGCTTTCAGAGAGGTTTCCTTTGTTTCCCTTTCATTGTCAGGTGAATTCTCTGGGGCTTTTCTGCAGCACTGGGTGCACCCAGGGAAGCGTAGTGGTGGCTTATGTGAAAGTACAGTCGTGCCATAGTGACACAGACAATGTTTAAGCTGCGTCCCACTGTGGGGATAGTAGTTAAAGCATTCTCTTTCCTTAACTAGCTTGTGTCAGCCACACATTCTTTCTTTCACTGTGGTTCAAATTCAGTAAAAATGGAGGTTTTATTACCATCAAAATCAAGTCAGATCCACAGCCTGTGAAATCTGCTCATGGTGTTTAGCATTCAAAGACATCACTACACATGTTCCAGAACCTAAGACCTCCACCATCTGCTCCATTAGGCACCGGATTTCAGCAGCACTACTTGATTTACAAAGAGAAGATCAGGAAAAAATAAAAAGAGCCCTCAGCATGTTTGACAGCAGTGCCTGAGAAATAAGAATGGCCTGGCCCCTTCCCTGTGGGAGCTCAGTACCTCCACAGCCTTTGCACACAGCGCTCTGTTACATTGCATTGTCTCAGGCCCCTGCAGCAGAAAATCCCTTTTGAGACAATTCTGTGCCTCTTTCGGAGTTTGATGGTTCTGCTAAACTTAAGCCTTCATCCTGTGCATCCCTCCCGTTCATTCCAACCATGGCTCTTCTTCACCTTGTTCTTCAAAGGGTCCTGAAGGTTCTACAGACTCGGTTCCAAAAGACGCGCCAGCAGCTCATTTTCTGTGAGATGAGAGTGTCACGTCCAGAGATCCACGGCTAATCTCTAGATGTAGACATAACAGATGAAGTCCAAATTGGGTGACAATATTGTGAGCTGCAGAGACAGTGGGGGAAGTGAGTGTGTGAGTCCAGTGCTCTCTGACAACACCTCCCTGTGTTCAGAGCCAGCCCTTTCACTTAAATGCTTGCTTCTGTTTTCCTCACAATAGTATTTAAAGGAACATGAATATTTCATAACAGAGGGCCTATTTTATTGAACTAGATTTACCTCTAAAAATTGATTATTATTTTGGTATAGTTAGACTATTTAATTTCCTCTTATAAGAAAAAAATTATCAACAAAGGCAAAAATAAATAGACACTGCAATAATGAGGGACCAGGCAGAACATGAAACAGAATTTCTATTTATAATATGTCACTGTTTTTCACAGTGACAGCCTGCTTTTTTTTTTTAAGGGTATATATTTAACTTGATGATTAAAGTTGGCATGTTTGCAACAATTTACTATTTTATGGCTTATTCATTCTGCCAGTTTTGTGTTTTCTTCTGCTAGTGGGTTTGTATACAATCTATATGGTACATTTCTCTGTGCCCTTCCAGGGGCACACTGTGAGCTAAAGGTTTCTACAGTTAAATGAAATTCAGAATTATTTTATTATTGCCAATGGTAAAATTAGCAAAGTCAATTATTCTCCCTTTGGCTTTTCCCTAACGATATTAGGGGTCTTCTTGGTAATTGCCTTAGGTAGCACTTAGATGTTTAAACATTCCTGGATATAGAAATTGCCATATTAATCCTGAGACAATGGTCTTTTTGTCTTATAAAATAGTCTTAATACGGACAGAGTCAAAAGTACAAAATAACAAGGTTTTGAATTCGAGTGACTTTAGAACTCAGTGGTTGGTTTTTTATTCATTCAGCTATGGAACTTTTTATTCTAGTTCTCCATCATTTAAAGACCTGGACTTCCTCACAACACTGACATAGCTACTCATGTAGAGTATACTAGAATGTTCTGATCGTGTGCTCATTCCTGAATCTAAATCTCTAGTTTGGAGCATCAAGTTATTACAGAGACATATTAAATATTTAGAGGTAGGACCATAAAATAGAAAAGCACTATGATTTGTAAAGATTTTTTTTTAAAAATATGTGTGAGTATCTACCATGTGCATGCAAGAGCCCTTGGAGACGAGAAGAGGATATCACATCCTCTAAAACTGGAGTTACAGTGGTTATGAGCTGCCATGTGGATATGGGGACAGAACCAGGGTCCTCTACAAGAATAATAAGAACTCTAGACTGCTGAGCCATCTTCCCAGCAGCTATAACTTATCACTTAGAAAACGGTTACAGGTTTTCTTTAGTATTTATATAGACTGGATTTGGATTTTAAGATTTTAAGACTTGCAAGGTGCAATAAGACTATTTAGGGACTACTTGTCTTTTTTTTTTTCAGAGAGGGTTATTTTATAGTGATAAGCCTAACACTTAAGTAAATTCACATTGCTGCACACATGCACACACACACACACACACACACACACACACACACACCACTCATTTTCATTAAATGAACCTATTGCTATTCATCAGATGAGAGACTGGGAATCAGGCTGATCCTGACACCCAAGGGCATGGTTACGATGTCACTCTTGGGGCTATTCTATTAAGCATCAGTGACTTACATTCCTAAATAACCAGCAGCACAGATGTACTCCTTACTAGTGATGTATCTCCTTATGTTAATTTTATCTTCCTACAGGCATAAATATGCTGTTTACAAGGAAGGTTTTTGTTTGTGTAAATATGTTCAATTTATGCATATAAACCTCTTTTTTATATGTTTGTGTGCATGAGTGTGTGTGTGTGTGTATATATATATATATATACATATATATATATATATATGCATATGTGTATTTATTTAGGTGTGTGTTCATGTGGGTGTGAAGATAGCATGTGCATATACATGTAAATGCTAGCAGTTAATGTCAGTGTCTTCTTCAATTGTTACTAACTTTATTTATTTATTTATTTATTTATTTCCTTCCTTCCTTCCTTCCTTCCTTCCATACTTACTTATTTTAAGGCAGAGTCTCACTCTGTATTTCTTAGTGTACTAGAACTTGCTATACAAACATGTTGGCCTTTTACTGCCTGGCTCTGCCTCCTGAATGCTGGGATTAAAGGCATGCACCAACATGCCAGTTTCTACTCAGTTTTTGAGGCAGAGTCTCCCTAAATCTGGACCCTGGGGATTGGCTCAACTGGCTGGCCAGCAAGCCTCAGGGAGCCTCCTGCCTATACCTCCCCTATGCTGGGTTACAGGAATGCTCTGCCACACTGGGGTTTTACATGGGTGCAGAAGAGCAAGTCTCATCTGTGCATGGCAGACAGACACTTCCTGACCAGGCCATCTCCTCAGCCTATAATAAACAGGCTGCTGTTGGGAGTTCTAGTCTGTTTGTCCTGTCTGTTAACGTTAGTTTTACGTTCTAACTTAAAGACATACTGTATTGTATGCACTTAAGGTTTCCTCGTCAGCAATCATATACATTTTATTATAGGCATTTTTAAGGCATTTCGAGATCTAGATCAATTGTACAGAGACTTTGTCCTCAGTGTTCAGGATCAAAGGCATAAAATGGGCATTTGATAGTGTGTTTATGCCTTTGCTAGCATATGATAGAGAAATTATTTATTGGGGCTGGGGTGCTTTGGGGAGACATTGTCTCATAGAGCCCAGAGTCTCCTCAAACTTGTTTGTACCTGAAAGTTGGCCTTGAACTCTTGACCCCATCCTTCTGCCAACTGAGGAGTATAGGCGTGTGCCCCACACTCAGCAACTGTTGCATTAATATCTTTAGCCTCTTTAGTTTGACACCCAAGATTAATATTTTGCTGTGCATATAATCTACTTGTGTATAGATATTCATGGCCAGAGTATGTAGGTTGTTATATGACAATAAGAGACCTTCTCTATGTCAGCTAAATAGAAAAGTCAAAATACCATCATGAAAATACTTTAGAATTCCAAAAGTTATGTTCTTCTGCTTTTCCCTTATCATTTGCAAACATAGATACATATTAAATAGACTTTACTTTCTGAGTCTTCTTCCTTGGCTCTTAAAGTAATAAATTATTAGTATATTTAAAGTATGCTGAGCTGAAGAGATGGCTCAGTGGTTAAGAGCACTGACTGCTCTTCCAGAGGTCCTGAGTTCAATTCCCAGCAACCACATGGTGGCTCACAACCATCTGTAATGGGATCTGATGCCCTCTTCTGGTGTGTCTGAAGATAGCAACAGAGTACTCATGTAAAATAAATAAATAAGTCTTGAGGGAAGAAAAAAAAAAAAAAGGGAAGCATGCTAAGGTGCTACCCAGAGTATCTAGTGCACACCTGTGGTTCATTACATATCATCTGAGTGTCTGCTGATATCCTACAGTGCATTGACTGAACAGATGGAGTAGAAGCAGAAAAACAACAGTGAACAGTTCTGTTTGGAAAGAAAAAAATGAAATATACTAAAAAATAGAAAGTGAACTAATATCATGTCTTTTTAAATGTATTATCTCATTAAAGCCTTGAGTGAAAACAATGTAATATAGTATTTCTTTCCGTAGTAAGGTCACGTGCCATCACGTAAAGTAAATGGTGCTGCCTGGGTCTGACCAACTGGAAATCTGGCAACAAAGCAGAAGAGGGAAAAAGCTTGAACTCAAAACATCCTTGTCTTAGGGTTTTACTGCTGTGAACAGACACCATGACCAAGGCAAATCTTATAAAAGACAGCATTTAATTTGGACTGGCTTACAGGTTCAGAGGTTTAGTCCATTATCATCAATGGGAGTGGGGCAGTGTGTAGGCAGGCATGATTCAGGAGGAGCTGAGAGTTCTACATCTTCATCTGAAGGCTGCTAGGAGAATACTGGCTTCCAGGCAGCTGAGGGTCTTAAAGCCCACACCCACAGTGGCACACCTACTCCAACAGGGCCACACCCTCTGATAGTGCCATTCCCTGGGCCCTACATCTACAAACCATCACAACCCTCATGAAACAAAACAAATGCCTGCATTCTCCAGAAGCATAACTCCTTAAGTGTGTTGAGCTGAGTCTGCACCATGGTTGTCTGCATGGATGGCTATAGTAATCTTTTTCTTGTTTTTTGAGACACAGTTTCTGGGTAAGATGGCTGCAAGGCACAAGAGTTAGGAACAATTCAACCTTGACCCATTAAGTAATTCTGTGACTCTGTCCTGTGGGCTTCACACATGTACCACGGTGCACACATACAGATACCCTCTACGTCATGCACACACGCACTAATAACAAAAAGTAAAAGAAGCACTTCTTGCCTCTTCATCCCAAGTGCTAAAATTGAAAGTGTAGGTCTTCATGCCCGATACTTGATTTGATTTTTACTTTTTTTTAGTTCTTTGAAAATGTCGTACAATATATTTTTATCATATTTAACCCCTCTTCCAAGTCTCTTTTCCATATCTACCCTCTTTACCTCAACCCTTCTGCCCACCCAACTTGTGAGTTGTATCCCCCGTTCCACACCAACTCCAGTTTGTGTTGTGCGATCATTTGCAGACATGAGGGGCCTTGCCCTAGCATGTGGCTGACCAACCAGCTTTAAAGGAAGCTGGTGCTCCCTCCCCCAGAAGTTTTCAAATGCCAGGAGCTTCCCAACTAGTAGTGGGATTTTGTGCCCTTGTTCTCCAGCATCTGTGCTTGGGTTTTACCTGACTTGACCATGCTGTCACAACTGTCCTGTGTGTGTCTGGAAAAATTGTTTCCTTGAAGTCATCTTTGCAGTTTTTCCAGCCACCATACCCCCAGAGTTCCCCCAGTCTTAGGGAAGAGTTATGATTTAGACATCACATTTAGGGCTAAGCACGCTACCGTCTCCTACTATCTGGATGTTGGTTAGTTGAAGAAGCCTTTCCAATGATGGTTAAGAGACATACTAATCTGTGGGAATATCGGTAAGTCATTTAGAGTCATTATAATACTGTGCCCGGTTAACAGCATAAAAGTAGTAGGTTCTCCCCAGGGCCAGTGAACTGTGTAGTCGCAGGTTGTTGACTGTTAGCGCCGACAGGAGTGGGCTCCATCTGGTGGGCTGGGCCTTAGAGCAACTAGAAAGTCATCGGTTACGCCCATGACATGTACACCAGTGTTGCACTGGTGGCATATCCTGTCAGGCCATCATTACTGTGACTTGTGGGATTCACAGGTGAGTGAGACTGTGGGTCTCGCCCTCCAGCACTATGAAGTTATAAAAGAAAAGGGAATTTAACGCACTACGGTAATGCCCGACATGGCTGTGGTCCTCACTTAGGAGATAGAAACAGGAAAAGCTCCTGGGTGTAAGGTCCTCCACTGTGTAACAAGCTTGAAGCCAGCCTGGTCTGCATGAGACCCTATCTCAAAACCTTTGTACAACTAGGACCGAATATATGTTTATACCCTCATCCTCTTAGTAAGCCAAGCTTTTTCTTTAGCTGTCAACATTTAAAGATAATTTAACCATTTTGTTGGTTGGTTCCTCTCCTACTTTATTTAATTGCAAATATTATAAGAGTTTTGCTTTCTAATCATCTTTTCTTAGTTGCACGAACATGGCATTTCTAACATTATGAAGTACCTAAGCTTTTGTAGGCTACCTCTGTGTAATGTTGTTAGAAGACTGTAGTGTCCGCCCCAAACAGCCGACTTGCAGGTGCAGTTCCAAACTGCAGAACATCTGTAATTAGATGCCTGCTCTGTTCTCCAACATGAAAAAGAAATCCTCGGAGAATTCAAAGCATCAACTGAGACCATTTTCATTAATGGCTCAGTTGTATTGATATCAATTCTGTCTCTGCATTTCCATCATTTTCTTAACTCTATTAGAGTTGGAGACACTCAAGGAAAAAAAAAACCACTCCAAGCTGAACATGGCTTATAGAGCCTAAGCCCGGAGCACATTTTATTTATTTAGCAATAGTGACTGGGGAGAGCCCTTCTGGCAGCTAATGACCTGCTGGAGTTGTGTGCCCAAGGCAAGGCTTAAGGCCATTAGTCCAACAGGTCATTAACTGACATATGCCTGACCCCCAGGTCGGTGCTGCCATCGGAACCGTGAAAATATTAAAGTGGAGCTGTTAGAGTGTATGGCTGGCCAAGGATGTTTCTTTTTAAGCATTTCGGGAAATGCATTCGATTATTCATAAAGTTTGTCTTTCTTCATTTCTCTCCTTTTTAAAATTGAGACAGGGTGTTGTGCTATAGCCTAGGCTACCCTCAAACCTTCAGCCTTCCTGTCTTAGCCTCTTAAGTATTGAGATTTTAGATTCATGCCACTCCACCCATCTGGACATCCCTAAGTGCCTTTGTTCTGGGCCATTTCCAGGCAGCTGGAGATTAGGGAACACAAGCATTGTGTACCCGATCTTGTACTTACATGTTGTACTTACATGCAAAGTATGATGTGACAAAGCAGAAGGGATGTAAAGTGTCTCGCCTTGGGTTTGGTTTGTTGTTGCTGTTGTTGTTTACAGCAGGGTCTCAAGTACTAGGAGCATAGTATAAGCCACCACATCTAGTTTATGCAGTGCTGGGATCAAATCCAAGGCTTTGCCAGACATGGTGGTATGTGTTTAGTTCCAGCACTCAGGGGGCAAAAGCAGACAGATCTCTGTTTGAGGGCAACCTGGTCTGCAGGGTGAGTTCCAGAACAGCCAGGGCTACACAGAAAAACTCTGTCTCGAAAAAAACAAACAAACAATTCCCCCAAAAGACAGGGCTTCGTGCGTGCCAGATAAGACTACGCCAACTGAGCATTTTCTCAGTTCAGACTGTTCCTCTTCTCTCACTGCACCCATCCTTCCCTGCCCTTCCCTCTTCTTCTCTCTTTCCACCTATCCTTCTCTCCTTCTCCTCTTCTTTTCTCTCCTCTCCCTCTCCCCCTCTCTCACTTGCTCGCTCACTCATTCTTGTTCTCTTTCATGCCTTTATTAGCTGTTTAACACTCTCAGAATTTGAAGTTCAAGTCAACCAGCCCCAAATCTTTCTTTAGAGGGTGTGGTGTCTTAGTCAATGTTCTATTGCTCTGAAGAGACCATGGCAGCTCTTATCAAAGAAAGCATTTAATTAGGGCTGACTTATAGTTTCTGAGGTTTAGTCCGTTATCATCGTGACAGGAAGCATGTTGGCACACAAGAACTGAAGAAGCAGCTGAGAGGTCTACATCAGGAGCCACAGACAGCAGTAAGAGAGAGATGGTGGGCTTGGCATGGGCTTTTGAAATCTTAAGAGCCTACGCCCAGTGATGCTTCCTTCAACAAGACCTACTCCAGTAAGACCATACCTCCTAAGAGTGCTATCCTCTGAGTCTGTGAGGGCTGTTCTCATTCAAACCACCATATTCCACTCCCTGCCCCCCTCCCATGGGCTTGTAGCCACGTCATAGTCCAATTTCAAAAGTCCCCGTAGTCTGTCAGTCTGAACCCAGTTTAAAAGTCCAAAGTTCTAAGTCTCTTCTGAAACTCATGTAGTCCCCTGACTGTAGTCCTCTGTAAAATCAAATCAAAAAGCAGATCACGTACTTCCAACTTACAGTGGCACAGAATATATATTAGTGTTCCAGAGGGAGGGAAGGCATCATAGTGAGGAAATACTGGACCAAAACAAAACCGAGAACCAGCTGGGCATACACCACGTCTCCATGTCTGATCTCCCAACTCCATTCATCTTTGTTGACTGGAGCACACTTCTCTCCTGGGCTGGTTCCTCTCCCTGTTGACAGCTCTTTGGCAGGTCTCCCATCATTGTAGGATCTTCACAGCGTCACACAATGGCCTCTCTGGGCCTCACGCAGGGACACATGTGCCTCTGACACATGCCTGGCCTCACCTGCTTTCCTTACCTTAGGTGGAAATTCCATAATCCCTTTCTTGTATTGTTGACTCTAAAGCTAAAATCATATGACCAAAGCTGCCAAGTTCTGCTGCTTGCTGGAGCTGGAGCATGGCCCCCTTGTTCAATTACGTTTTCAGTAGCTTGCTTTCTTCGATCGATTCCTTTGCTGCCTAAAATTGGCTGTTCTGAATTTTTTTCTGTAGACCAGGCTGGCTTTGAACTTAGACCTGCCAGTCTCTGCTTTTCAACTGTTAGGATTTAAGGTATACACCACCATGCCGGAAGCTTTTCTTTAATTCCTTCTTACAAGCTGGCATCTTGCCTGGGGTCTCACTCTGAGGTCACCACTTCTTTCCTCCCCCTGCTTAGCATCAGACTTGTCTCTAACCTGCTCACACGCCCTGCTCCTTCTTTCTGCCCACTGTACAGGTTGTGGTTCTCCTTGCTCCAGTTTCTCTGTTCATTATAAAGCTGTGTCAGAGCGTCAGAGCGCCTACTAACAGGCACACAGCAGTCAGAGCTCGGTGGTTTGGCAATGTGCTCCACCAAGGCTGTTAATCCACAGCTCTTCTCCTTAACTCAGGCAGACTTTTTGGACAAGGGCAGAAAACAGCCTCATTCGATCTCCAGGCCACACATTCATTAATATTATTCTCTTGGGAAACTCCTTGAGCAGAGCCCCCACCGTTCAAACCACCCTCAGTATCACTATCTTGCATGCTTCTACTAGAGTGGCCCAGTAAGCCCAGCTTAAAAAGTCCAATCACGTTTTTAGTTCAAAGCTCCAAAGTGTCCCATTTTCTTCCAGGGAAAAACATGTTCTTGCCTACCTCAGCAGTACCTAAGTCCCTCATACAAACTTCTGACACAGTTAGGGTTTCTATTGCTGCGGAAAGACCATGGCCATGACAGCTCTTACAAAGAAAAACATTTCACTGGGGCGGGTTTACACTTCAGAGATTTAGCCCATTACCATCATGACAGGAAGTGTGGCCCCATACAAGCAGACATGGTGTTGCAGAGGTAGCTGAGAGTTCTACATCTGGATCCACAGGCAGCAGGAAGATGGACACACTGGTCTTGGGTTGGGCTTTTGAAAACCCAAAGCCCACTCGAATTGACATACTTTCTCCAACAAAGCCACACCTCCTAATAGTGCCACTCCTGTGAGCCTGAGGCCATTTTCATTTAAACCACCACAGGTAGGGAAAGGACAGTTATTTACTTTTTTGGATTGCAGTACCAGGAGACCACATTGTTTAGGATTCCCGTGACGGTTAGGTTTTTGAAAAACTGTAAAGGTGTTTGGTTAATTACAAGTATAGTTTTGAACAAGCTATGTTAGTTTTAACGCACAAGTTGTGTATTTCCAGACCTCCTTTTACAGAACAAATGAAGGGATGCAATTGCAAAGGTGTGCCTTTGATCGTAGCCCAATTAGAAATGAAACCGGAAAGCGAGCTATGTTAGTGCATACGTGATGGAAGTGTGAGCTTTATTGTGAGGTTGCACCTTACAGACTTTGAAAGCCACCATTCCACCATCCTTCAGCAGATAACTTTGAGAAGAATCCTTAGGTGAATCCCTGTAAACAACATGGAGATTATCAGCCACAATAGAAGAAAATAGGCAAATCACTGAAATAGTGCCCCCAGTGTGACAGTGACATCAGCCGTCATGGCTGGCCTTGATCCCTGAGAAGGTGGAGAAGAGAACAGTTGACCTCCATACCACAGTACATCATGATAGCAGAATTGCCTGGCTTTTACTAACCATTCAGTCCTCGGCACCTATTTACAGGTTTGCTAGCAATACAACTTTTGGAACTGTATCTCTTGTATGCAAATTTTTAACTTTTAAAATCTGACATTTTTCAGGATTAAATTTGGTGTTTAAATTGGTGATTATTTGGCTTTGGATAGTGGTAATCAGTGGTCAATGGTTTAAAAAAAAACAACTTTTATTCAAAAAGGATTGTGTTTTGGTTTTTCGGTTTTGTTTCGTCTTTTAAAGGTTTTAGCTAGCAGACCAGCTGTGTTAGCTGAGCATTTTAAAGTGCAGCCAGAGGTGGAGGCTCATTCTTGCAAAGGCAGGACAACTGTGGCAAGTCTGAAGCCAGCCTGAGCTACAAAGTAAACAAACCCACAGGACTGTGGATCAAGAGCTGATGAAAATATAGACCAGACTGAGCATGGACGTTGTGCTTGGTAATCCCAGATACCTTCCTCAATGAGTAAACTGAGACCTGGAGGGAGGGATGCCATTGGCCTGAGGGCTTCCAGCTGTCTGTGGGTAACTTCCTTAGTGATCTATATAGACAATGTGTCTGTTAAAATGTTACAACGTGTGCAAGGTGTGATACTGTTACATATTAGAATTCAGTTAGCATGGGCTGATGTAGTCAGCAGTTCCCACTACTGCACCGGCGGGCCACATGGCGCCAGAGCTCCGAAATCTCTCCACCCAACTCCAAGCCAGCCCCGTGCTTTACAACCCCCACAGTCTTTGTGGGGCACATCAGGCAAACCGACGCTCGGCCGCTGTACCTTTCTCTCTTGAACTCAGTCGCCTTGAGAAGAAAAACTCCACACACATTTAGTTCAGAAACAATGGTAAGAATCTCTGGGCGCAACAACTAGAATGCTAATCTTGTAAGCCTTATTAAATCTAATCCTCCGGTGGTGAATCCACCAGGACAAACCAAGAGACATTAGTTACTACATCTTGCCCTCTCACTGTCCGGTCCAAAAAGGACCCTCTTTCCCTCCTGCTTCCTCTCTTCCCCTATCCAACCTGGAAGTCCCGCCCAGTGATTGGCTCCTTCATTCATTAGGGGATGGTTCACAAGAAGTCACCTGAGTCTTTGACTCCTTCCTTATTAGCAGCCCCTCCCTGGAGAGCGGAATTAGCATCGAAATACAAGCAACCCCAGGGCTATCCACAACACATTGGGACCACTCCAAATCAGGGGAAGGTTTTTATTGTGAATAAGAGAAAAACTATCCAGAGGCATCTGAAGGAATCCAAAGCAGAGAGAAGAAGTAAACTGGAAATTGCCATGCCTGTTGGGGATGGGGGGAGCTGGAGAATGGAGATCATGAGCTAGCAAGAGAGAATGGAGCATGGGGGTGGGGGTGTATGGAGGGGAGTGGGTTAGGAGGAGGATGAGTAGCTGTGGGGAGGGAGGCCAGGAGGCTAGGGCAGACTTAGAACTGTATAATAAGTACTTGTGAGTAGGACTGAGGGAGCCTGGAGGCCGATGAGCCTCAGTCTGCTACTAAGCACCACGGTGGCCATATGTCCCTTCTGCCAGGGGCAGGGAAGGACTCCTTATTGGTTTCATAAGTTCCTGCAGAAGCAGCCAGTTCTACAGAGCAACTTGAGCTCATTTCTGGATGTATGGACTTCCTGAGACCCAGCAGTCCCATAATGGTGTTTTAACCAGGAACCAAGCTCTAAGTATACTACTTAATTAAAGGAATCTTTATATTCTTAGTTACTCTGGGGGGGGGGGCTGGGAGGACAAGTGTGTGGAACTCAGAGGACAACTTACCTGCAGGACTCAGTTCTCTCCATAGGTTATGGAAATTGTAGTCACAATCTGTGCTACAAAACAGGTCCAGCCATGTATCCTTTAAAAAAAAAAAAAAAAAACAAAAACAAAAAAACAAGTTACAAGAACAAGAGAAGGAGGCCCATTTAGTGGCCACATTGGATTTTATATTTTCATTTAGATAATTGAAGTTTTCCAAAACCTTTATGTCACCGGTAGTTTGTTAAGCATTGTATCAGCTGCTCTGAATCAGAGGTGAAGATTATCAATTTGCTGTGTTTCTGCTGCACCTGTCCTGTTGGCCGCGCCGTTCTCCCTGCTGTCCCTTCTTAGCAGAACTTGCAGCTCAGTAGAGCAGATTGCCACCCCTCCCACAGAAACACAAGGCCTTACGCACCTGGCAGCTTTAGAAAGCCTCACTCGGCCTCCCTCCAGAACGTCTGTGAGTTAGTGTGTGTGCAGAGCTCTCTTCAGCGTCTTCATCAAACCCAGTAGGATGGAGTGTGAGCCTTCTGTGGACTCCGGCGATGGATGGCCAGATCAGAGCCAGTCGTTTATATTAATCAGCATGCAGAATAGGGCTCATCTGGGTCGTTTGTGCCCAGCTTGTGGCCAAGTAGACTTTACCCCTTGGGGATTTGGCCACAGCCACTGGTCCCTGTGTTCTTCAGAGGTCACTGCCGGAGTGAGTGCTCTTGCCGAGCACTGGGAATGGACTCCACCTGGACAAGACAAGGGATTTGAACCCAGTCTGTAAGTGATAAAGAACCGTCCAGTATTGGATGCTACCAATGGTCTCTATAGGAGCATGCTGCTCTCTACCCAGGGCTCACAGCCTCACTTTGGTAATGAAAATCTTCCGTCTTTTAAGTGGGCTATCATGTGCTCCGTTGTTCATCTGTACTAGGAAGAGCTAAAGGATGGTGCCACTGCTTCATACCCTAAGCCTCCTTATGTCTTTTCTTCCTTTTTTTTTTTTTTAACATTTCTTTATCTTATTTTCTGTGTACCACATTGTGTGCCTGGTGCTCTCAGAGGCCAGAAGATGTTGGCTCCCCTGGTACAGGAGTTACAGATGGTTGTGAGTTGTTGTGTGGGTGCTGGGAGCCAAATCCTGGTCCTCTGCAAAAGCCTTGAGCCCTGGTAACTACTGAGCTGTCTCTCCACTCCTCCTCTTCATCTCTAATTCTGTAGTTTCCTAATAATATGGATGCCCTGTATTTGTGTTAAAACCATATTTTGTTTTTTTCTAAAATGTTTGAAAGCCAGGCCAATGCATAACATTAATCCCAGCACTTGAGAAGCAGAGGGAAGTAGATCTGTCAGTTCAAGGCCAGCTTGGTCTATGTAGAGAGTTCGAGGACAGCCAGGAATATATAGACTCTGTCTTTAAAAGAAAAATGTGTGTGTGTGTGTGTGTGTGTGTGTGTGTGTGTGTGTGTGTGTGTGTGTGCGTGTGCATGAATGACAGTGACAGTTTACTGGAGTTTTGTTTACTTTTTTGAAACATAGCCAAGCTAGCCTATAAGTCCCCTAAAATGACCTTAACCTTGTGACCCCCCCCTTGCTTCTCCTTTCCAGGTGCAGGGATTATGTGTATACCACCTCACCTTAAACACAGGGTCTTCACATGCTAGGCAAACAGTCTACCAGCTGGGCTGTGTCTCTAGCCTGGAAAACATATTTTCCTTAGCATTTGCCTTTGCTTCTGTTTTTTTGAGGGAGGGGATCCAGGAGTACAGTGACTGTGTGTGAGAGACTAATGCCATCAGCATTGCTGTTAAGAACGAAGGCTGGGTGTTTGGTGTTCACATACCACCTAGACAGAATAATTCAGTGTTGCTTTATCATTCCGCATTGTCATAATGTAGTAAAAACTGTGACTGAAAACAGCCTTTCCAGGGTCAGCGAGATGGCTCGGTAGGTAAAGGTACTTGCTGTACTGGCCTCGTGACCTAGATTTGATCTCTACCACATTTGAGGAGAGAGCCAACTCCACAGTTCTTTTCCAGTCTTCATACAAGCTATAGCACATGTGAAGGAAGCACATGTAGCACATGTACACACACACACACACACACACACACACACACACACATGCACGTGATAAATACAGACAATAGATTCTTAAATTTTATTTTATGGTGTGTGTTGGTATTTTGCCTACATGTAGTTCTGTGCACCACAAGCATGCCTGGTAGTGCAAAGGATAGAGGGGGAGTTAGACCTCTATAACCGGAGTTATAGACACAGAGGGGGCGTTAGACCTCTGGAACTGGAGTGATAAACAGTCATGAGCTGTCATGTGGGTGCTAGGAATCGAACTCGGGTCCTTTGGAAGAGCAGCCTGTGCTTTCACCACTGACCCATCTCTCCAGCCCCATAAGAGGAACCCTTTCAAACTGCATCAACTTCAACTGTGTCACCTTATCGCGTCAGCTCAGCCCACTAGGCTTCACGGAAGCCACAGTAGCTTATAGTCATCTTTTTTTTTCCTAAAGAGTTAGTTATATTTTGCTTTAGCTTTTAATTCAAACTGGACTGATTAAACATCACACCATTCTTGAATGCAGTCCGCCCGTCGGCTGCTGACTGACAGGATGCCCAAGTCACGTTTATTGAGAAAGGTACAGCTTGTCTATACAGAGTACTTACTACCACTCACTGATCTTATTTTGGCTGCTCTGGAGACTGCTGACTGACAGTGTCCTGTAAATTGTTTTGTGGATATGACTCGGCTTGAAGCCTCTCTCAGAGAATAAAAACAGAATATGCTGGCCCTCTCCCAAGGGGTGAAACTTACTGTTTTACCCAATTACAGACACAACATAATGAAAAGGGGGTAAGAATGTAATACGGGGTCTGGTTAAGCAGCTGTAAATTTAGCCTTTATAACTACGAGTGATTCAGAAAAGTTGGACGTTTTTAATTAAGTCTTCTGGTCTCTGTCACTTTTACATTGTCATTTTCATTTTTGCATTTCCTTTCAGACCTTTTCTTTGTGTTCAAAAGCCAAACAGACTGACCTCATTTTGCTTTAAAAATACCTACTATATCATTCTATTTCATAACCGGCTTTTTTCTCTTTAAGAATATTGAGTAGGCATCTTTATACAGCAATGCAAGAAACTTTTTTCCTGGGAGAGGGGCAACTGATTTCTTTTACCACCACGTACTTTTCTCAGTTCCTATTCTTTTTAACCTTTTACTTGATTATCTGTGATTTTCACACATCATGTACCTCAGTCCCATTCATCTCCCCATGCTTCCATATCCACCCTCTGCCCTTGCAACCTCCTCCACAAAAGAAAGCAAAAAATAAGAATAATTCAATGTAATAATAATAAAAATCACCTCCCTGTGGAAGCTGCGGTGTGTTTCACGTGGTCACACCGGGCACCCTTTTCCTCACACAGCTTGGAGTTGGAAATGTTCATCTGGTTTGTGGCCGCCGGCTTCTGCTGCACTCTCATTCCTGGATCCTCAGCAGGACCTCTCCCATCTCCTGCTGTTGCCCTGCCTCAGAGACGTCCTGCAGGCTTGTTCTTCGGGACCTTCAGTTCTTCAGGTGCTCCAGCAGTGCATCTTTGGGGTGGGTGTTGGAGTGAGGTAGCTTAAGCCATCAGAGGTCAGCTGTCTACCGGTACCCCAGGGAAGGCTGGAACTAGCTCTCCAGCTCTCAAGCCCCTGTGGCCAGCTGTCTCACACTGCAAGGGTAAGAGTCAGGAACAGCTCCCCATAGTGCTGCAGCTAGTGAGTGACAGGGCCCGCTCTGTGCAGCCCTAGGACATCAACATGACCCTAGCCAGGGATGTCTGCATGGCCTTTGGTGGTAACATGGGCCACAGACATTGACACAGGGCCACAGACCCAGACGTGGCCCCCAGCAGCAGCATAGGCCAGGACACCAAGCTGGTCCTCACCATCCTCGTGTTTCCAGTCCAGGTCCTCCTCTCTCAGTAGTGCACAAACCACTCTGCTTCTCTTTCTCTGCCTCATACTTGCTCATTTACTGGTGCCCACCCACCCACCACTGCGTGGTGGCAGTTGTGCCTCTAGTTGTCTTCCATGTGTCCACTGCCATATGTCAGCGACAGTGTCTCTAGGTCTCAACTTCCATGTTTTTTATGAAGACAATTTATTACAGTTCTCAGGAATCAGAACTTAGCATTGTTTTCTTTTGCTTTACTTTTGTTTGAGTTTGTCTCGTGGTGCCCTGAGTTTTGGGCACACTAAGCAAGCCTTCCCTGCCTCTAAGTTGCACGCCTAGTTATACTTATGTTGTCTTTAGTTTGCCAATTTGTAGTTATGTTATCTTTACTTTGCCAATTTTCTAGGTAGACATCAGTCTTAATATTTTTCAATGGAAATAATTTTATTATCATTCTCCATGCCTTAAAACCAGCCTAAGCACCTTAATGAAAGCTTTCCTCAAGATACAGTGAAAGAAAAGTTTGAATGTAGCTCAGCAGTGGAGTGTCAACATAAATGAGGCCCCAGGAGCATCAAAAAGAAAAGAAGAAATCATCACAGAGGGCTAAGGTCCATGACAACATGATAGATAAAAGTACATCCAAAGGGACCCAGACCTGAACCAATAGATAGGCATGGTAACGTGGGAGGAGGAGACTTGTGGAGCCCCGCCCCCAATCAGGAGGAGACTTGTGGAGTCCCGCCCCAGGCTGGTTCTCCAATATGAAATGGTCAGCCTTGAAAATATATGCATCCTACTTTATGTAAACTTAGCAGATTCTATGTAAATATTTAGGCATGAGAGAGCATGTCTATGTGAACATTTAAGAGGCCATGAATTTGAGAGAGCAGAGAGGTGCATGGGAGGGGTGAGAGAGAAGAAAGGGAAGGGGGGATGGTGTATCATAGTTTCAAAAATAAAAAATTATAAAAATAAAATTCAAGCCTGCAAATATATATAGTGTAGGGGAGAGGAAGTTTTAAACCACACACACACACACACAGAGAAAGAGAGAGAGAGAGAGAGAGGTGAGATATTCCATACAAGTTCATACATAGAAGTTTTCTCAAGTGTACCTTATATTACAGTTTAAATCAGCAATGTCCCCAAGCGTCATGGAGACACTTGGTCTTTGGTTGGTGGCATTATTTTGGGATATTCCGGAAGTGATTTTGATCCTTAGGGGTCTGTTATCACTGGCTGCTTCCTGACAACCGTCGTGTAACTGCTGTCTTGTGTTGAGGGCTCCCACCGCTGTGACTTCTTCTTACAGTTATGAACTAGACACTCTGAAGCCATGAGCTCAGATAGCTTGCTCCTTCCTGAAGCTGCTTCTGTCCAGTCTTTTCCTTCACAGCAATGCAAAAGTCACTGGTGCCTTGCCTGACTATAAATGCGGAGGTTTGTGGGGTATTTGTTTTTGGGGGTAGTTTGGGTTTTTTATTGTTTGGAGTTTTTTGTTATTGTTGGATTTGGTTTGGTTTTGGTTTTGTGAGGAAAGGGTTTTTCTGTGTTATCCTGGCTGTCCTAAAACTCCCTCTGTAAACCAGGCCAGCCTTGAACTCAGAGAAATGCCTG
>JANHMN010000019.1:12231197-12268975 GCA_030674055.1 Rhabdomys pumilio | reverse complement strand
AACTCCCTCTGTAAACCAGGCCAGCCTTGAACTCAGAGAAATGCCTGTCTCTGCCCCTCTGCCCCTCTGCCCCTCTGCCCCTCTGCCCCTCTGCCCCTCTGCCCCTCTGCCCCTCTGCCCCTCTGCCCCTCTGCTTCTGCCTCCCAAGTGTAGAGACTAAAAACTTGTACCACATGCCTGGCTGAAATGTGTATTTCTAATAGAATTTTTTAGCTACAGAGAACCCTAACAAGCCATTTTGTGAAGCTCCCTTCACCTTACATTCAGAAGAAAACAGAACTCTAAAGTGATCAACTCCAAGTCTTATAGCAGAAATGCGTAGCAAGCCTGAAAGTGTGCAGATGGTCTCATTCTTGGATCTGCTTTGTTCTCTTGTGTCTGCCTTCCCTTGGGCTGCCAGGGGCTTCTACTTTGCCTTTCCCTGGGTCTGAAGAACAAAGACCTTGAATTTTTCTCAAGGTTATTCTTATCTAGAATGCCTGGAGAGAAAGTTTCAGGGGGTCTGACTTTTAGGTTCTAGATTCCCCTCTGGGTGTTATTATTTCCACTAGCTCTTAATGTTTTTTTTTTTTAATTATACATACACACACACACACACACACACACACACACACACACACACACACAAACCCACAGTCACATTTAAATTTATATTTAAATCGCACACAAACATGTGCGCATGCACATACAAACACATACACAGTGCATATGTGGCAGTCACAGGACAACTTGGAGAAGTCATTGACTGTCTTCCCACCATGTGGATCGCAGGGGTTACTCACTGCCAGCATGGCAGCAAGCATCTTTGCGCACTAAACTGATCTTGCCAGCCCTTGATAGCACTGTTGGTGGCATACATTATTGCCCAAGGGTCTCAAGCTGCGACAGGAGACATGGCTTAGTGGTAAAGAGCACGAGCTGCTCTTGCAGGGATTCTGGATTTGGTTCCCAGCAGCCAGTGAGGCAGCTGTGAGTGGCTTGTAACAGTCCCAGGGGCCTCTTCTCCCCTCCGATACCTGAAAGTACATGGCGCACATGCAAACAAGCAGGTAGACACACATACACATTGATGTATTTTTTTAAAGAATCTGAGCCAGGCATGCCTGTAATTCTCCCACTCTAAAGGCAGAGCTCTGTAAGTCGGAGACAAGCCTGGCCTATGTTGTGAGTTCAGCCAGTTCTGCCTCTGTCTCAAAAAAGAACGGGAAAACAAAGAAGTGGGAAATAAGTTGACTGCCTTAGGAATGAGCACTTTATCAATATTGCAGTTTTAAAGGATGAAAATTAAATCCATCATTATTTGATATAATTATTTAAATGAACACTCCAGGCTCTGTATATGTGCAGTGTACAGATTAGCCTAGGACACAGTCAGCTCCTTTACACTGTCCCTGTTCTTCACGCTCCCCCCTCCCCCAGCCCCCGCTTGTTCCTCCTCCTGCTCACCATAGCTGGAGAGGTTTATGTTCGAGTAAAGGCACTTGTAAGTACAGGTCGTTTATATGTCAACTGTGAACATACTAAGAACAGAGGTCAGAGCACAATGTCTTCGTTGCTTCTGCCTCATCTGGTATTCCAGGGGTAAAGGAAACCTTGGTTATCCAGAGCCAGATCTGCTGTTAAAAGTTCATGCCGTCATTTTGACATTGCATGTTGGACTTTCTCTTTGTAAACCCCTCTTCACGTGACCAGAACTGGTCTCTGAGCCGCAACTGTTTGAAAACCATAACATCTCTTAGTGAGTGATTGACCTGTATTATGTGTCCAGCCATCAGGGAGCTCTTGGGATGTTGCTTGTGTAAACTGTAATCCAGTCTGCTGCTGTGTGTTTAGTTACAGACTTCCATAGACTTATTGGCGATACTCAATCCTTCTGGATTTGGGAATAGGGCTTATCTGATACTTTGAGGAGAAAGACATCCATTCATTTTTTTTCTCTTCCCCACTTAAATAACTCAGCACATCTGGTAGTACTGTAGGGTCACTGTGTTTCCAGTTCCTCTGTAGCTTGTATTGCTATAATATTCCGTAAGTATTTAGTTACTTATAGGACAATGTTATTTGAAGAATAGGGGGAAAAAAACCCTATGGGTCATACAAATTAGCTCATGTACAGAGCTAGGGAAAAAAAATGTCTTTAATCAGCAAAATTTCCACATCCCCAGCAGTGTGCAGCGTGCATGTAAATAAAGGTGAGCGTGCGTGCGTTACAGCTTCAAAGCAGGTCTTCTTTCAAGTCGGTGTCATCTACCTCTAAGACAATGTGTATTAAATACAAGATAGCAGAGATTAAAGTATCTTCATGTCTCGGTGTGTATCCCTTGGCTTACTTCAGTTACAGCAATGATAGAAGCTGAAACAAAATCCGTTAATTCCATCAGGACTGAGCTAAACTTCAGGAAACACAAGAGTAGAGCTCAGACACGGACTGCGCAGCATAAGAAGCTAAAACCCTGCGAAGGCTCTGTAAGAAGAGGATGAGCTTGCCTTGAGGGACTCCTGTTTGAAATGGCTGCATTGAACATCACCAACTGTCTAGATATTTATCCTCTTGAATTAAGATGCTTTATGTAAACAATTACAAAGAGACCATTTACTGTTTTCTGCTTGTTTCACACTGTGAAACAAATTCAACACTTTTGATTTTGCTTGATTTTTTTTCTTCTTTTTTTTTCTTTTTTTTTTTTTGCTTGATTTTTCTTAACAGTTCTGTCAAAATTTTTAGTGTCCGTGGTATATTTAACCCAGGGGTCCTATGCTAACTATATCTGTCGTGCATTTTTATTGTTGTTGGTGTAACAGGACCTGAGACTTCAGCACAACTGTTTGCATGATGGTAATACATTGAGGCTGTAACACTCAGCACACAGCACAACCTGCCGGTACTAAAGCAAGGCCTGCTCCGTTAAAGCCTGTAGTTCTGGGAACGCCTCTAAGTGGTCTAACCTTGCTTTTTGGCTTCTGTATTCTGCAGTTCTGCTTTTGCCTAACTGTTCTTGTTAACTGAAGTATGTCAATCCAGAACATGGTTCTTGTGCTTAAAAGCACGCCCTGAGAAAGGCTCAGATCCCAAACACTCAGTGTAATTGCCAGCCAGCTAATAAAGACTTTCTATTGGCTTAAACCCATGGCCCATCAGTCTTGGCCAATGAGTACCCCACAACAGTTTAGTTTTTCTGAGGCAGGGTCTCTCTGTGTAGTCCTGGCTGTTTGGGGATTTGCTAGGTAGACCAGATCAGCCTTGAACTCACAAGACCTGCCTGACTGTGCACGGGGAGTTCTGTGATTTAGGAGTGTGCCCTGCCCCGTCTGACTCCATAGTGTATTTTAAGTACAGTAGAACAAACACATTTGAAGGGTGGGCTATTTTCTCACTGTTGTTTGTTCTTTCTGTAGTGAGTATGAAAATTACCATTGTAATGGCTCCGAGAATGAGAGTCCCGGAAAAGTAGTCACTTGACAGAAATAAACATGCAGAAAATTAATTGAGCTAATAGTTCATTCATCTGTTCAAATGCTCTGTTCAAATCCTGCATTGTGACTAAATGGAGCTGGACCTTGGGTTGTTCATTCCGTTTGTTTGTCTTGTCTTGTCTCTGTAGGTTGTGGAGCTTCTAGCAAGTGCTCTTATGGACTTGGTGCACGGAGTATACCAGGAAAACTCTGCCTCCACCAAGGTATGGGATTGCAGACTTGGAAAGCGCTACGGTTAAAGTCCTGCTGCAAAGAGAGGCGAGGCGGCAAACATTTCCTTCCTGTTTTATTGCGTGGTTTTTCCTTTTTCTTTTCTTTTCTTTTTTCTTTCTCTCTTTCTCTCTTTCTCTCTTTCTTTTTCTTTTTTTTTTTTTCTTTAGATTAGTGTTTTGGCTACAAATTCATGGCCATACGCTCAGTACATATCAGCTTTAGCCAATTAAAGCAACCTCTGCTCCCCTGACTGGAATCTCAATCGGTTTGGTCCACAGCAGCCGGGCAGAGACCAGGGCACTGCTGGCTGGCAGGTAGCACAGTCATAAGAGGCTGCTGGCAGGAAGGGCTGCTTTTGCAGACTGGCTGAGCCAGTCTCTCCCCAGAGAAAGGAGGCTCTGTATCAGACAGCGAGCTTAAGCATGGCTGTCAGGAAGGGTGGGAGCAGGAGTGAAATGTCTTTTATATTCAAGGTCCAGAAATTACTGCATTATTAGAGTCTCTGTGGTAGGAACTAGGGCAGTTGCACGGTTGGGTTGTTTTGATTAATTTTATAGGTTTAGAATTAGGGCTTTTTGACTCATTTAACAGGTCATCTCAAGAAAGGTTAGGTTTTATTTCCTTAAAATGCCGTTATTTCATTTCAGTGGGAGATTGGTTGTGAAGCACACGCTTCATTGCTCACACGCCATTCTCCGTGATATCTCCTGTTAGGAGGGTTCCTCTCCATGTTTCATACTGTAACTTCCTTAACTCCTGCAGTACGAGCTACCGCTCACTGCAAGCTAGGAAAACTGTGCAGTGTGCACATCCAAGCTGGGAAGACTGTGCGGTGTGCACATCCAAGCTGGGAAGACTGTGCGGTGTGCACATCCAAGCTGGGAAGACTGTGCGGTGTGCACATCCAAGCTGGGAAGACTGTGCGGTGTGCACATCCTAAGCATTAACCCGCCCACTTGAAAAACTAAAAGGCAGATTTGACCAAAAGTGAAACGGAGGGCATGAGCAACTTAGATGTTAAAAGATTAGATCCGAAGTATAACTCAGGAACTCTGGGAGGTTACAGCAGTGGCTAGTGGAATGTGAAGGATTTTTGTACCTCGGACATCTGCTAGCGTGTGACTCACGGACGCACCGTCCCCATAAGGCATCTCTGACCTCACCTACAGAGCACATTGGAACGTGGGGACCTCACAAGATGTGGACCGCACTGAACTCTGTTTGCAAGACTTTCAAAGACAAGAGTGGCTCTCGTGCGACCAGAGGTTAATATCAATGGTGGAGGTAGCTTGTGATCGAGGTCTACTCACCAAAAGTTGCCCTGCACATAACATGAAGATGATGGCCAATAAGCAAGTCACATTTTATGTGATTTACCTTCATTTGTTCTTCACAAAAGTCTCTCGGGAGGCCATGTGCTACTCACGCTGAGAGATGGGAATGAATGACTTCTCAAGGTTACACAGCTTCCCTGGGATTCGAACTTAAAACCCTGTGCTCTTAGCCTTTTTCTTATCCTACTTCTTCTGCTCTTCCCTAACCAACCGTGGTTTGATAACTTCTGTTGACCGTGCCTAAGGTCTGTTGATGCAGCTGGGGCATTGTTCTCACCTGGGATGTCTCTGAGGCGTCCAACTCAGTCCCATAGAAAGTGCACATTAATTACTAGTATCTGTTAGTTTTGGTTTCGATGGTATTTATTTGTTGAGACAAGATGTCACAATAAGTTTGGCTGAACTCACACAGGCTGCCATGTGTTCAAGGCTAACCTGAGCTAACTCACACAGGCTGCCATGTGTTCAAGGCTAACCTGAGCTACATAATAACATCTATGCCTGAGATACTGAGACATCTGAAAAAAACAGAAGCAAGCAAGCACACATACCGTGTAATCCTCCTGCCTCAGCCAGTCATAGCCTTCCCCTTCCCACCCTGAGGTCATAGATATGCACGCACCGCGCACTTAAGACCTTGAAGTGAGCCTGTTCTCATTGGTTTGCTCTCTTAATTTACCCACTCTTGCTCTCCGTGCACTGTGACTGTCCCACGTCACCAGTCATCTATGAGAATGTTAAGTTCCGTGTGTCAGGAGGCCCAACAGCAACAGGTAATAGCTGGTTACCCAGATTTGACAGCTATGTCGCTCACGTTGCCTGAGACGAATAGGCTCATCCTGGAGATGATATCATTTTATGGGAGAAAATCTTACAATTTCTAGTTGATAATAGGATCCAAATTTAATGTCTGAATCTTATTCATTAACATGTTTGAACTCAGGGTTTGTTTGTTTTTTAGTTAGATTCCAAGTCCCATGTGGTCTTTAAAATACATAATCTGTTTGGAAAAAGAACAGAAGCAAGAACAAAGGCTCTGAAGGGTTGCTGACGGAATAGAGCAGCCACGGAGAGCACCGTTTGCCGAGTTCACCACTAGCTAATAAGTTTCCCTTAAAAACACGTACAGTAGGGCTTTGTTCACCTGCGCTTCCACCTCCCCCGACAAAGCCTTCAAAGCACCTGAGTCTTTTCAAAACAGTTAAGATTCAGAATATTGCTAAACCCTTTGAAGATCAGTTATTTTTCAATAATGGAAATAAAAGGGCATAGTTGACCACAGCAGTCATTGGTTGATGCAGTCTTCATTTGCACCCCAGGTCTGATTTAAGTCAACCACACTTCCTTCCTAACTAGAACCCACACCAGCCCTTCCTGAGTGTGCTTGCTATTACAGTGAGAAGAATTTCTTCAGAGGCAGAGAGAAAGAGAGGTCACCACACACACACACACACACACACACACACACACACACACACACACACCAGGCTGGCAGGCTCTGGCATGACTGACTGAGAAGGTACCACAAGCAGAGGTCACGTGGAAAGTGAAGCCCACGCCGTGGGTCTCTGTTGATCAGCCTCGGCACGCAGCCTTGAGGCAACTCATCGCACAGAATTGCTTTGAGTCAAGTTAAGCCGCAGACCATCTATCTCATCTCTCAGGGACAAGAGAATACAGTAGTGCTCTGTTTTCTTTGTGTCAAGTTAATGCAGTAACAGAGATCGGGTAGTACGGCGTTTAGCTTTCTGTGGAGTGGCATCTGTGGGGCAGGGAGGTACATAAATCGAGAGAGAATTGGAACTGGGCTTTATAAACCACTTTCTCCAGAAGTTAGTACCTAATTTCCCTACAGCAATGAAACATACAACTTAAGTTACTAGGACTTAGCAGATTGCAGGTAAATTGTGATCATGGAAATATGCAAAGTAATTCAGGAAACCTCTCCTTTGTTCCACTCATGGAAAGATATTTGTGTATTTGCATTTGCTAGCTTGTGAACATTTCTTCCTTACAATAATACTTAGCCCTTGGACTTTTTGGAAATGTACCTAAGGACAAACATTTTACCCAATGTTGTCTATAATAACTAATTAAAGACCCCTTTAATCCCAGCATTTGGGAGGCAGAGGCTAGCCTGATCTACAGAGTTCCGGGCCCACCAGGGCTACATAGTAAGATCCCGTCTCAAAAAAAAAAAAAAAAAATTTTTTTTTTTTTTTTTTAAAAGATGGGGCTAAAGAGATGGCCCAGTGATTACAGTGCTTGTGGCTCTTTCAGTTCCCAGCATCCGCATTAGGCATCTCACAACTGCCTGTAGCTCATTTCAAGGAACCTGAGGCCTCTGGCTTCCTGGGGCACCTGCATGCATGAGTTTATGCATAACATAAACTCAGGTAGACACACATATAACAGTTAATACATACAAATAACCAATTGAGCTGAAAAGAAATGAGGAGGCAGAGGAGAAGCACAAAGCCTAAGCCAGTCAAGTAGAGAGGCGGCATCTGAAGGGGTCATTTGTCATATGTTTGCACTGCCCGCCCGGGCTGCTGTATTACACATAGTCTCCAGATCTCACACCACTTCCTTTTTATAGAAAGGAATAAAAGTTCTTCATCAAAGTTTCCAACTATTCATAGATTAAAAAGCAACTTGCTGTCTGTAATAGTTCAGATATAGTCAATGGAACTCTGTAACCTTATCTTCTTTATTAGTGATACAAAGGGGAGTCTTGCCATTCGTCTCCCTAAGTAAACTGCTACAGAGGCTAATTCAGATGTTCTTGATCTTTTGAATGATGGTGTTGTGTGGTTTTAAGGTTAGTGCCAGGACTAGAACCCTCGTTCACAGATTGCAGATAGCATACCAGATTGCCAGAGTATGTTTCTGACCCTGGGAGGGTCAGTGCTGGGACAGAAGCCAGGCCTTTACAAGTGTGAGCTCTGCTTCTACGAAGTCCTCATGTTCTCACTGCACTTGATAAGTATGTGTTTTAAGACTGACTCTGAGTTCACAAAGCGACGTCTCTTACATGTTGCTCTTGCACCAGCACCTACTTCCTCATTATTGCAACTCAGTGGTCAGTAAAGAGCTGGAAATACTGCCACACATGTGCCCAGACCTGTGGTCTCAGCACTCAGGAGGCAGAGGAGGATTGGCGCAGGTTCAAGACTGCTCTGCACAGTAAGGTCCAGGCCAACCAGAGCTACGTCATGAGCTGCGGGCTCAACATTTAAAACACAGGGGAAAAAACACTGAAAAAAGCCAGGAAGAAAATATTTGATTCCTAGTGTCTACAAGGCAGCTCACAACCATCTGTCACTCCAGTCTCAGGAGGTCAAATGCCCTCTTCTGGCCTCCAAGGGCACAAGGAACACACAGACATATGTGCAGGCAAAGTACCATTTACATAAAATAATAAAATAAAACTTTCTTTTTAAAAAATGTTTTCAAAGTATGATTTTAGTGTCTATCTAATAGTTTCTCCATAGTGCTGTTCTGCAGATGACTGAGCCATTTCTCGAATTTTATGTTTTGTTTGTGTTTTTTAAGTAGAATAACGTCTTCATGGAATGTAATTCTTCTGTATTTCACGGTTTGCAGTAAAAATAATAATAATCTCGAGCTAAAGGTGAAGTTTAGTGGTGAAGTACTTGCTAGAACATGCAGAGACCCTAACTACGCTTCCAGAAGCCCACACACCCAAACCCCGGTTCTCCCTACCAAGCCCATGACTATCTTATAGACACGTGTGCTTTTTATATAGAACAGCGTAAATATAGCAGTAGTAATGAGAGGTGAGTTGTGAACTTGAGAGGGATTGGAGAGTTGCCTGGAGGACATGGAGGAGTGGAAATGATGTAAATACAGGACTTGTGTAGGAAACTCTCAAAACTTTTTAATTAACTGATAGTATTGGGACATGCTCTTCTGTCCTTAGCAAAACCTGCTTGGGAAGTTGGGCTCAGGCTGCCATGGGGATCATGGAGTTTAGGAGCTCTGTCTCCACTCTGAGATAACCCAGCTGACAGATCCTTTACGGCTTCTGCAGCACGTTCATGCTGAACACCTGCTTCTCTGGGATCTAGAACTTTCCTGCATTCGGGGCAGAGAGCCCCTACGTGCAGCCCTGGTAGAACCCTGAGGCTGGCTCTGCTGTGCCACCGAGCACTTCCTGTATGGGCGGCCCTGGTAGAACCCTGAGCCTGGCTCTGCAGCGCCACCGAGCACTTCATGCACAGCTCACACTTGGAGTGCCAAGCATGCGCTGTGGCTCTGCTGCGGTGTTCTATTGAAAGGCTTCTAGACTCCTTTCTTCCCTTTACTGCTTTTCCTTTGTGTCCTTTCATTCACTCGAGAGTGTGTGTGTGTGTGTGTGTGTGTGTGTGTGTGTGAAACAAGGTCTCACTGTTTAGCCTGACTGTCCTGAAACTTGAGATGTAAACCAGGCTGGCCTTGAACTTAGAGATCTATCTACAAGTCTCTGCCTCCCTGAGCTATGATTAAAGGCATGTGCTACCACACCTGGCCATTAAACTATGATATTAAACTGTGAATTGACCCTATACGCTGCACAGCGACTATTCTAATATCATCAGACCTGAGGAACTAGAACGAAAGGGGGGGTGGCTCTCAGTGGTTCAGAACACCAACTGTCCCTAGATGACTCAGGTTCGATTCCCAGTATGCACATGGAGGCTCCTAACGCTGTGCTGTCTGACCCAGAGTATTGATCATCCTCTTCTGGTACCTGCTAGCATTGCATATGTGGTGCATAGACGAAACACCTGTATAAATAAAGTAAACATTCTTTTAAAAAAAAGTTTAAGTTGGGCTAGTGGATTGGGGTTACTAACATAACCATTTTCTAAAATTATATCTGTTTGTTCATCATTGATTTCTGTTCTAACCTAACTTAGGGATCTTACCACAGGCCTTTGTAAAGGCAGGCCTTTAACTCAAGTTGGTCCTGAGAAGGGGAAGAGACACAGCTCCCTGTCTTTATACAGGCTCTGCTCATGTTGACTTGGCCCCAAACCACAAAAGTAAGAGAGTTTAATCTAGTGCTCTGGAGAAAGACCTGGTTAATTAACAGTCACTGAAGTTGCAGAGGCTCAGCCGTGCTTCAAAGCACAATTAATGCTTTACATATCAGTCACGGATTCTGTGGGCCAAGATAAGTCTTATTCTTTTATTTGTCTTATGTTTGTACTTCTCTTCCTTTGGCTCTTAGCTTTCAAGTCAAGTATAAAAATAAGACAGTTTATCTATTAGAAATCATAGGTGCTTGCTCGTTGTACCTGCCTGCAGAGCTGTGTGCCACTGTCTAAAGCATGATAGTAAGATGACTGTGCTCATGGAGAAAATAACACAAGAGAAATGTAAACCGGGCATCTAGTGGAGACATCAGAAAAGCCTCTAGAGAGGCTCTGCTATCCGAGATAGACCTTACAAGGAGGAGAGAAGTGCATAGAACAGAAGACAGGCTGGTGGAGGAGCCCAGCTGCTCAGTGGAAGGAAACACTGGAGATCAGGGCTTCCTCCGTGTAACAATAAAGGGCTAGTGAATAAGGACATTTCAGCTAGGCACTGGGGCTCACACTTGGAGTCCCAGCACTCCAGAGGCAGCGGCCAGCCAGGGCTACACAGTGTGGCCCTGCCTTTAAAACAAGCAAACAAAGACAATCCCATAAAGACCCCTGCAGGTTTTTGGAAAGGGTGGGAGGTCTGTAGTGCTGTGAACTGGTAATCAAAGGGATTACAACAGTCAGAGTCAAAAGAGGTCCTGAGGGTGGTCCATGGAAAGGAGGGTGGTCCATGGAAGGGAGGGTGGTCCATGGAAGGGAGGGTGGTCCATGGAAGGGAGAGTGGTCCACGGAAGGGAGGGTGGTCCATGGAAGGGAGGGTGGTCCACAGAAGGGAGGGTGGTCCATGGAAGGGAGGGTGGTCCACGGAAGGGAGGGTGGTCCACGGAAGGGAGGGTGGTCCACGGAAGGGAGGGTGGTCCATGGAAGGGAGAGTGGTCCACGGAAGGGAGGGTGGTCCATGGAAGGGAGAGTGGTCCACAGAAGGGAGGGTGGTCCATGGAAGGGAGAGTGGTCCACAGAAGGGAGGGTGGTCCATGGAAGGGAGAGTAGCCCATGGAAGGGAGTCGCTCGCTGGGTGTGCTCCAGGGCCAGACTCTTAGCCTCACTGGCATTCATATCCCTGCCAGCAACACCTTTTCAGAAACCACTTCTTTTCCATACTCAGTTGGGAATATTTTAATAGCTATCCTGCTTAATTATTTTTATCTTAATCAAAGTGTTACCATCTGGAAGGGTTTTTTGTTGTTGTTGTTGTTTTCTTTTTTTATCATCGTTACCAACTTTAAATCTCTTCCGACAAGAATATAAGTACCACTGTGTTTCTAGTACCAAAACAGTACCTGGCATGCCAGTAGTAGCCCCAGCCACCTGTTGCTAAATTAATTATTTATAAAGCCCCAGAGTGACTGTAATGGAAGATTTTGTCATCTTTTTGGGAAGGACTATTAATATACAATAATCTGGGAATATTTAAAGTGTACTGTCTCATGTCTAGACATAGGCAAAGACCAAAGGAACTATCACAATTAAATTGATAAGCATTTATCACCCCCATGGTTTCTTCTTTTGTATTCCTTCCTCCTGTGACTTCTGCTGTGAACCATAGACAATCTGTCATCACTTTAAATTAGTTTGCATTTTTGTAGAACTTTATATAAATGCATCTAGAAATATCGACCCATTGACTGGGATGTTTGAAATACATCCATACTACAAATCTGAATAGTTTATTTCTGCTAAATGGTATTCAGTTGTAAACATCTAACACAGTCTGTGATCAACCCATTGAGAAATCTGAGATGTTTTCAGTGTTAAAGTATTCCAAATGAAGCCGTTGGGAGCACTCATGTGTGAAGTCTATAAAAAATGCACTTTCATTTCTCTTGGGTTTACCTAGGAATAACCCGTTTGCTATTTATTTTCTTTTGTATAGAAAACTAGCAGTGGACTTTATGTGCTATACAATGGGTATGTCGTGCTCTGTGCTGGCTAGCTTCCATCAGCTTGACCAGGCTAGAGTCATTGTGGAAGAGAAAACTTCAGTTAAGAAAACATTGCCACCAGTGGGCCTGTGGTGAATTTTCTTGATTGATGATTAAGGGAGGAGGACCCTGCTTGCCATTATATGATGCCTCCCTAGGCTGGTGGCGCAGGATGCTGTAGGAAAGCAGGCTGAGTAAGCCATGAGGAGCAAGCCAGTAAGCAGCGCTCCTCCATGGCCTCTGCATCAGCTCCTGCCCCCAGGTTCCTGTCCTGACTTCTCTCAGTAATGGACTGTTGTCTGAAAATGTAAATGAACTAGCTCCTTTCCCCTGCAAGTTGCTTTGGTCATGGCGTTTTATCATAGCAGTGGAAACCCTAAGACATGCCTTCACCTGCCGAGCCATCTCATCAGCCCCACTTTCCATTCGGGCAGCTGTGTATGAGAGTTCTGGTTGGCCCACACCCTGTTAAAACTTAATGTGATCGGTATTTACTATTTTAGCTACTCTGTAATTTGGGCCTATCTTGCAGTTTTAGCTCATTGTGGTTTTAGCTGATATTTCCCTAGTAAATAACAGTGGAGAGTATCTTGCATCTTTTCATGTTTATTTGCTATTAATATCCTATAGCAATATTGTAATATCCTTTATAATGCCTTTATAAATATTTTACCCATCTTAATTGGGCTATGTGGTATTGGGGATACTTGTTATTTGTTGTTACTGTGTTTCATCTTGCATTCTGCAATCACTGTCATAACAGCCTTTGATTTTATAGGCTCTGTGGAACCCTATGTAGGTAGTCATTTGGCATTTGTAAATAAAGAAAATGTTCCTTCTTTTCAAAGTAAATGCTCTTTTGGTTCTTTTTCTGGTTTGTTGTACTAGGCTGTTGTTGAGGTGTGGCCTTTTGCTGTGTGTTGTAATGCTAATACTGGCCCCCAGGGCCTGGTGCCCCCAGGACTAGAGAATCCCCTCATACCTCGCTCCTTAATTTAAAACTATAGACTACAAGGGTTTTTTTTAAACATTGTATTTGTTTATTTTGTATGTGTGTAGGTGTATGTGTGTCACAGTGGAGACTGTGTTAAGGTCAGAAAGGAGCGCTGGGCAGCCGGTTCTCTCCTTCTACCATGTCAGTTCTGGGGATTGAACTCAGGTCGGCAGGCTTGGCAGCAAGTATCCTTGTCTGCTGAGCCACCTTACAGACCCATTCCTGGGTCATTTGTTGGAACTGTTCCTTATGTAGCCCGTTGGAAAATGTAGAAACAGTCTCGCTTACTGGTTGCAACAAAAGCAATTGATCTCCCAGACTCTTGTCTTCATCTCTAACATCTCCACAGAAATCATTACATTACCTCTGCAGGAGCTGGGCCAAAGGGAAGAAGTGCAGCCACGCAGTGCACAGGTTTCTTGCGGTGGTTAATAAACACAGTCCTCCCTCCACTCAGGAGCATTGTGCTTCCACTGCCACACATAAAATATCGACAGCCAGCTTTAGCCTGGGGCGGGGCTAAAATGAAATCCTCAACCCCAAAACCACATCCTATATAAATGTATAAGGTGGAAGTGATAGGACTAGAAGACAGTCCAGTGATAAAACCTGTAGGCTCTTCTGCCTTAGGGCTCTCATCTCTCTTGTTTCTATTGAGAGAGCGAGCTTATGATGTGTTTGTTTGTGTATGCCGGCACACACATTTCTTTTGCCTCTGTGGAGGTCAGAGGATGCCTTCCCCTATTTCGAAGCAGAGTATCTTGTTAGCTGCTGCATGTGGGGCTGGCTGACCTCCAAGCTTGGAGAGGTTCCGCTGTCTGCCATAGTACTGAGAGTAAAGACAAGTGACTGAACTACCTCCCCAGCCCTGCTTCTGTTTACAGTCCCTTGCTTAGTAAAGAAGTTCTCTGGCTTCCTAGGAGTTTTATCAGGAATTAGTATTGGGCTTTAAGACAGGCATGGTGGCACACAAAAGAGGATCAAAACTTTGAGACCAGCTTGGACTTTGTAGCAAGATTATACCTTTAAAAAATACAAAATCAATATTGGATATGTATATTCACATGCATGATTTTTATAGAATTTTCTCCAGCAACTATAGAAATGGCCATTATTTTTTAATATTTTTTCATCTGTTAGACTTTTGATTTGTTTCCTTTTGTTGTTTTTTTGGTTTTGGCTTTTGTTGTTTTGTTTTTTGAGGAGTTGCTATACTAAAGGTGGAATTTATGGTCTGAGGAATAATCTCTTTTAGATTCTTTTATAATCTATAAATACGGCAAATTAATGGGTTTTGTTAAAATATGAGACCATACAACCTTGGATTAAATCTACTTGAACATAATACCACCCCTTCTTTATAAGTTGTTGGCTTTGCAATGCTAAGACTTTGTTAACATGTACACCTCTGTTCAATCAGAAATACTGGTATTGTCTGTCGGGTGCAGGTGCCAAGGCAGTGGTGAAGCCTTTGGCATCCTCACAGTGAAGCTGTGTGGTCTGTGGGAAGAGGTTTGTTCATTACTACAGGCTCAGTTGCCTTAGAACTTACTATGTGAACTGTGTCCTTCAAGTGAGTGTTGGCAGTCGGTTTGTATCCCACAGGAAGATGCTATTTCACACAAGGGGTTGGACTGACTAGCACCAAATTTGTAATGACATCACTTTTCATTCCTAATACTAGGAATTTGTGCTTTCTCTCCCTCCTGGGTATCATTAGAACTTTATTTCTTTTTCAGTATTTAAGCCAGACCTTCTAGTTGGGTCAGTCTTCTCTGGGCTACTTTAGTGGCTTCCCAAATTCCCCAGTGTGGCCCCTTTATTTCATACCCAGCAAATCGCTTACCAGTTAATGTTTGTAGTTTTTCTTTGAATTATGGTTAAGAAATTTGTTATTTTGTTTTCACATATTTGGAGGGTTTTCCAGGGGTCTTTGTTATTGCTTTATAATGCTATTGTGATCATAAAACGGCTTATAGGATTTGAGTTCTTTTTTAATTTAATCTTATTTTACTTTATGTGTTTCCCCTTCATGTGTGTGTTTAACATGTGCATTCCTGGTGCCCATGGAGGCCAGAGCAGGGAGTCAGGACCACTAGAGCTAGAGTTACAGGCAGTTGGGTGTGAGCTGCCATGTGCATGCTGGGAAATCAAACCCCAGCCCTCTCGAAGAATAGCCAGTGCTCATAACCACTGAGCCATCGGGCCATCTCTCCAGCAGCCCAATTTGAGCCATTTTAAATTTATTGTGGGTTTGTTGATAGCCTAACTACAGTGTCTCTGGATAAATGTTTCATGTTCAGTTAAAGGAAGCAAGCACTCTGTCCTTCCTGAGCTGAGGAACCACTAAGCCATTCTGGTTGATAATGTCATTTAAGTCGTCTTGGTTTGTTGTTGTTTTCATTTTGCTTGTTCTGTCAATTGCTGAAAGAAAGGTGTATTAGCGTCTGTATAGTTTGTTTTGACTGGTCATGATAGCACATGCCTGCAGTCCTAGCACATAGAAGGTAGAGGCAAGAGGCTCAGCCATGTACATTGTGATGGCCTGGCTCTAGAGGTTTCAAAGAAGAAGAGTAATTGGCCTAGAGTCCATTCTTGTGCTATACTGGCAAAGTATATGGCAGCTTCCTGCCCTTGTCCACATAATCTACCCGAGGCTAAACTGAAGAGTTTGGGATTATTAGTATCTTTGGCAGAAGAGATTTTCAAGACAGCCTCTGCTGTGTGGTTATTAGCAGCCAAATTAAATGTTTAAATGTTTAAAATGAACTAAAAGTTTGAGTTTCTATTGCAATGATAAAATACTATGATCAAAAACAATTTGGGGAGAAGAGGGTTTCAGCTTACAACTTACCGTCTATTCTGAGCGGATATTGTATCAGGCAGTCTGTCATAGCTGGTCCTGGAGGCAGCAGCTGATGCAGAAGCTGTGGAAGATGCTGCTTCCTGGCTTCCTCCTCCTGGCTTGCTCAGCCTGCTTTCTTATAGAGCCCAGGACCAGCCACCCAGGGATAGCACCACCCAGTGAGCTGGGCTCTCTCACGTCAATAAAGAAAATGCACCACAGGCCAGTCAGGTGGGGATGGTTTTTCCTCAGTCAAGGTTTCCCTCTTCAGAAATGATTCTGGCTTGGGTTTAGTTGCCATAAACTGAACCAGCACAATGTTGTGTTATTTTGTTCTGTTTTGCTTTTTTCATTTCTTCAAAGCAGAGCTAAGCTGGGCACTATTGATAAATGCTCATTAGAAAACATACCGAATCTCTGCTTACGCCAAAAACATATACTGAGTACTCCTAGAGATCCAAGCCAAAGCTTCAATTAAGACAACAGCCCAGACCTGCCCTTGAGACCTGAAAGTGTGCAGAGCTCCATAGAGCAGTATGCACGTGAAACACCTGCACAGCAGTATATCCATAAAACATGTGCAAGAGGCTGTGTGTGCAAGAAGACAAAGTCAGCCCATTAAGAATTCGCCACATTTCAGAGCATGTTCCATAGCTGGGCACGGGGATGGCCTCCTGAATTCCAGTAGTTTGAGCCCCACCTGCCTCAAAGGAAGAAAGGGAAGGAGCAGAGAGGGGAAGGGGAGGGGAGAGGAGGGAAGAGGAGAGGAAGGAAGAGGAGAGGAGAAGGAAGAGAAGAGGAGGGGAAGGAAGAGGAGAGGAGGGGAAGGAAGAGGAGAGGAGGGAGCCCTTGGAGGAGCTAATTTTGCTATTTCCAAGCTCAGTCTTAGAAGTAGAACAAAAATGACTTGGATGAAATCAGGAAAATGGCACACTCAATAAAATGTTCCTCAAACTAGCCTGAGGACCTGAGTCTAAATACCCAGCATCTGCAGAATCTGGGTGAATGTCTGAATCCCCAGTGCTGCATGGGGGCTGGGTGGGCAGGACCCAGATGGGTGGGGCCCAGAGCCGGCCAGTCAGCCAAGGTGGGAGGGGAGAGCCAGAGAACAATTTAGAGAGCCACCTGGCTGCACACACATGGAGCGGTGAGGAGGCTGTTAGAGTTTTATCATGTCAGGAGTTGACACTGGACACTGACTAGGACGTCAGACTTATTCATGTCACATGACTTTGAGCATGTGTTGTGTGGAAGACTCTAGATGTACAAGAGCTTGATAACAAATGTGTGTGTATATATATATATATATATATATATATATATATACATACATATATATGTTAAATATATATATATGTGTGTGTGTGTGTGTGCTAAAGGAAAATAAATAGTTAAATAGTTTAGGATCTTTAAGTGTGAAGCGGTGAGCATTAAGATAGTCTAGGGTGTCTGTCATTCATTGGTCCGTTCCTCACAACTTGTCCCTTGCATTATACCCAAGACATGCACTAATGAGCTGATAAAATGTGTTGTCTCATGTTTATTGTTTGCTGGGCATCTGTTCAAGTTCATTTCACAAGTCCAAGGCTTCGAAGAGTCTCACAGTGGGGATGACAGTAATACTATAATTTTACTAGCATCCTTTATTTTCAAGTAGAAACAGTTTTAAATCAATTGTTAAATATTGAATGTATTCCAATTTGAAGACAAATGAGAGTAATTTAAAGTGGTTTGTTCAAGTTACAAAGTATACTCACAAATTACACAGTTTGAAAAAATAAAACAAATCACTAGATAGCCAATACCACATTTAAAAAGCAAAGTGGCACACGCCTTTAATCCCAGCACTTGGGAGGCAGAGGCAGGCGGATTTCTGAGTTCGAGGTCAGCCTGGTCTACAGGGTGAGTTCCAGGACAGCCAGGGCTACAAAGAGAAACCCTGTCTCGAAAAACCAAAAAAAAAAAAAAAAAAAAGCAAAGTTCTGGGGAGACAGCTCAGTGGTAAGTGCTTGCTGCACTCAGGAGGACCTGAGTCCTTCCAGCAACCACAGAAACAGCCAGGCACCGCAGCATAGGGAGCATAAAGCCAGGGGCAGAGCTGTCTATCTTTAATCCCAGCACTCAGAGGCAGAGCCAGGCAGATCTCTGAGACTGAGGGCAGCTTGCTCTACAGAGTGAGCTCCAAGCCAGCCAGACCTACACAGTGATACCTTGAGTAAATAAATAATTGTTTTAAAGATTTATTTGTATTTTTAATTGTGTGTGTGTGCGTCCCTTCACCTATCTGTATGAAAGTCTGTGCAGTTGAGTACTGATGTCCATAGAGCTTAGAGGGGTCAAATCCCCTACAGCTCGAGTTACAGGTAGTATGTGCCACCCGATATGGAGAAAGATTCATCCAGTCCTAAATGCGCGCACGCACACACAGTGTATATGTGTGTATGTATGTGTGTGTGTATGTATGTATGTATGTATGTATGTCACATGGGATATTTATCGGGGTGGGGGGTATACAAGAGGCAGCCTCTGAGCAGGGATGGAAAAGAGAGCAGGCCGTGAAGGCCAGAGCTTTATAAAGGGTACGGGACATGTTCTTAGGGAGAATCGGCAGCCTGTGGTGACAATGGAAATGTGCTGCACGGGTGGCTGGTGGCTGGGCTCTCGGTGCTGTGCCACCTAATTTTGAAGTGGAATGGAATAGATAACCAGAATGTAGATATTTCAAAAAAAACAAACAGCAACAAAACAAAAACCAAAAAAACTTTTAAGACAACATGTTATCATTCTGGTTTTTAAGACCGTGATGGAAGATGTGGGAAGAAGGTGTGTAAATAACCTGTTAGTCTCTAGTCAACCGGCTTTACTGCAGAGACAGATCACTGCCAGTTTCAGGCGACCAGCTGGGACTGCCATGCTCAGTCAACCTTTATTTTATCAGTCTGGAGGCTGCACCTCTAAACTTCCAGGCAGTTTAATCTCCTGTGAGGACTTGTTCCTTGCCTGCAGACATCCCGTCTGGCGGGGTCCTCACATAGCAGAGACAGACGGTAGTAGAGAGTTCTCTGGTATCTAATAATGATTGACAGCACTAGTCTTGTTAGGTCGGCCCACCTGCTTATTACCTCATGTAACCTTAATTACTTTCTTGCTGCAGAGAGAGCCATGCTCAGAGTTACAGCTTCAGTGTTTACGTGTGAGAGGACACAGACTCTCATCTGCAGCGTAGTCAAAAAGTGCCTTATTCATGCCCATCATCAGTGGCTCATAGGCTACACTTGGCTCTGCCCCTGCCTGCTCATCCTGGCTTAAGCTAAACTTTTTATGTAGGTCAGGATGCACTAGGAAGAAAGACAACTGGCTGATCAGCGAAATACTTCTTAGTTTGCAATGATGTCTCACTTTTTACCTGTTAACAACGAAATAAATAATTCTGGTCAGTGGCAAGACAGTCTCAAACTTGTCTGGTCAGTATATGGCTCAAAAGCTTCTTTCTGGAAAGCACTTTGGCAGAATGTTTTAAGAGACTAAATGTTAGCCGGGTAGTGGTGGCCCAGCACTTGGGAGGCAGAGGCAGGCAGATTTCTGAGTTCGAGGACAGCCAGGGCTACACAGAGAAACCCTGTCTTGAAAAACCCAAAAGAGAGAGAGAGAGAGATAGAGAGAGAGAGAGAGAGAGAGAGAGAGAGAACTAAAATGTTTAGACTGTTGACCGATAAGTCTAATCATGGACCCTTTCTGAGCCCCGCCCTCCAGGGTTCCTGTGCTTTCCGAGATGGGGGATATAAAGGCATAGGAAGCTCTCAGTGGCCTTCTGCTTACTCATGAGCCACTCCCGTTGGAAAACCAGGTGTCATATCATGTGATTAGCCCGGCAGTGAGGCCTCTGTGGCATGGAACTAAAGCCTTCTGCCAGGAATCCCTGGAGTAGGATCAAGAGAGTGTATTAGTTTTCAGCACTATTATCAAATCGAAGAGGAAAGATGGGCTCTTTTTGAGGCAAGGTCTCTCACCGTACCCATACCCAGCCCTTGCTGCTTCAGCTAGACTGGCTGAACCGGGAGCTCCCGGGACCTGCTGTCTCTGCCCTTCTTGCCCACCCCGCAGCCAGAGCTGCAGATGCACGCTGGCTTGACAAGGGTGCTAGAGCTCCAAACCCAGGTCCTCAGACTGGTGCAGCACGATCTTCGTCCACTGAACCGTCTCCCCAGCCCCAGAAACACTTCTGAAATGCTTTGATGATAAACATTTTCACATCATCCCACTTGCTTTTTTTTATGATTCATGTGGATGTGGAATTTCCAGATGCCTACTCTATTAGGTCCTGTGTAGCCAGGATATAATTCAAAACAAACTGTCTTGTCCTGTGAGACAAGGCTGTTCACACACCATCCTCTTCCCCCTCACATTGCCTCGGGATTCTTGAAGACATACTCATTACCAGATCTCTTTAATGCTTCTTTTCAAGGAGTATTACTACTAGGCTTCATATATAGGGTTAAAAGCAGATAGATAGATAGATAGATAGATAGATAGATAGATAGATAGATAGATAGATAGATAGATAGATAGATGATAGATAGATGATAGATAGAGTGGCATGCATCATTCACTCTTATACACAACCTTCTTTTTATCCTAGAAGATATTAAGACAGATGGAGAGATGGCTTGGGGAAGAACACTTGATACTCTTCCAAAGATCCTGGTTCAATTCCCAGCACCCACACAGTGGCTCAGAACTGTTTGTAACTGCAGTTCCAAGGGATCTGATACCTTCTTCTAGCCTCAGTAGGGACTAGGTATGTATGTAGTGCACAGACATGCATGCAAGCAAAACATTCATCCACATACAAATTTTCAAATTAAATATATGAAGCATAGCAAATATTTCGCTGTATTTGGCATATTAGAATTCACTTGTTGTATATCTGAGGACCATCTCTACTGCTTTTGCCTGCCTGGTCCTGCTCAAAATGTTCTTGGAACTTCCTTACCTGTTAAGTAAGAATTATAGAATTATAATACCTGAAACTTGGGGTGGGAGGTGACAGGTTGTGTGATACAGAAATGTCATCATCCTGTCATTAGCCAGCAGGATGAATCGGGCCCCTTTGTCTCCCTGCTTCCTCCTCCCCAAACTGCAGAGGGTTGGGAAGTTTTCCTATATTTGTCTCACTTTTATCATTAAGGTTTTATTTTTATTTTTAATTATTTGTGTGTGACAGTACACATGAGTATAGTGTCCACAGATTCTAGAAGGTGTCAGATCCCTGGAGCTGGAGTGACAAGCAGTTGTGGGCTCCTGACCTGGCTTATTGGAGTCTTCGAAAGGGCATTGTGTGCTCTTAAGGGCCATCCCTCCGGCCCCTTACTCTCATAACTGTGGCTCTTATTTAGCTTCAGAAAACAGTTAAGAAGAGCTAGGCATGGCAGCCACACCTGTAACCCTGGCACTGAGAAGCTCAGGGCCAGCCTCTGCTATGTACGAATTATATGAGACCTTGTCTCAAAAAAAAAAAAAAAATCAAAGGAAGTAATTTAAGCATTAAAATGTGTGTTAAGGGAATCTAGTCACTTATCAACCTATATTTAAGTCTCATTTATAAAAACAGTGACCGAGAACATGACTTTAAAGTGGGTAGCCCAGAGCTGGAGCATCTGTGTGCAGAGGGGTTGAGAGGGGTCCGGTTGGAGATCCAGTCACTCGTTTCTAGCACATGCTCCAAGCTGCACACATCTCCAACCTTCGGATCCTTTAAAAACAGTCTTTCAGCTCCACAGATGGTCAGCTCCCCAGTCTCCAAAGCTCTTCCGATAATATGAGAGGAAATAGTTTGGCCCAACAGATTTGGCAACTCCCTGGCCCAGTTAGTTTGTGCTTGTTCCGTGACCATGGACCTAAACTTAAAGCCCTCCCAGCCACGGTGACAAATGCACTTTGGTCTCCCATGAATAGAAAAAAATGTTTTACCACACAAGCAAAGCAATTCAGAGTGTGCATCTCACAGACAAGAAGCTGGTTCTTCATTACACTTGAGTGCCCACGGCCACACCACCCTAGATGTCCAATCTTGTTGAACATACCACCAGTGCTGCCATCTCAGGCAGCATCAGCATACCCTCCATAATTTCAACCAGCTTTACCCAAGCAAAATAAATGATGAGCTAGAGAACGAGGTGACAGTAGTCTAAATTAAGATACTTTTGTTTGACTGTTATTCATATGCAGAATGGCATAATACCCCTTCCCAAAATAAAGAAATCCCATCAAAAGTAAATATTCACTGACTATCATCTTTTGTATATAATAAATCTTTGATAAGAGCTTGATGTAGAGCCAGGCATGGTGGTGTTTAATCCTAGCATTTGGGAGGTAGAGACAGGTAGTCCTCTATGAATCCTACCTAGGCCAGCTCAAACAAACACACACACAAGTGTACAGACAAATTTCATGTAAGGTTGGGCATGTGATCCAGGCCTGTAATCCCAGCACTTGGGATGCTAAGGAAGAGAATAGCAGTTACAAGGTCACCCTAGACTACATGAGACCTTGCCTCCAAACACACACAGAGCTGGGGCTATAACTCAGTGGTGGTGTGGTTGCCTGGCATGCTGCAGGTCCTCGGTTCAGTCCTCAGCACCACAAAGGAAAAAAGCAAATTCTCTGTTGCTGAGTATGAGGGCACACATCCGTATCCCAGCACTTGGGATAGGCGTAAGAAGCTCAAGAGTTTAAGGTCATCCTTGCATGGAAGAAGCTGAGGTACAATCTAGCCTACGTGAAACCATGCCTCTCCAGATAGATAGATAGATAGATAGATAGATAGATAGATAGATAGATAGATAGATAGGTAGGTAGGTAGGTAGGTAGGTAGGTAGGTAGGTAGATAGATAGATAGATAGATAGATAGATAGATAGATAGATAGATAGAAACAGATAGATGATAGGTTGATATGCATGAGTAGATGGATGGATAGATAGATAGATAGATAGATAGATAGATAGATAGATAGATAGATAGAGATAGATGATAGGTTGATATACATGAGTGGATGGATGGATGGATGGATGGATGGATGGATGGATGGAGTTCAAGTAAAAAATTCTCCAAGAATATTTTTAAAATCTGACTAAACCTGCAGATACTATGACATTGTAAGTATATCTAAATTTTATTCTAACCCTGCACACCCATTTTGTATATCTCATATTTAAAGAGACTGATCTAGATGTGGTTATCAAACTAGTTTCCTTGGCATTTTAAAATTATACATTAGTTTTCCTAGAGTATGTTTTCTTAGTATATACGTGACAATCTGGTAGAAACGAATAGAAAGATTCTGCCTCGTTAATAACCATGTTCATACTAAGTAATAACTTGATGTTCAGGGAATAACATTTCTGATTAACTCAAGAGCAGAGTTATTAACTTATGGTCCAATTAAGTGATGGCAGTAGATTTCAGGGGACCATAAATTAATTGTTTCTGGTTATCTGAATAATCTTTTTCAGAGGTTGTCTATTCCATGAATAATTTTAAAATGAAAAAATGGTGAATAATAAAGAGCCTAAATCCCAGTAAGAAATATATAATGAGCAGAGCTAAACCTTTGGTGGTTTCAGGTCTTGCAATTAGCCTTTTACACACACAATTACATATACACATGCACAGTGGTACACAATTAAAGGTAATGTACAATTTTAAAATGCTAAGAAAATTGGTATGACAGCCACATGTAATGTATGTTGAAAGCTCTGTCCATCTGTATGCATGTTTCTGGGTTTTGTTTGTTATTGTTGTTTTCTATCCCTGGACCATGAGCTTCTTGCAGACAAGCAGTTTATAGATCTTTGTATCTAAATTTCAGAGATCTGGTCCATGATGCATAAATGAGTATGTTACACAATCAAGAGTCAGAAATTTTTTAGTTATTTTTTAAATGTGTGTGGCTGCATGTATGTGTGTGCACTGCACATACACCTGATGCATCAGGTTCCCTGGAACTGGAGTTAGACATTTGTGAGCTGCCATGTGGGTGCCAGGCATCAAGCCAGGGTCTTCTACAAGAGAAACACATGCCATTTCTCTTCAGTTAGCTTCCTGTTTTGAGGTTCATCCCTGGGATACCATTCATCAGTAGTTCCATGATAATTGTATTGTACCCATTAGCTTAAAATGAAAACGAATGCATAACTCATAATCAATTGAACTGATAAAAAGATTATATTCACTTAACCAAAAGTTATTTAAAATTGAATGATGCCTAGATGATTAAAATACGTGTAAGTGACTAGGACCTAGGACTAACTGTCAGAGAAACACATATAATCACTCATAAAATTCAGAGAGAATCAAACACTGTATCAAACTGCAACTAGGTAATGTTTTTCAAAAGAAGAAAATGTTTGTGAGAATATTATTCAAAATATTTCTATTGGCGATACTCAGTTTAATGAATAGAGAGTACAGAGAAATAATACCTTTGAAGAGAATAATATTTCAAGAAATAAGTGTATCCTGTGAAACTAAAGTGCAAGTCACATAGGAAATACTTTGGGTAAGAATTAGACCAGATTCTATAATGGTTTGCTTTGATTTGGTTTTGCCATTTGGAGTTTACCATAGACTGAGACACAGATCAGATTTCCCTTTTTCCAAATAGTTCTTTCTAGTAAATGTAAATGGTACATTTACTGGAAATGGCAAGTACTTGACTTGGACTTTTTTTATAAAATACAGAAAATTTCTGCATGTGCTTTGGTTGTTTTCTGAAGTCTCTGTTTTGTTCCATTGTCTGCCTGTCCAAATCACATTTTTTTTTTAAATTTTTAAGTGTGTGTGTGTGTGTGTGTGTGTGTGTGTGTGTGTGTGTGCTCGTGCGTAGATACATACGTGTGAGTACAGGCCCCCAAGGAGGCGAGAATCCCTTGGAGCTGAGTTACAGGTGTTTATGAGCCACCAAACATGAGGGCTGGAGACTGAACTCAGCTCTGCTGCAAGAGCAGCGAGTACTCTCTTAACCTCTGGGGCCGTGGAGCCATCTCCTCAGCCTTACTCTTTGGTTTGTTTATGTTTTTGTTTTCTTAATTACTGCATCTTGGTAGCACCTGATATTACCAGGTGGGTCTAGATGAAGTCCAGCGTTTCTGTTTGCCCTACCTCACTCCATACTCATACACTACATGGCCTTCTTCTTTCAAGATTGCCCTTGCTAGTCCCCTCCCTCTTTTCTTCTTCTATTCCTGCCTGTTGTGATTTTAATAAGAATGGCCCTCATTGCCTCATATATTTTAATGCTTAATCACCAGGGGCTAGAACTCTTTGAGAAAGATTAGGAGGTGTGTTCATTAGGGTTTCCATTGCTGTGAAGAGACACCATGAACATTTCATTGGGCCGCTCACAGTTTCAGATTCAGTCCATTATCATCATGGCAGGAAGCATGACAGCATGCAGGCAGACTTGGCACTGGAGAAGGAGTTGAGAGCTCTACATCTTGATCCTCAGGCTGCAGAAATAGACTATGTCACACTGGGCATGAGCATAGGAGACCTCAAAGCCTGCCCCCCACTCTTCACCCTTCCTCCAACAAGGCCACACCTCTAATAGTGCCACTCCCTATGGGCCAAACACTCGAATGTATAGGGTTGGGGGACGTGCTATTCATCCCACCACAGAAGGTGTGGCCTAGTCATACATAGGAGGAAGTGTGTTGCTGGGGGTGGGCTTGTCTGTATGCCTTCTGACTAGTTTCACTTATGATTTATTATGGTGATTATTAATATTGCCCCCTGCTACCATGTTCAAGTATCTTCTTGTCTGTGATGATTTTAGTTTTCCAAGTGTACCCTGTCTTTATGATGCCCTTACTGTTTTCATAACAGTTAAACGCAGTAGGACCCTCACGTTTCAGAACACGCCTTAACGGTCAAGAACAGATGGCGCATGTAAGCAGAGATCTAGTTAGAGGCTGTCTCCTCTGATAAGTGTATAGAGGTTCTCCGGGCAGTCATCTTGGCCACTGCTCTTTGTAGCTAGAGCGGGGGCTCAGCTTCTTCAGCTCTGTCTTGTTGCAGAAGTAGGAGTGTTCCTAGTCTGTCCTCACTCTGTTTCGTTTGTTTGATTGTTTGTTTACTGTAGCCCTGGCTAGCCTGGAATTCATAGTCCTCCTGCCTCAGCCTCTCTATTATTGCAACTATATGCCACTAGACCTGGACAGTTTTTAATGCTTTTATTCTTCAAAAAGACAGAGAAATCAATCCTAAAACCTTTTCATCTTGGCCTTTTTTTACATTTTCAGGGAAATTCCATCACAGATGATATTGGAATGTCGACCTGGCAGGAGCAGACTTTCCTGTCTCATTGCGCCTTGCTAGCGAAGAGCTGCCAGGCTGCAATGGAGCTGGCAAAGCATGATGTCACCGTCCAAGACATGGCATTTCAGTACGGGAAGCACATGGCCATGAGTCACAAGGTATCGCACACCCCGGCTTCTGCATGTACATGGACAACCGTTGGCACTTAATAAGCTGCTTTTGTATCTTGAAAAATGTTTATTGTGGGAGTGAAATGTGTCAGTCGGAGACAGTGGTAGTTATAGAGGCAGCACAATCGGCAAGTACTCTGTAATTTTGATGTTTACATTTTCTTACCACCTGAAAGAATTCTTGAAATAGCTCCGCCAAATTATTAAATAACATGTAATATCACTCTCACAGAACGATAGACTTTTTTATTTTTGTTACAGTTGCCTTGTAAATCCTATGTTAAACAAATATTGAAAAGTTAATAAAATTTGAAGGTATACTGTATAAAGTTGAAAGCTTCAATTTTAATTCATGATTTAGTATTTTTAATCAAAGCTGGAGCATAGATTTATTAAGAAAAAGTGAGAACACTCCCAAGAGTAGGAGAGGCTAGAAGGGAGGAATAGTTTAATAACTCCTTCTTCTCAGTGACATGTGAGATATAAAACATCACTAGACCAGCTGCTCTGTGGTTGCGTCTGTTTAACTCAAATGTTTCAGGTACCTAGGACATCCAGAGCTACATAATAGAAAAACTGTCTCAAAAAAAATTCAGTTACATACTTTCAGATGTACTTAACTCATTCCTGTCCTAAGACAGGAGTCCAGACATGTTTATATGTGTATGTATGCATGTATCTATTTATATATACACATATGTATCTATAATACGTGTCTTAGTTGGGGTTTCTATTCCTGAACAAAACATCATGACCAGGAAGCAAGTTGGGGAGGAAAGGGTTTACTAAGCTTACACTTCCACATTGCTGTTCATCACCAAAGGAAGTCAGGACAGGAACTCAAGCAGGGCAGGAAGCAGGAGCTGATGCAGAGGCCATGGAGGGATGTTACTGGCTTGCTTTCCCTTCCTTGCTCAGTTTGCTTTCTTAGAGAACCCAAGACTACCAGCCCAGGGATGGCACCACCCACAGTGGGCCCTCCCCGCTTGATCACTAATTAAGAAAATGCCTTACAGCTGGATCTTGTGGAGGCATTTCCTCAAGGGAGGCTTCTTTCTCTAACTCTACCTGTGTCAAGTTGACACACAAAACCAGCCAGTACAACATGTATGTGTTTATATGTGTATGTGTCTATGTCTGTATGTGTCTATATATGTACGTGCCTGTGTTTACATGTGTATGTGCCCATGTCTGTGTGAATCTATATATGTATGTGTATCTCTGTGTCTGTGTACATATCTGTGTGTAATTTCCAGATGAGATATTTCATATTTTGTTAAAACTTGGGTTTCCTTATAAACTAGTTGTATTTATTATTTTTTTATTGAAGTCTCTACATTTAATTTAAAGTAGAAGGGGCTGAGGACGTGAAGATTGTTGCTAAGTCATTCAGAACGTGCGTGTGCTTATTAAACCCCATTAACGTGCATGGGAACTATGTTCCTGGTACTTCCCGATTGATGCATCGTACTCATAACTCCTCTAACTCTCCTTTAGATAAATTCTGACCTCCAGCCTTTTATTAAAGACAAGACCAGTGACTCTAAGACTTTTAACCTGAACTCAGCACCTGTAGTCTTACATCAGGAGTTTCTTGGAAGAGATATGTGGATTAAGCAGATCGGAGAGGTAAGCTGAGAGCACGCCTATGTTTGATACCATTACAATTGACCCTAGAACAAAATTCCTACTTCATGCTGGTTTAAAGACATACATCATCCATTAAAAAAAAAAAAAAAAAAAAAGCCTTTTCTTTACAGATGGGACTCTTTAAACTCTGTGTGTTTCGGAGGTAAAATGTTAGGTATAAGCTAGAGGCCACACTTCTGAGTTTGTAGACTACCGTAACACAGCACTAGTGCCTGCTGAGAATGCTAATTAACTTTGGGGATTTTTTTTTTCTAAACAACTTTCAGAAATTGGGCCTGGTAATAGCACCACCCTTTAACTGATGGCAGTTTCCCATCTGGACGCCAGTGCAAGCTACAGAATAACATGAACTCCGTCTGTCAGCTTGTTGGGTTATTTTAAAACAAACTTGGACCTTAAACACCCATTTTGAGACATTATCAAAGCCAGAAGGGTGGGGGAACTTGGAGAAGTGGGAAGAGTGAGGGGCGTGGACTGGGTAAATCTTCTACACTTGGGGGAGCCTGAGCAGATTAAAGGGAACTATTTGGTTTATCTTAGTACAGAAACTCTGGTACAAAAACTTCCTACCTTTTCCTCTAGAATCTTGTGGTATTTATTTCACTTCATGGTTGTAACTGGTATTATTATACTGGGTCTGTAGACGTAGGAATGGCTCCAGGCACAGCTGAGGGTGGGAATTTAGGGCTGGCATCCTTATGGCACAGCGCCTCAGTGACATTCTGAAAGATAAAGTTCCCCCTCTCCTAACCCTCTTCCTGTACTGACTCCCAAAAATGCTAGCAGCCAGCTCAAAGTCCCTCGTGGTCACCAAGGAGAAAACTGGAAGATTCATTCTTAGGAAGCTGTCACCCCCCCCCAAAAAAAAAGAATGGCAGAGGTGGCAGTTTGGGGTCCCCTCAGTAAACATCCCTTGGACAGTCATCCACGATGACCAGTCTCAGCATGTCCATGACAGAATCTGTAGCTGCCTAGCCCTAGAGAAGGGTGTAGGACAGAGGACAGCAGGGCACTGAAAAAAGTCTGTGTCATCGAGGAGAGAGTCTAAAGCAAACTGACAAAGGGAACTTAGAGGAAGAAGGCATTGCAAGGAAAACAGACAATTTTAGACACACTATGTGCAATATTAAACCTAAGAAACTGGCCCAGGTGGTATATGAAAAAGGACAACCCCAGAACAAGAAACCAGATTATAAAACATAAAAATTATTAATAAAAGAAATGTGTGGGGCTGGAGAGGTGGCTCAATGGTTAAGAGCAGTTGCTGCTCTTGCAGAGGACCCAAGTTCAGTTCCAAGCACCCACATGGTGGTCAACAGTGATCTGTAACCCTTGTTCCAGGAGATCTGATGCCCTCTGCTGGCCTCTGGGGTCACCAGGCACACAGGCAATGCACAGACATACATGCAATCCAAGTGCTTGTATATAAAATAAAAATAGATTAAAAATAAAACAAATCAAGCTTGGAACAGGCAACTAAGAAGTTAGACATGGGGCTGGAGAGACGGCTCAGTGGTTAAGAGCACTGACCGCTCTTCCAGGGGTCCTGAGTTCAATTCCCAACAAGCACATGGTGGCTCACAATCATCTATAATGAGATCTGATGGCCTCTTCTGGTGTGTCTGAAGACAGCTGCAGTGTACTCACATACATAAAGTAAATAAAATCTTAAAAAATAAAAACTGCAGCTGGACGTGGAACGCATCCTGCGTGCCCTGTGCTCATGAGGATGAAGAAGGAACATCGTGAGTTCAAGATCTGCAGGGTCTCAGGAAAATGACCTTTCCTGCATTTGTTCCTGAGAGTCCGTAACATATATTCCATCAAGACAGGAGATGGGGCTGAGGGCATGGCTTAGTAATCTGCACATAGCCCTGGGTTCAGCCCCAGCATCGTTAAAAAACAAATACAGAGCGTAGGTGATTAGACACAGCCATGAGCAATATTAAGACTACAGTGGCAGCACCAATTAGGAGTCTGAGGCACAGAGAGATTAAGTAATTATTAAACTATTGCACAGTATATCCATGATTCCAACCCAAGCAAGTCAGCTACAGGGTCAGTCGGAATCCATGAGTCCCTTGCTTCGGTCTGTCTCATGCTAACAAGTCTTGGACCGATGGCTATGTCTGCTGGCTGCACCGAGACGAGAGGACAGAGCTCTAGGAGAAATCCTTTTTTACAGTGTGTGTGTGTGTGTGTGTGTGTGTGTGTGTGTGTGTGTGTGTGTGATGTACATGTGTATTTAGTGTGTGAGAGCGTTGGTTGGTGTATGTCAGTGACGTTGCACACATGGCACAGCCCACATGTGTAAGTCAGAGGACAACCTGGTGTCAGTTCTTTCACTTTGTTGGAGATAGGGTTTTTTGTTGCTCACCCGGGACCTTCTAGGAAGTGTCCTGTCTCTGCCTCCCATGTCCCTGTAGGAGCACTGGGATAAGAGATTACATCACCGCCTCTGGCTCTTTCATGGGTCCTGGGGATCCAAGCTGGAGCCCTCAGACTTGCTGAGCCATCTGCCCTGTCCCTGGAGAAGTATCTCTAAGAGTAAAAACTGGAACTGATAAGTTACCTAGTATGGTTGGCCATGTTGAGCATGATAGATGGCCATGGGGTGTGCACCTGTAATCCCAGTGCTTGCAGGGAGAGCAGGAGTCCAGGTCATTCTCAGCTATGTTACCCAATTCGAGGCCAGCCTGGCCACATGAGGCGCTACCTGAAAAAATAAAATAAAATTTGGGGGTTCGAAAGATGGCCCAGTGCTTGCTGCTATGCAGAGAACCCACATGGCAGCTTATAGCCATCCAGCTCCAAAGGCCCACATGGAATCAAGGCAAGAAGTCAAATGGCTCCCTCATCTTTTTATGTAAGAGTGTCCAAGAAATTGAAAGGCAACATTTGCCAGGCTTGCAATCCCAGTTTCTCAGAAGGCTGAAGCAGGCAGATCCCAAGTTTGAGGCCTGCCTAAGCTTCAGAGTCAATTCAAGGCCAACCTAGCAACTTAGTGAGGCCCTGTCTCAGATTAGATAGTAAGAATAAGAAAAGGCTGGGGACTTCCAGCCCCTAGACTTCTGCCCCTAGACTAAGCAGAAAGGGGCCACCCAGAACCCCCTCTGACTGGTGATCTGAATTCTTGCTTAGGCTGTGAGGTTAAGCACTGCAAGGGAATAAAAATAAAAGTTAAAAATATATTTCTGGGTTCCCTGAGGAACAAGCCTGACTGCATAGGGGTTGATGTCAAAAGTATCCCCTATCCAAAAAAAAAAGACATTGGTATAGGTATGGCCCTCATGCCTCACTGGACAATGACAGGAGGACCGGAGCCATTACAAGGTCCCCTTTAATTACTGGAGGTCAGGCCTCTATCCCTGCCTTGGCAAAATTAGAATGGCCACAGCCCTTCTATATTTGGAGAAGGGAGGAGATGTCAGGGGCAGTCTTGCTTATACACTTAGGGCCTAAAATCAGTCATAAGCCTGAAATCAGCAATAGCAATAAAATACATGCCTGCTAATACAAAGTCTTGGATCTCTGTGGAAAAACACTGAAACAGATGACTATAAGCTATTGTAAACAGGCAGCTTTTATGGAAATTTACCAGCCTGAGTAGTCATAGACCTTGTAAATAGGCAGCCTTGGCGGATAGTACCAACTTAGATAAGGACAAGTGAATCATAGGCAGAGTCATAGTGACTGTCCCCTGAACCTTTACCCAGCTGATACCCTGTTCTGAAAGATATCTGTACTCCCCCTGAACACCTATACTCCTGTGTCATCCCCTTCCCCACATCCTGCATTTTTCTGTTTATAACCCCTGTGTTAAAAAGTAAAAATTATGATTTGATAATAAGAAAAAAGTTCATATAACAAATTTTAAAAAGAAAAAGAAAAGGCTGGGGGTTATTTTGGTCTTAAAGTGCTGTCTAGCTTGCACGAGACCCTAGGGTCAATCCCCAATTGAATACATGGAACAAAATGAAGCAATTATTAGCCTACTGTAAAGTAAAACAGAAAGTGCATAGGAAAGGAAATGTAATCACAGTTTCCAAATGGCTTAGAGACTAGTATTTATATAGCATAAAATGTAAATCCTGAATAGTTTATAAGAAATAGATTTTGTGTATGAAATGAACAAATACAAATACTGTTTTGTTCAAAAATTATTAAGCAAAATTGTAAAAGTAGTTTTATTGAACCGGCATGAGAGGAAAATGAGGCACTCCCAGAGCCATCACGCGACGTCCCACGGAGCACATGGGCTGGGAGTCAGCAGTCAGCCCTCACTGCAGTCTGCTCCATTCCTGCTTGCCCTCCCTCACTCAGCTGGCTTATGCTTGCCTTTCTCTCCTAATTTGCTGAGACTTGGCTTTGCATTCGGGAGTTTTCTTCAGCCTTTTTCCAGTTTTAGCCGAGGGCTAAGCACCTTGCCCAGGCAGATGGGATGTCTACGAGGACTAGTAAGTGGTTGCCTTTTTAGCCTGTCTTGGATGTTAATGCTGTGTTCCCTTCTCTGTGTCCAAGCCACCTCCATTTCCTGGCCTTTTCAGTGTCCTTGAGCCACCTGGGTCTCACCGTCCTTACTGTCCCCACTGGGAGCCAGGAGTGGTGAATACCGCAGCAGTTCCCTGGAGAGCAGGGAAAGCACTTCCTGTCCACGGAGGGGTGTCTGAGGGGGTGTTACAGGGTTTGCAGGAGACTGTGGTCACATGGGGATTGAACTTGATTGTCATCATCTGGCACCAATCAGAGTATGGACTAACCAGAAGGGTAGGAGTGAATAGGAGGAAGGTAGGGGGACATGTTTGAACACGTAAGAGATTTAAAGTCTCTTTCATGCATCAATGGGTAATGTCTAAAATTTTAAAATCAGGAACAAGAACTGTTTGAAACTAGAACAGACTAAAGAGAACGACTTGGAGTGTGTGGGATGCTGGTCTTTTTTTTTAAGAAGTTTTATACTGCATGACATTTAAGTACTATTCTATTTCATTTCCATTTTAAAGCCATAATCTAATTTCTCTTCTAGGAATCAGTCATAAGAAAACTTTCAGAAATGTAGGCAAAATACGCCAAAATATATACTAAAATTAAAATTGACATATTTAAAACTTTGTGAGCTGTGTGTGGTGGCTTATGCCTGGAATCCCAGGGTAGAAGCAGGAGGAGCAGGGGCCTCATCCCCAGCTCCCTGAGATCCTATCTCAAAACAAAGAAACAAACAAACAAACATGAAAAATGATGGTTACATATGAGATAGTGAGATATCACACAGCTACTGAGCATTGTATTACTGTATGTATGTGTAGGAGTTTTTGACAGCTGAGCTGAATGAATATATATATATGTGTGTGTATATATATATACACACACACATATATATATATATATATACATACAGATGGTGCTCCTAACTCTCATTGGGTTGTATTAGCATTCACTGCAGATTTACATGTGGTTGAAAAGAGACAGTGAGTGAGTTAAATGGAAGGTAGCAGCTCTCCCAGGAGTTGGATATCTAGGAGGACATAGCAGAGATTTTAGGGAAAGCCGTGTCAATGCTTAGATTTTCTTTGCAGACATACAGAGTTGTAAATCTACACAAGAGTGGTCCAGGATTTCCTAAATAGTTGGTGAAATGTCCTAAAACCAAAGTCATTATCCCCAGATGGACTTTTAGATACAAATGGAAGCCATTCAGAAAAGCGTGTCTCCTGACCATCAGCTCAACTCAGATGGACCTTGTGTGGAGGCCAGCACGCACTGAGATGACGCTGTGAGCAGACAGTTTCCACCCTCCACCCATCTACCCTGTGCACACTTCAAGTCCCTGTCCCTTTGGAAAAACTGGTGTTTGCTGTCCATCCCACTAGCTTTCCTGTCCGAGTTGTGAAGAAGGGGTTCCTGGTAAAGAGAAGAGAAACCCAAAATGAATTTCCCATGTGAGGACCTCATTTTTTGGATTAAAAGCTCTTTACTTAGGTCACCTTAGTCATCTAGATTGTGATAACATGCGTATGTAAGCCTCAGTAAGATAATGATCTGTGAGTGCCTCAGAGTCAGAGAGAGTACACAGGATTTGTATAGCAGAAGAAGGCATTCCATTGTAAATCACAGATTCCTCGCTAGCATCCAGTTTGCTCCTGTTCGTACCCTTCTGTTATTTTCTGTCCTTCTATTACCCTGTCTTCCTCCAGTTTTGAATTCAATTATAAGATCCTTAAAAATAATAACAAATTTATTTGTTAATTACTACTAATCCTGGCCCAGGTGCTTGAAATAGGCACCCATTTGTGTGTGTGTGTGTGTGTGTGTGAGAGAGAGAGAGAGAGAGAGAGAGAGAGAGAGAGAGAGAGAGAGAGAATGAATGTGTCCATATTGCATATATTTATATTTTGCTTGTCTCTAGGGAAGGCTGCTGGCAGTCCTGTTTGGTCAAACTGGTATAAGCAAAGTGCCTGTGGAGGGCGGGAGTGTGAGCTGGCCTGGCCTCTGCAGCACTGTATAATTGCAATCACATTCTCTCCTGTCCTTTTGATTATCTTCTGTAGTTATGGCAATGAACTGGATCATTTCTGAAGTATGCTTTAGTTTCTCAAATGAATCTAAAACATGCATTTCTTGAGTAGGAGATGCAATACAAGAAAAAGATATATCTCTATTTAAGCCCTTCCACGGGAGCTGACGTGGTGAATAAGCAGTAAAGGTATCTGTGGATAGGCCTGTGGCCTGAGAGCAATCCAGAGACCTCAGGGTGGAGGAGGGGAGCACCCCAGATGTTGTCTTCTTACTACCACACTTGCATGTGCTTGCTTACAAAATAATAAATAATTAAAAGCTTAAAAATAATACATTTAAATGCTAGGCCTAGTGGCATATGCCTTTACTACCAACACTGGGCAGGCAGAGGTAAGTGGATCTCTGAGCTCAAGGCCAGCCTGGTCTACATAACTAATTCCTGGACAACCAAGGCTACAGAGTAAGGGTTGTCTCAAAAAAAAAAAAAAAGAAAGAAAAAAAAAAAAAGAAAGAGAAGAAATGGAGAAATGGAGAAATGGCTCGGCAATTGTCACTCACTGCCTGCTCTTGCAGAAGACCCAGGTTCAACTCCCAGCACCCATATGGTGATCCATTATCACCTGTAACTCTAGTTCCAAGCGATCTGATGCCCTTTCTGACTTCCTGGGAACTGACACACGAAGGCTGGCAAACACTCATATACATAAAATAAAAATAAATACATTTTTTAAAAGAGAGAAAAAGGAGCCAGCAAGAAGACTGACCAGTTAACAGCTCTTGTTGCTTTTGCTAAGGATACAGCTATGGTTGCCTTACCTCCATGGTGATTCAGTGTGGTTCCAAGGAGACCCGACACCCCCTTCAGCCTCTGCAGGCATTAATCACAAAGGGGTGCTCGGACATAGATGGGAAAGCACTCATACAGTGAATACATCTAGAAGAAATAAGTTCTTGTTCTCAATGCTGGAGACCCGGGTGATGTCTCATTGCCACATGCAAAGTTACTTTCTGCTCTGCACAAACACTTGTGTTTCCACACGGAGAGTGAGGATTGTGGACTGGTCACGGAAGCAAGATTACTTCCTCGGAAGCAAGATTACGTCCTCGTAGTACCTGTTCAGCAGCAGTGCGAGGCTAGACGGAAGAGTACGTTGGGAGTTTTGTATCAGGCTCTGCCTCCTCGGAAGCCTCCTTCAGCTATCCTAACAATCTATCGGTCATGGATACTGTGTTGCCAACCCCTGAGCTGTAAGCATATCCACACTCACTCAGGAGACAGTCAGGGGCAGAGGCCTGGGCCAGATGACAGTGGAGTGTGTGTTGAGCACTGTCTCCATACTGAACAGATCCTCACGGTCCTTAACTTTAAATGTAAATGTAAATGCTGCAAGATAATGACCGGGTGAGACTCCACAGTCAGTGAATGGGTGACTCACCGGGAGGCAAAGTCATTACGCAGTTTTCATTTTGACTCTAATAAAAGCCAGTGAATCCTTCAGAGAACTGCAGCGCTCTGCCTCTCTCAGGGCATCCAGGGGCTATTGCAGGTCAGCAAGCTTTATTTTTAATGATCCTGCTAGTTTGCTGCTGCCATTATAAGTCACCTGAAGAAATAAGAATTATGATTATATTCTTGGCTGTTCCTGAAAGTACTGGCATGTCACTTAGGCTTGCCACGTTCTGACACTGTCATAACCAGCCATAAAATACCCTAAGTGTATTACACATTTCCCTTGCTAACTGTTCTGCACTTGTCCCTGGAGAGCATGCTGTTACTTTTTATCCACAAAGGAAAACAACACTGCTAGATAAGTCAGCTGTGCATAAAAAACGATACATGCAGTTTCTTAAATGAAAGAGAGCCCTCATTAGCTGCATGTATAAAACTCTAGTAATTTAAGACCGTTTGAATAATTTCTTGTTAGGGCGGGGGAGGAATGTATGTACGGTTGACTGAGACAGGGTCTGATGTAGCCCAGGCTGGCTCCAGAAATGATCTTGAGTTCTTGATCCCAAGTGTCGAGTGTACATATGTATGCCATCATGCCTGCACTAGTTTGAGGCATTGCTAAGGAAATAATGTTAACACTATTCTCTACATAGAACTTATATGTTGTGAGCATTTGAAAGAACTATTTGAATGACTTCAGATTATGCCGTAAGTCTAGATATCTTCTGAATTAAAATATCCCTTATGTAATCACACCCTGGGCTAGAGATGTAGCTCAGTTGTCAGGGTACTTGCCTAGCCGTGTACCAGGCCCTGGGTTCAGTCCCCAGCACCACATAAACCTAGGCATGGTAGTATGTATCTGTAATCCTGGCCCATGGCGGGTGTACATGAGAGGGTCACAAGTCAAACGTTATCCTTAGTGACACAGGGTGTTTGAGGCCAGCTTGAGCTAGTTGAGACCTTGTCTCAAATCCACATAAATAAATTATAATAAAAAGAATCCCAGCACTCAGGAGATTGGGGGTAGGGGAGATTCTTAGTTAGAGGCCAGCCTAGACTATGTATGGAGAGCCTGTCTTGGGCTGGAGAGACAGCTCAGAGGTTAAGAATACATTTTAATCTTCCAGAGGACCTGGTTAAATTCCCAGCACCCCCATGTCAGTTCATAACATTTATACCTCCAGTCCTGAGGGGTCCATCGCCTTCTTCTGGCCCCTGTGGGCACCAGACACATACATGGCACACAGATATATGCAGCCAAAACATACATTCATAGACACAAGAAATAATGATTTGTTTTAAAAGGACCCTGTCTCCAAACAGAAGGCCACAACCAGTATGTGGAGGGAGTGGGGGGAGGGGTCGGGGTTCCTGTGTCGTATTGTCAGAGAACAAAGTGACTGACTACAAAGGGTGCAGCCGTAAGATGGTTCCCTGAGGCAGTAATGTACAGATGTAAATGTCAGTGTAATTAATACCAGAGGAGGGCTGGGCAGAGGAAAGAAACTGGGACGTGGCTTTGGAAATGGCGGTGTGCGGTACAGGTCCACAAGAAGGGCTTGCTTGCTTATGGAGATGGCAATGGACACTTCCCAGGAAAGAAAGCCATGAAAAAAAACGACACAGCTGGCATGCGTGTAGAGAGTTCAGAGAAAAGCAAGCGCCCAGGTGTGGTGGTACACACCAATAATCACCGTGTGTGTGTGTGTGTGTGTGTGTGTGTGTGTGTGTGTGTGTGTGTG
>JANHMN010000019.1:12123388-12226171 GCA_030674055.1 Rhabdomys pumilio | reverse complement strand
ACGTATACATACACATACACACACATACATACACACATACACACACAGATACACACACACACACATACACACACACACACATACATACACACACACATATATACACACATACTGTGAAATATTAGTTTTTGTACACTTAGAAAAAATAGCGTCCCAATATACAGCTTTCAAGTCCAGACAATAGTAGTTGGAAATTGGAAAGTTTGTTTATGGCATCTAATCCTTCTTTGTCACCTGACCAATAGAAAGCCTAAGCCCATTACTTACCATCAGGAATCTGTCTGCCATGGTCCTCACAGACCAAGGACAGCCTTGAGAACGAACCACTTCCTCCACCCTCGCAGACCTGGCCTGCGGTGCTTCTGTAGGAAACCCAGTGTTCACTCAGGCTGTCTGAGGAGTGAGTGCTCCTGGGCCATGAGCACCGGAGCATGCTCTTGTCTATTTTCATAGTTTTAAAAGATAAAACAAGGTTCAAACTCTACATTCTCTGTGAACTGCTGAAGACCGGGAACCTTACGTTCTTTGCTCATGACCTGGATTGAAAAGCACATGGGCAGGAGGCAAAGAGATGAGTGAGCCCCTTTGAAGACCCTCCTAATGAAGGCCCCAGGGAATTGCCAGGTGAGGTAGTGAAGCAGGATTTGCTGGGCCCTGGCGAGGAGTACTGTGTCAAAGGGAGGACCAGGACTGGCTGCCGGAGTGCAGTCTTACTTTGTGTTAGCCTATTTTGGGCCCCAATGAGAAAGTTATTTTAATACTATCTTGCTCTGCTGGAAGTCCACATGATAAGTGGCGGGTGTCAGAGAGGGGAACATTACAGCACGGTGTTCTCAGGTCCTAAGGAGGCCATATTGGTGTTCTCTTCAGTCAACACTGATGGGCAAAGCAGCATAAACTGGAAAGGACGTTAGACATAGGCCAGGCCAGTGATCTCAAACAAATCAGAATCGCACAGACGGGGAATTGGCAATTTCTGCTTTTCACAAGCTACTTGGGTGATTCTTAACCACCAGCCCAGAATCTGAGAGAGCCAAGAATTTAGAAACTCCTGATCTGTAAAGTATTCTTTTTTTAATTTTTACATTTACTTACTGTGTGTGTGTGTGTGTGTGTGTGTGTGTGTGTGTGTGTGTGTGTAAGATGGCTCAGTGGATAAAAGCACTTGGTCTACAAGAATATGGTCTGAGGACTGCGTTCAAATACCTTATAAAAAAGAAAAAAGCCTGGCATAGCTACACGTGCCTATAACTGCCGCACAAAGGGACAAAGACAGGTGGGTCCCAAGAGCTCACTGCCCAGCTACAAAACAGCTGCCCTGGCCCAAAACAGCTTCTAGCTGAATGAGAAGAAACCCATTACCAAGCAAAGAAATAAAGTGGAGCACAATAGAGGAAGGCACCCTCCATTTGCTCTGACCTCCACATGTGTGCAGAATGGCCATATACACCCACATGTTTACACGCATATAATACACACACACACACACACACACACACACACACACACACACGCACGCACGCACGCACGCACGTAAAGTATCAGTAAGGACTCTCTGTTAACCATATATTAGTTAATTCAGCTTTCTTAGAGGCAGTAAGCTACTTTAGTCTCCTGAATAGACAGTATACAAGCAACACATTAAAATAGAAATCTTTCATCCCTCCCTCCATCCCTCCATCCCTCCATCCATCTATTCATTCATTCAGACACTAATCTACTGAGCAAGAAAGAGCATTTCCTGGCCCTCAGGAGCCTGTGTAGGCCTGTGTAATAATACTGTGGGTCCCACATGTATGAGCCAGTGAGTGCAGAGACCTCATCTGTTCTGTTGATGGCTGGGCCCAAACTCAGCCTCTTGCACCTCTTGCTCCTTGAATGTTTGCTGACTGAATGGATAGCCATTCATATAAGACCAAGGAGCTACAATGTGGCCTTTGTTTCTAACTCTCACTAGAATTTATAGCAATATAAATTCTAGAGCTTTTTATAAAAAGTTATGTCAGTATCTACTGTGTGTGTGTGTGTGTGTGTGTGTAATACGTTGTATACCTAATATCAACTGGAAATAGAATATGTATTATTTATTTCTAAATGTTTAAATATTTACTATATTTGTTTTCTGAAATGAATGATCCTTTTATATACAAGCTAAGCAATCTAGGGTGAAATAGTTTCACACAGCTAAAATGTTTGCTGAGACCAAATAAAAATGATATTCAGATCAAGTATGTTGGCATATGCTGATTATACCAATACTTAGGAGACTGAGGCAGAAAGATCAAAGGTTCTAGATCAGCCTGAACTGCATAGTAAATCCCTTGGCAAGCCGAGAGAGAGAGAGAGAGAGAGAGAGAGAGAGAGAGAGAGAGAGAGAGGAAGAAGAAGGAGGAGGAAGAGGAGGAGGGAGAGGAGGAGGAGGAGGGAGAGGAGGAAGAAGGAGAAGGGAGGAGGGAGGAGAGGGAAGGAATAAAATGACCACTGAGGTGGGTCACACTCCAGTAGTCACAGTTTGCTCAGTTTGTGTGACTGCAGAGTTTACACTGTATGTTACAGATGGTTTTTTTCTTTCTTTAGTGCAGGCTGGCCAGTATAGACAATCCTACTGGGTGAAAGGCAGTGGTGGGATGTGAGGGATGGGGAACAAGCTAGAAATACAAAGTAAAAAGAGAGGTCAAGGTTTGAAAATAGCATGTGTCCATCACAAGCGCTTCAGGGTACTGGAGCCCTCTGTGATACTTGGTCTATAAACAAAGTGGAGGAAAACAGTTCTGTAGCAAAGCAGACTGTAACTGTGTACCTTTTGACCCAAAGGCAAGGACTCCCAACAAGTGCCACTCACAACGTTTTCAACACAGCTTGCTTGTTAAGAGCAGGCAAGAAGAGGAGATGCTTAGAACAGACAAAGCCAGTGGTGAACCCACGGGTGTTGGTGGGGGAGGGGTGCTTTGACAATAGGAACATGCTAGACAAATTATGCAATTTGTGCATTTAGAAAGTATCTGCCATACTTGGAAGCATACACCTATAGTCCCAGCCCTTGTAAGTTACCGACTAAAGGATCAAGAGTTGAAGGCCACCCTGAGCTACCAACAAGTTTGAGGCCAGCCTGGACTACTTGAGATACTGTCTCTAAGAAAAACAAAGTGCTGTGCACGCCTGAACAATTCATAGCCATCAGCGAGAACAAGGACAGAATGGACAATGGGAAGAGTGTCCGTCAGTCCCAGATGGACTCAGCAGTCAGCTGAGTCAGGAATGGTGGTGCTTAGTGTAATTCTCGCATTGGGAGACAGATGGGAGAATCACATCAAGTACAAGGCCAGCCCCCGTCAGACCCTGTCTAAAACCAAACAAACATCTAGGAGTTGACGTACTCAAAGTGTGGAAGTCAGTAGTGGCTCATGACTGGTAATCCTAGCATAGAGGGATAACTGCTTCAGAAGGCTGAGGCAGGAGGATCACCAGTTCAAGGTCAGCCTGAACTACATATCAACACCTTGTCTCCAAAAAGCAAACGAGCAGGTGTGGAGCAGAACTGCTGTTGTTGAGATCTTCCCAAGCCATCCAGGAGTCACTCGTCAGACCAAGGCTATGTCCTGGAACTCACTCTGTAGACCAGGCTGGCCTCGAACTCACCGAGATCCATCTGTCTCTGCCTCCTCAGTCCTGGTCAGGTGTGTGCCTGCATCCAACTCAGAAGGATTTTCAATATAGCCATTATTTTATTTTAGAAAATATCCCCATGAACAGATACATATAAAGTATCTGAGCAGAGAATAGCCTGGTTTTTAAATACCTTCAAGAATTATTGAAACATTGTATCTCAGTACTAAGCTCAGACTCCTCAGAGTCTTTTGAAAATCCAAGATCTCTAAAGAACTCTTAAAAACAGTGGGCTAGAGAGATGGCTCAGCAGTTAAGAGTACTGGCTGCTCTTGCAGAGGACCTGGGTTTGATTCCCAGCACCCACATGGTGACTCACAATCATCTGTAACTCCAGTCCCAGGGAATCCAACATCTTCTGGCCTCCATGCTACATAGACACACATTCAGGCAAAATCCTCAGACACGTACATTTTTAATTAAAAATTTCAAGTACAGATTGAAGACTCTGAATTTTTACTTAATTTTTTTTTAATTTGAAGCAAATTTGATCTTAACGTACATTTTTTTCTTTTTTCTCAACTTCCCAAGTTCTTCTGTATGTGTGTGTCTGCTGTATGCACATGCATACATGTATATGTGTGTATATATATTTGTTTGTGTGTATGTTTACATTCCAAACAAAAGTTGAGAGAACTCTTCAGATATACATATATATGTATATATAGGAAGAGATATCACTGGCTTTATAAATAAATATATAGTTCAATATATGTTAAATAAAAGAGGGAGTATGGAGGAAAAGAATTGAATTTTGTTCTTTTTAATGTTTCTATTCTTTCTAACTATGTGTATTTTCTGGGAGGCATCTGCATGTGGGTGAAGGGGCTGCTGCCCCTGGACCTACGGTTCCAGGTGATTGTGGACTGTGGACATGAACTTGTGTTCTCTGAAAGAGCAGTGCATGCTCTTAGCCACTGAACTGCTATCCAGCCCTATGAATTTTACTCACTAAGAGGCAGAACACTAGATAATTGCTAAAAGAACAACACGAAACAAAAGCAGCTAGAAATTAATTTCTTCTTTTCTGTTCTAGGCTCAAGAGAAAGGAAGACTGAACTACAGTAAGGTGGGTGGAGTGTGTGCGTGCTTCAGGGTCTGATCACTTTTTATATTCACAAGGTCAAAGGAACATGGCTAGGGATGGTGGCACGGACCTAACCCCAGCACCTCAGAGGTAAACGCAATCAGGTCTCTAAGTCTAGGTCACCCTGATCAACAAAGAAACTGATCTGGCCAAAGCTACATAGTGAGGCCTTCTCTCAGTAGATAGATAGATAGATAGATAGATAGATAGATAGATAGATAGATAGATAGATAGATAAAATGAATTTGGTTAGTCTCACCCACATCATGGCTCACAGCCATCTGCAACTCCAATCCCAATCTGGCCTTACATACACAGTGCACTACATACATGCAAGCAAACACTCATACCCATAAAAAATAACATCATTTTAAAGTTAAATATATAGGTTAAAAAGAAGCGTGATGTTTAAAGCTGAGAGATTGTCATTAGCAGATAGAAATGATTTATTCAACCATGTGTGTACTTATGCCATAGAGTGTGTTAGAGATTAAGAATAAAATGGGGAGGGCCAGCAAGATGGCTGAGAAGGTAAAGCTAGGTATCTTCTAAAGCATCCTGGAGACCCTGCCTTCACAGCCTTGCCTGGTTCTAATTGTATTATAAAGGGTCTCCTTTCAAAACCATCAGCTTATCAACTAGGGAATCCAATTTCGAGCACATGAACTCTGGGGGCACATTCAAACTGTAGCATCAGCATAGCATCGAACAACGCAGAACTTGTATAAGCTCAACTTCCCACGCCATCTGTGAAGCATTTGAAGCTCACACCAAGGCTTGTCATATGATGATGTGGTGGAAGGGCGCACATGTAAGTCTTATGTTTCCCAGCCTCTTGAACTGTGAGCCATCATGAGCTTGTCAGTTATAAAGTCACTGGCAAGCGTCGTATATAAAGAGGGTAGGGGCTAGGGCAGAGGGTCATCAGCTGAGCCTGCTTACTGTGAAATCCAGCACCCATGGGGAAGCCGGGCATGGCTGTGCATCAGACCCTCTTACAGAGGGAGCAGAGGAGGCTAGACAGGGTGTTTGACAGTCTTCCCAGGTCATTTTGACATATCTTCTTTGTTAAAACTGGCTGTGGTCAGCACTATAGCAGACACTTGTAATCTGGCACTAGGTGGGGTAGAGGCCAAAGGGTCAGGAATTTTAGGCCAGTGCTACAGTGAGAACTCATCTCTAAAACAGAAAAAATAATCAAAGTTAAAAAAAAAAAATTGGTCCACTCAGGTAGCTCAGTGGGTAAAATGGTTGTCCTCCAAGTCTGACAGCCTGAGTTCAGTCCCCAGATCGCACGGCGGAAGGAGAGAGCCAGCTGGCAAAATTGTCCTCTGACCTCCACATGTGCCTGCCCCCATACTGTCACATCATACACACACACACACTATGGGGCATAGTGAGGCAAGCCTTTAACTCCAGCGTCTGAGAGGCGCAGGCAGGCAGATCTCTGTGAGTTCAAGGCCTGCCTGGTCTACACATCGAGTTACAAAACCGCCAGGGCTTTTTTGAAAGACCTTTATCTCATGAAAACCAGAAAAATAAAACTGAGGGGCTGGAGAGTTGGCTCAGCAGTCAAGAGAACTGTCTGCTCTTGCAGAGGGCTCTGGTTTGATTCCCAGCACCCATATGGCAGCTCACAGCTGTTTGTAATTCTAGTCCCAGGGGATCTGAAGCCCTCTTTCTTTAAGGGCACCAGAAATACACACGGTACACATACATCCATATAAAATAATAAGACAAATCTTTAGGAGAAAAGTTCTAAGTAAATAAACAAACCTGTGAGACGTTAGGTCTCAGGACACAGTGTGGTCTGTGAACACATTTAAGTTACACTGTTTTGAGACAAGAAAAAACAACAAAGGACCATTTTTCAGGTGTGTGGCACGTATATGACTGCTTAGCTAACAGAGCTTAGCTGTCTGTGATGGTCAGGGTTGTCTGGAGGGTGAGTGCAGCTGTACTCCACAGAAGACAGGAAGAAATCAGTGACCCAGAGTAGCTTTGTTCACTTTCTCAGGCTGACGGGACTTTGCACTCAGAGGTGCAAGCCTGTGGCTCGTGCTTTGCTCTGCCACACACGTCTTTGCCTCCTCTAAGAAGACTAGGCTGTGGAAGCACCTCAGCCTAGAGCTAGTGTCTGTACGTCACTCTCCAGTGGTGTGTATCTTAGCTTCCTTCCTGTGGTATCCTGGGTAGAAGGCTGAGCCTCATCGTGGTTCTGAACCTTCTGTCTCCTGGGCCTTCCAGCATCAGCAGCCCTACTTAGTACCTCTGAGCTTTCAGGTTCGTTGTTAGTATTTCACGGCGTGGCTTCTTAGAGCTGTTTCAAGTTCGCTGTAAGGTTGAGTAAAAGGATTGCGTTCCATTATAACCTTTGACTTCACTTCCTGTTGTTGAAAATATGTAATCTCACTCAGGGGCTTCTACCCCACCTTTGGTCATTCAGCTCCTGAATAAAAGACACACATCTTTTATATTTATAATAAACCTTAATCAGTACTAGAGCAGGGCAGATATCTATCCTCTGTACTATTAGAATCTATTTCTGTATCATTAACCCCAAATTATAATTTGCCATGTTCCATCTGGGCACCTTCAGTTGGCCAGCCCTCATGGCCGTGCTTTCGTGACTCCTACCCATGGTGTCTTTCTTCTCTCCTCCTTCTTGTCTCCTCACCATTCTCCTCCATCCCCAAACCCAGAACCTCAGTCTGGCCTATCTTAATTCATTCAAGCTATAGGCTGCAGGCATCTTTATTCACCAATCAGAGATAACTTGGGGGGCAAGGTCATATCGTATTACTTGGGTCTCAGTGCACATTCTCTTGTCCTTGGGGGCAACCAGGCTTTGGGGGCCAGTATTTATATTACATAGTAAAAGACCAAACCTCTGCACCATCCATGTGTTAAAAATCAGTGAGCCTCTGTGGATAAGGCATTCTCTCCAGAGCCCATGGTTTTCAACAGGCCCTAGTTCATACTTGGTGATGTACCTTGGTTCAGTTTGCTTATTCTGTCCTGTTGCTGACACTGCCATCCTCCTGGAAGTCAACTTGTTACTATGTATCCTATCAATTTCAAATCCCATTATTTTTTCATATCCTGCCTCTTCCCTGTGATGTTTCCCTTGCTTGTGCCCCATCTCTTCATCTGAACCACTGAAAATCCTACCACAGGATCTCGATGCCTCTCTTGTCACCATAGACCCATTTGCCAGATAGAACAATTAAACTTCAGGTGCCATAGTTTCAGTCTGCTGCTTCAAACCCTCTACTGGCTCCACACTGTCTACAAGGTAGTCAGAGCCTTCTGGGCTTGCATGTGTGAGGTTGTGCAGTCCCACCTCTAGAAAGATGCTCCAGCTTCCCCTTCCATTCCCCCAACAGCACGGTGTCACATGTGCAGACCGTTTCCGTTCTCTATGTTTTTTGTTTTGTCCTGGTCTGTCCCTGGGGACTGCACACGAGGCAAGCTGTCTCCCACTGACCTTCGTCTCCTGTCCCTCAGACATTCTCACTGTGACCAAAACTGGCCTTGAACTTACAGTGTTTGTGCCTGAGCCTCCCAAGTAACTGGAATTACAGGCTTGCATCATCAGACCAGGCTTAGTTTTCTGTGTCTTGACTCCGGCTGTCTGCTCTGATTGGAAGATACATCTCCCTGTTTCTGGCTCTTCTGTCCCCCTGTAATGTCAAATTTAGGATCATTGCCCACAGGGAGGCCTTGGCACTCGGACAGGCTGGATTAGGTCCTTCCCACAGTCTCCAAGACTCTCTCTCTTTGTGCATCTCTCGTGTCTTTGTTGTTTTACAGTGACCATGATAGGATCCCGGACTGTGAGCTCTTGAGGACAGGGGCAATGCTGGGTTTGATTTGGGGGTGTTGGGTTGATTTGGGGATTGATTGTTGGTGTTTGACTTTGGCCTTTGTAACTGGTGCCTAATGCTTGGTGCTTAGTACTGGGTGAATGGAACCCATGGAGGAAACAGGGTACTTGAAATACGCTGGGAAGAAGTAAGTTGCAGGAGAAAGCTAATACAGAGCTTTTCAGCACAGAGGTCAGAGAATCGAAGCCATCAACAGAGCAAAGCAAACTGAAGATAAAGGATGGGTTTTTACTAAGTGGGGAAAGAAAGTGGGATGACTGTGGAGTGCTGAAGCATATTTGTGACTTAAAGACTTCCTAGAATTTCTTATCAAAGAATACATCACAATGGAAGAGATTGGTATTGGAAACTGGACTGGAGCCAGGTGATGAATTACTGAAGTTGGTCACTTGTAATCTTAGCACTTAAGAACTGAGGCAGGAGAGTAGAGAGTTTGAGCTTCCTGTTGAGAACCTGTCCAAAAAAAAAAAAAAAAGAAGAAGAAGGAAGGAAGGGAGGAAGGAAGGAAGGAAGGAAAGAGAGAGAGAGAATAAGTATGGTGTGCCTGTAACAGCAGCCCTGACCTCGTGGCTGAGTGCTGAGTGGGTAGATGCCCATGTGTGTGCTATAGCATGAATTCAAATTTACACACACACAGAAATGGTTTTTTGTTTTTAATTAAGAGCTTTGCATGACAGCCCACACCTTTAAGCCCAGCATGGAGGAGACATCAGCAAGTAAGATCTCTGAGGTTTAGGCTAGTCTGGACTACATAATGAGTTCCAGGCCAGGTAGGGCTACATATAGTAAGACCCTGCCTCAAAACCAGAGAGAAGAAAAAGAAGAAAAGGCATTTCTAGATCAAGCAGTGGCATTGCTTCCAACTTGCTGCAGAACCTAGTATGCGTCCCTTAACTACCCGGTACTTTCTTGTGCTGATACCATGAGGACCACATGAGCAAGACCCCATGAACCTGACGTGACAAGTCCCCTGACTTGGGCATCTCCGTCTAGAGTAGACACTCCTCCTGCCTGACTCTTTCTTAGCACATCCTAACCTTAACATATCTAAGCTGGTTGTTTCCGTTTGTTTCTTCTTTCAGTAGACTGTGAATATTCTGACAGCAGCAGCCTGCCTGAGCCTGACCTGCATCGGGCCTGACTCTCTCAGTACTTCAGGGTGTGTGTGAGTGTCGCTGGGTTATTAGGAGAAGTAAAGAGGGGAGGTCTGGAATCTGCAACTGGAGGCTCTGACATTTTAGGAGCATACTGGCTATAGATTATGGCCTCTCCCCCTGATGGCCTCAGTTGCCTTTCCCAGAGCCCAGTCATGTGTTTCTCAGTAGACAGAATGTCCCCTCCACCCTAGTTCCTAGTGCTATTCTGACAGTTAAAGGCAAAGCACAGTTGGTCTGAATGGATTCCAGTGACTAACCAGATCTTGTCACCCTCGCCCAGACATAAGCCTGAGTATTGTGGGGGGGAGGAGGACAGTCATGTCCTTCTCTGCAGGGCAAGAGGCGTTCGCAGGTGCAGCCTGTGGTGAGGAGGACAGTCATGTCCTTCTCTGCAGGGTTAGAGGTGTTCGCAGGTGCGGCCTGTGGTAATGTGATGTGTGTGGACCTGTGACTGGGGCTGGGGGAACACGAACACGGGAACTTCCTGTCTCCACTTCTCTTCTCCTCTGTGTGGTCTCATTGCTAATGACTGATGCTCTAGCTAACGCAGGCAGCATGGTTGGCGGCTTGGGGTTCTCCTGATAGCATTATCTATTGGACAGTATTGACGAACTCAGCCGCCATCTCAGGAGACTGTTGTGAAATTTATTCCTTTCTGAAATTTTCTTCATTCCCAAGATTTTAATCTTATCTTAAAAAGTCAGTTTCAGAGAACCATAAAAAAGAATTTCAGTGTGTCATGGTAGCATTCTATCCTTCACTCACATTGTATCAGCCTGAGATGAGGATGGTGTTGCAGAGGGAGGAAGAGGTGGTCGTGTTTAAATCATCCTCAGCTGGCTTTCAGAATGCCCTCCACATTCACTGAGTAAGATAAGTAACTTTCTTTTTCTTTTTTTAGTTGGATATGTGTTTGGTTTTGTAACAGGATTTCACTGTGTAACCCCAAACTGACCAAAAATTCTTCATGTTGCTGCCTCAGCCTCTTGAATGCTGAGGTTACAGGCATGGCCACCACACCTGGCTTAGAATTACTTTTTTTAATCATCTATTTTATTTACTTGAGTACACTGTCACTGTCTTTAAACACACCAGAAGAGGGCATCAGAGCCCATTACAGTTGGTTGTGAGCCACCATGTGGTTGCTAGGAATTGAACTCAGGACCTCTAGAAGAGCAGTCAGTGCTCTTAACCACTAAGCCATCTCTTCAGCTCCTTTGAATTACTTCTTAACTGAGTTCTGGTTGCAGCAGTTCCTGGATGTGACTGTTTTATACTGCTCAGGTGTCTTTCTTTTAAGGTATCAAAACACTCAACAAGTTTCCAGTCATTAAATCTTTCCCTCCTCTTCAGGTGACAGGCACGTGGCAGTTCTAGAATGTCAGATGGAAACACCAAGACCATCTGTCCTACTAGCGTAGTTGAGACAGAGCGGGACTTGTAAGATGCACTGTACTTACCAGAAGTGGATCGTAACCAAGTAGCTGATGAGACTTGGCCTGGTACAGTGTTGTGGGACACTCAGTGACCATGGCCGATCTGTGAGTGTAGCTCTCAGACTGCCAACCCAGCATCAAGTATCAGCTCAGTGCTAGAGGGAAGGCTGCCACCTATTGACCTGCAGTAATTCCTGGGTGCGCACGGGGACAGGGGCAGAAGCCTCTCAGACCAGCGCTTGGTTTGCTATGGCAACTAATATACTTGTCCAAGAGAAGACGAATATGTTGACTACTCTTGCTCAGAAAACCATCTACGAACGTCTGTGTGTTTTCCCCATCTGGAGCCGAGCGTGTGCCTGCAGTTGAGCCTCCTGCTCCTTGAAAGAGGCTGCTGCTCAAAGACTAAGGCAGATGGTGTTTTTGCCACTTCAGGCAAAACATGGCACCTATGGCTCGGCTTTCCACAATTTTAATTTTTTAACATTTTCAAGATGGCTTGTTTAAATATCTCCATCACCGAGACACAGACTTGTTCCCGACTCCTTTTAAATCCTTGCTGCAGCTACACAGGCACTGGCAAAACTCACTTGATCAGAAGCAGACTCTGAGGCGCTGTGCGGTCTGCCTTCTGTTCACTCTTTCCCAGGAGCCTGAGTGTGGTAAGTGGCCTGTGACACGCATGCTGGTTTGCACACAGAGACCATAGGTGCCAGGCTCCTTCTACGCTCGCCTCTACTGTATGTGTTATGTGTTTCTTATCATTTGGCCTGTGACTCAGTACACAAGTGTGATTTGTTCTGTTCTGTTCTGTTTTCGACTTTTTGAAGGCATTTATTCCTGTTGTTATTATTTGCGTGTAAGAAGTATGTGTGAGAGTGCAGGCGTGTGCACGGTGCACACCGACATGAAGCCCTGAAGAATAAGCTCTCCTTCCATGGAAGGATCCAGGATTGAATTCAGGATGTCAAGATCCCATGCTTAGGGAGTTAGGTGCTTTGGGACTGGAACTACATGAGGTTGTGGGCCACCCAATGTGGGTGTGGGAAAGGAACTGGGACCTGTTGGAAGAGCAGAATGCATTTGTGAGGGTGTGTGTGGAGGGAGTCACTATGTAGCCCTGGCAGGCCTGGATTCACTCTGTAGACCAGGCTGCCCTCAAACTCAGAGATTCACCTACCTCTGCCTCCCACGTGCCAGAATTAAAGGTGGGTACCACCAGTGCCAGGCACAGAATGATCTGTAACTGCCGAGCCCGCTGATGTCCTCTTAGGAGGGTCATTTGAAACACAGAATGGCTCACAGACGAGCATGGGGTGAAGGAAGGTCCTGCAGAGATTGATTCTTCAGGCCTGTAGTTCCCAGTCACATGCAAGAGAGATCCTCCTGCTGTCTCTCAGAAACCAGTGCCTGGTGGCTGGTGCCCTCTGTTGCCTTCTTAACCCCCAGAAGTCCCTGTGCGTTTGTTACTATAAGACACATTTGCATAAAGTGCACATTACAATTCTCACCCCACCAGCAAAGACGTGCACTGACATTAGCGTCCACACGGTCACGTCAGCACGTGCTTTGAGAGAGAGAGCGTCTCCCCTTCCTTCGTGACTCCCCCAAGGCTTGCCTTGTGCCCATTTCTTCTCTTTATTGTCCATAAATGCCTCAACGGTTTTTTAATTGAGTATTGAAATATATATACCATTGCTGTCTTTATGCACGTGTCTGTTCACACTTGCGTGGTTAGTCACTTCTATGGCACCCTTTCCCACAGTCCTAGCTGGCTGGCTCTGAGAAGCTGTTTTGTTGGCACAGTTGGGCCCCAGATCTTGCTCTTTTCTCCTCTCCGTCCCCTTGTCTAAGGCAGATGCTGCTCCTCCCAACCTGGGATTTCATATTAGCATCTCCTGTAAAAAACTCCACACAGCATCACTGCAGGTATGGAGTCTCACCTCACACGTCCTCTAGGCTCCTGAAGGTGTTTTACCGTTAGCTCTTCTGTTTTAATTAGTGATAATTATGGAGACTGCCTAGCTGCATTGACCTTCTCTGTCCTTTCTTGCTCCTAAAGGACTTGCAGTGCAGGAGATAAGATGTGTAGGTACAGCACACTTTAAAAAGAAAGAGCCCAGCTGTAAAAAACACATGATGTCGGTGCAACCATGTAAGATGTTCTATGCTTAATAAAGACTAGAAAGTACCGTGTTAAAATGTGTGAATAAAGGCATGTTTTTAAAAAGAAATACATTGTACTTTTAAAAGATTTTCATTTTATAATTGTAGGCTCTGATTTGAATTGGATTTTTGTTTCCTGTAACAGTATGGTGATGAATTCAATTATAGCGGGAATTGAAAATAAACTAACTTAAATCTTGTTTCACGTGAACCAACCAGATTTAACTGTAAGCTTCTAGGGAACTGCTTCCGTCTGTGGCAATAGGCAGAAACCTCATTTGGGATAGAACTTGTCTGTGAGGGTTTGGTTTTGCTGTTTTCTCTCTCTCTCTCTCTCTCTCTCTCTCTCTCTCTCTCTCTCTCTCTGTGTGTGTGTGTGTGTGTGTGTGTGTGTGTGTGTGTGTGTGTGTGTGTTTATGTCTGTGTGTGTGTGTCTTGTGTCTCTGTGTGCATTTGTGTGTCTGGCTATGAACTCATAGTGATTCACTTATCTGCCTCAGCCTCCCGAGCCACCACACCCAGCTGGGAAATAGAACTGATTTTTTGTGATGACCTTAAGAACAGCAGAGGATTCAGGACACAACTGAGGAAGAGGGAAACTAGTGATCAGAAAGACCTGTGCATGTGGCTCTCCTGGCCCCACTGGGAGAAGCAGTATGGGGCAAGGCAGAGCTGCCTTGTGAGAGGTTGAACCCCAGCCGCAGCTCCTTGTCGATCCCTGCTCAGCAAATCATTGTTATTTTGGCAGTTATAGTTCAGGCAAGCAGTGCAAGTAGATTGTCTTTATTCTGGTTTTATTTGTTGCTTTCTCTTTTTTGAGATAAGGTCTTACTTCTTAGCCTTGGCTAGCTTGGAGTTTTCTATGTAGACCAGGCTGGCCTAGAGCTTATAGAGATTCACCTGCCTCTGCCTTCTCAGTACTGAGACTAAAGGTGTGTGCCACTGGGCCCTACTAATGTGTTTATTATAACAACGTCAGTTTTTAGCAATCACTAGTTTGATTTCAAATTTTCTTTAAGATGATAGAAAAATATTAATTGATCAACTTCCTTTTTTCTGTATTATTTAAAGAATGAATTTGTGTTACCATAAGACAGTTTATAACAACTGTTTTATGTGTGAGTGCATGTATGCACATATGTACACATGGAATTGTAGGCAGTTCTGAGCTGCCCAGCATGGGTGCTGGGTGCCAAACTCAAGTCCTCTGCAAAAGCAGCACGTGTGGTATTAACTGCTAAGCTCCCTTCCATCCCCTACATGACCAGTTCTTGTCCATAGCACAAGGTAAAAGCTTTTGTATTGGCCTCAGCCTGTTCTTGCAGAGGGCCTACCTTTGATTTCCAGTACCCACATGGCACCTCATAACTGTCTCTAACTCTAGTTCTAGGAGATCTAATGCCCTCAGGCACAGAAACCCACACAGTACACACAGATAGACATGCAGGCAAAACATACATATATATAAAATAAAATGTGTTGAATGAATAAGTGTTTTAAAGATTTTATACTATATGAAACTTTTGTCAAAAAAAGAAAAAATTTTCTAGAGGTAGGCACGGTGGTGCAGGACTCTAGTCCAGCACTGGGGGGTGGGGGCTGGGCATGGTGCATGTCTACAGTCCAGTGCGTGCACGCTATAACTCAGCACTTGGGAAGTGGAGAGGAGGATGAGGAACTCATGGCTAGCCTAAGGTACATGACACCTATCTCAAAAGGAAAAAATGATGTCCCTCTCCAGTGCCCAGTGTGGTGTCATGCTCCTGTGAACTTGTCCTCTAAAGGTAGGGTGGGAGGGTCTTCACTTCCAGTTTAACAACAGCTTGGGCTACACAGCAATATTCCGTCTCCAACAAAACTTTTCTTTTTTTTTTTCTTTTTTTTTTTTTTTTTCAGTTTTTCAAGACAGGGTTTCTCCGTGTAGCCCTGGCTGTCCTGGAACTCACTCGGTAGACCAGGCTGGCCTTGAACTCAGAAATCCGCCTGCCTCTGCCTCCCAAGTGCTGGGACTAAAGGCGTGCGCCACACTGCCCGGCCAAAACTTTTCTAATCACATGTGAAATAACAGATTTCCTAAGGCAAAGCCTTCAGGCATCTGTCCTTCCTTTCTCTGGGTGTGCCACTCCACACTCAGCCCCAGTGACCATCATGCTACTGGGATGATGCATTCTTCTGTTTCTGATGTTAATTTTAAATTTGATTCTTGTCCACTGGTATTAGCAATCCCACAAACTTCAGTGGTATTGATAGATTCAGTGATCATTATATCTAGTCCTTTGTGGATCATGAATAAAATTATTTAATGATTTTTGTGACAGGCCTCTTTTATATGACATGATAAAGTATGTCTCCTTCTCAGTTATTAGCCTGACTTCTGTTGCTACTGTTTGAAAATTTGCAGTTGTAATTGTCCTTGCTTTTCTTCAAATAGTCCTTGCTGTCGATATTTACTTTATAATGTTTTACATAAAGTATTAAACTACTTTGCTCACATTAATAATAATAATTAGTGAAATAGTCCACCTCCCCCTGCTTTTTCTTTTTTAAGATAAGTTTCTCTCTGTAGCCTCAGCTGTCCTGGAACTCTGTAGAGCAGGCTAGCCTCATACTTGTGAGCCTCTTGCCCTGTGACCTTCAGCCAGTTGTACATGTGCCAGCTCAACCATCCCACCCCATTCTTAAATTCTCTTTTTGTTTGAGCTGTCTCTCCAGCTCCTGGCTTCCTTTTTCTTTTCTTTTTTTTTTTTTTTAACAATTTTTATTGTGTTTGTACGGGTGTTCCATGGCTGTGTGTTCATCTATGTACACCACATGGAATGCAGGGTTCTCAGAGGCCAAAATAAGAAGACATTGGATCCTCTGGAGCTCGAGTTACAGGGAGTTGTGAGCCACTATGTGGGTGCCCTGGCTTTCATAGCTTCCCATGTAACATTTATCTTAAGGCTACAGCAGATATTGTGGTTGAAGACCACTTCTTGATTATAAGCCTGGATAGCTGGCTGTGTCTGTGTTGGTTACTGTGCCCTGGAGGCTTATGGACTCACACATGATTGCTGCCAGTGTGTATTTGCTAAGTGAATGAATGGATGAGTAACTCAAGATCCACCGTCTGTTTGTACGTACCTCCCTCTCGTAAGACCTGTTAGACTCGGGGGGCCCCCCCCATACTCCCTTAATATTGGAATTAAATGTATATGCCACTATGCTGAGCTCCTAAATATAATATTTTATGTTAATTAAATAGAATATTTTTAATAATTCTTTGAGAATTTAATAGTTCATACAATGTATTTTAATCATATTCAACGCCCCTCAAGTTCCCCCAACTCCTTTCAGATCTACCCCCCACTTCCCTGACCCTTCCTCCCAGTTACATTTCCTGGCTCTTTTGTTGTTTTGTTTTTGCCTTGTTTTTCTTTAATAAGACACCAAGTCCAGCTTGTTTTGCCCATATACTTGCGGGTATGAGCTATCTACTGGAACACCCTCTCAGCATGCACATACACACACACACACACACACACACACACACACACACACACACTGTGCTGGTCCACGAGCCCTCCTCTCTCTGTGCTGGAATAGTGACTGGCTCAATCCTGGTCAGGCTACCACACACAGTTGCAGAGTTTGTGAGTGCGGTGACCTGGTGTGTTGAAGTCAGTTTCACGTTGGTTACAGGCCGTTTGACATTACGTCCACTTAGCAAAGTGATAACAGTAGCTTCACTCCTGGGGCCGACTATCTCCAGCCGTGGGTCCTTGAGCAGATTGATAGCGCGAGGCATGCACTTCCTCCTGGGGAGAGCACTTGGCCACCCCAGTGTCATTCCTGCCTCTCTTCTTGCACCCATGCACAGCTGAGCAGGACTGTGGGTGACTTCCGTCCTCCAGCAGCCTCCCAGCACCCCCTGCTCCTACAAAAGCCAGCTAGCAGGAAGAAAATGTCCTGGGGAACACTAACGTGAGTGCTCCGTGCTGTGTTAACAGAGTCTGCGGTGTCTTCAGCATATGGTATAGCTATCAAATTCTGGTGGGCAAGTAAGGGCAGTGGCAATAGCCTGTATTGTTTTGGGGCCACTAAGACACTCCTAAACAACAGTTTGATGGCAAATAACCCACAACTGCCTCTGAGCTTTTATTTGACAGCTTGTGGCTTCTATGTAGAATAATGCCAATTAAATTTTGTTGCAGGGCAAGGGGTGTTGATATAGTAAGTTTCTTTATGGCTTTTCTTTTTGTTTGTTTGTTTGTTTGTTTGTTTTGTTTTGTTTTGTTTTTTCGAGACAGAGTTTCTCTGTATAGCCCTGGCTGTCTGGAACTCACTCTGTAGACCAGGCTGGCCTCGAACTCAGAAATCCGCCTGCCTCTGCCTCCCAAGTGCTGGGATTAAAGGCATGTGCCACCACTGCCCGGCCAGCTTTTCTTTTTTAAAAAAAAAAAAAAATGATGTATTTATTTTATGTATATGAATGCTGTATGCTGTCGCTGTCTTCAGACACCAGGAGAGGGCATCAGATTCCATCACAGATGGTTGTGAGCCACCATGTAGTTGCTGGGAATTGAACTCAGGACCTCTGGAAAAGCAGTCAGTGCTCCTAACTGCTGAACCATCTCTCCGGCCCTCTTAATGGCTTTTCAAACATCCTTAGTATTAGTTATCCCTCCCTCCACCCCCTGTCTACCTTGCTCTCCTCTCTCTCTCTCCCTCTTAAACATTCCTACCAGTTACTCCTTTGCTCTTTCATATCACCTGTACCGTGCTACCCCACTCCCCTAAGATCTCCTGACGCATGTTTAGCCAAATGGTTACAATTCCATTCCCGTACTTCTTGGGTTGAAACAGATCTTTAGCTGGGGAGATCTTTAGAATCTTAGTCTGGAGAGCAAAGTAAAAAATGCCCTGCAGGCTAATCCTGTGGTGAGAGAGCTGCTCTGTGGGATGGCTGCATTCAATTATTTCTCCCAGTTTGTGGTGCCAGGAACCACCTGTGCACAGGGAGAGCCTGTGTGCCTTCATGTGGCGGATAGAACCTTCTGACCCCTAGGAGAGCCCATTTGGGCCATTAAAATGGGTCTGAAGCAGATATAAAGGAAGCCTACTCTTTCGTCGTCTTAAAAACCGCTGGAGAGGAACAGATCTTCGGGAGTTGTGAGAGAGAGGAAAAGAGGGCACTTCTGTATAGCTCTGAACGTGCTTTCAGAGAGTCAGAAGTCTGTCACTCCCAAACTCACTCACACACTGTTCATACAGTCTGGTTTTATTCAGAATTAAGGATTTTTGAGCTGTCAATCTGTGTGATCCATGAGGAGGCTATTGTGTTTTAATTGGTGCATCTGAAGCCATCCCCCGCCCACAATGTTTTCTGCCCAGCTCCTGCAAGCACACTAAGCCCCCATTCCATCAGACAGAGTATTGATCCTTGGTAATGTGCTTGGTCTTTTCCGTATAACAAGTGGGCTGAGCCCCTCAATTTTCAAGCAGAGTTATTGAGGTAACAGTAGAGCTTGCAGGATCTACAAACACAGCTGAGTGGTGTGTGTGTGTGTCAAGTAGAGACTGGGGTAGTACATCCTACTCCTGTCCCCGCAGTCCTTGGCTTCCTGGCTAATGAAGGTCTTGCCTGTTCACGACCACATCATAAAGCCAGGCTGCCTGTTGTATAGTGCGGTAGTGCCACCCCCACACCCCGCTGAAGGGCTTCCTACCCTAGTCCTAAGACTAGTATGCAGACCTGTGTCTGGTTCATTCATGACAAGATTTGCGTACACCTGTTTAGAAACAGCTGTGGCCTTTCTGTGCTCAGTGCGTTTACAAACATACACTGTAGGACAAGTGGTTTGCTGCGTGCCTGACTCAAGACCATACTAAGTGTTCCCATAGCTGCGTTACAGTCCACTGACTCCACAGTGCATTTCCTGCCACAACACTTCTCGGGTCTATGGACATACTACAAAAAGTTGTAAGGCAGGCTTTGGTTTTGGAAGTACCTCAAAATGGTATATACTGCTGTCTGGTATAGCATAGTCCATTCCTAGAAATGACATTGCCTAATGAGTGGGTTTATGTTTATTGAGCCAGTGTAATGATTAATGTGCCTTTTAAAAAGCTCCAAGAAAGTCTTATACTATAACTATAGTATAACTATAGTATATTCTCATAGTTGGACATAGTAATCCCAGCTCTGAGGAACCTGAAGCAGGAAGATTATAAACCCAAGTCCAGCCAGGACTATATAGGGAAACCCTGTCCCCCATCCCTACCAAAAGATCCTCATCACCATCCCCTGGAGGAAGACAAGTATCCAAATCAACAACATCCCATAATGCAATTCCATAGAAACCCCCCTACACAGTAGCAAACACAAAGCCTCGGCAGGGGACGTGCTGGCCTGGGAAGCCTGACCCCTGAGGTCAGTCTCCAAAACCCATGTAAAGGTGGCAGGAGAAAACAGACTCCACAGAGTTGTCCTCTGACTTCTACATGGGAGCCATGACACATGTACACTCAGATACACACCTTACATGGGAAAGAGCTGTCCATTTCCATGGCCTGGGCAGTGACACCCTCACTTCATAGACATTTCTCCATTGCCCCCCGCCCCCGACACAGAGGACATGGGGAGGGTCACATTTGTTTTTTATCTTTATTCTTGTTCTTTTTTCTGTTATGGTTGGTGCTTTCTGGTAAAGTTCTGCTCATCAGGATGCACGCTAGGTTGTTTCGAAGCTGGGGTGATAGGGATGGAGGTAGTGGGGGGGTGGTGCTAGTGGTCCCCAGGATCGAGTACTCAGATGTTAGTGGGTAACAGCTGGGGCACGAGCAGACCACACAACAAAAGAAACTGTTAAGTAAGGTCAACTCAAGTGAAATGCTCGAAAGCCAGACTCACTCCCCTATAGGCTGTATGTTCCTCTAATACCACCAGCACTGTATGATACATACGTGCTATGCATGTTCTTGTCCCAAGATATTCCTTTTAATTAAACACCCGCCACAGTATTTGTCATGAGATTACAGTGCAGGCTATATATTGATTCAAAAACAAAACAAAACACACTACAGGCAAGAATGGCTTGCTGCAGCCTGCAGCCGTAACACGTTTGCTTGTTGAATATCTATTACAGAATTTATTGAAAATCTCCATGGGCCTAGTTAGGCTTTCTGAATTTCATTGTGTAGAATTAAGTTCCTATTTTGGAATATGATACTAAAATTAAAAATTAACTTAGAATCAGAATATGAATAAATCTGTGGTTATTTGTAAGTCATAAATTTTCCTTTGGAAGATATGACAACCAAAAAACAATGGCTGTTTTTTCCTTTGGAGTTAACCCTAAATTTAACATAATTTCATATTACTAACCTCAAATGCCCAGACTACTACATGTTGATAACCATTTATAAATTAAGAATTAAACTAATTTTGTCCCATTTAATTACATTCTAGAATCCAGCTCGTCTCTCAGGCCGTAAGCTCCACAGGTTGCTCTGCCTCTGCCTCTCGCTGGTGGTGTGTTGTTCATTTATATTTTGTTTTAGTGGTGTGAACATAGATTTATTAAGGAAGAGAGAGAAAGAACTCCATAGACTAGGAGGGGATCCTGGGAAGGAATCTCCTGTCTCTTTTTCTTGAAGTAACAAAAGCCCCTGGAGGCTTAGATTTTTTTTAAATCTATTTTTAATAAGGGTTCTTAAGTGTTTTAGCGTGCCTTCTAGCCCACCACCCAGCAGAGGTAGTAAAAAGGAAAGGTTAATATAGCAAAGATGGACGTGGACCTGCTCAGAAACAGTTCTTTGGAGCGAACTCAGTCTGTGATGTCAGGATGTCAGCAGCTCAGTTCACATGCGTTAGTAGTGGCAGTTGGATCTGTTCACAGACACCACTCATGAATCTGCAGTGGCAGGACTCACAGATATCAACAGCAGGGTGATCCAGAAGCAACTGCAAGGCTCTGCCAGCTGGCCCGAGTCCAAGGGAGCATCAGAAGCTGCTGGAACACCACCAGGAGTGGGGTTTTGGTGTGTTTTTCTCTATGAAGTCATGATAAACAATGACCAATAAAGAATGGCAAGGCGTACCAATGCCATTCAGTATTGTCCACTCTTCATTGGGCTGTATTTATATCTTTTGTTAAACATCATGTGTACTCTCAAGTATCTGCTCTAGCAAAACATATGCCCTTTTTCTAGGCTGTCTCCAGAAAAACAGCATGTGTCTGTTCTTAGCAAAGCATCCTCTCATGTGCCTGCTTCAGCAAAAACATTTCCTCATGAGACAGTTTCCAGAAAAATATCAGATGACATCGTTATGTCTCTAAATTTCCACTTCAGCCGCCTTCCCCTGAATGTTGTTGTATCAGTAAAGATTTCTACATACCTAAACCATATGTATACATTTGATGTGTCTCTAAATTTCCACTTCAGCCGCCTTCCCCTGAACATCGTTGTATCAGTAAAGATTTCTACATACCTAAACCATATGTATGCATATGTGCATATTATAAGTGTGTGTATATATGAGTTTAAGTCCGTTTCTGTGTTTGGTAAGGTGTATCTCTTCAGGATGGCCATCTGTGTTGTATGAATTGTTGGGTGACATTGCTCTCCCTGTGGCTGGCACACCAGTGTATGAGCTCACCAGTGTGCTTAGAGTCATAACAATCCTGGAATCCATTCTGGAGTGTCCCTCCTGTGAGGAGAACTCCACACCATCCAGACCGAGCCTAATAAACGTGTTGGAAGAGAGGTCAAGAGAAGTCATCCTTATGTCATCCACAGTCCCTCCCTTTATGTGGGGCAGGGTCTCACTAGATGTCCCATGTCTCCCTGAATCCACAAGCTTTCTGTTCTGCCTGCCAAGGGCTGGAATTATAGGGTGTATTTTGTTTGTTTGTTTGTTTTCTAAAATATTTTCTTTTATGAGTCTAAGTGTTTTGCTTGCATGTATGTGTGGCACTACATGCATGCCTTCTGCCTGCAGACGTGAGAAGATGTCAGATCCCCGGGAACTGGAGTTCTGCATGGTCATGAACTCCTGTTGCATAGGTGCTGGGAACTGAGCCTGGGTCAGCTGCAAGAGTAACACATGCTCTTAACTACCGAGGCATCACTTTGTTGTTTTTTATTTCTTTTGTTTTGTTTTGTGTTTTAGTTTTTCCAGACAGCTCTGTAAAAACAAGCCCTGGCCAGCCTTGAACTCACAGAAATCCAGCTGCCTCTGCCTCAGGAGCGCCGAGCTGAGATGAAAGGCGTGAACCACCACATCCAGTGTTCTCGGTTTCTCTTACAGAGAATGGCTTAAATTTTAAATGGTCACAGACCGGGCATGTGGCTAACTGGTAGAGTATTTGCCTAGAATGCGCAGGCTAAGTTTGATCTCCACCATTGTAAATAAACAAACACACATGCAGACAAAACACTCATCCATATACAATAAAATAGTTTAGAAGACACAAAAAATACGGTCTATAATTCCAGCACTTGAAAGGCTGAGGCAGAAAGATTATGAATTCAAGGAAGACTGGGGGCAGCCTGAGCTACATAGTAAGTTCCAGGCTATTCTGGGCTACAGAGTGAAACTCTGTCACAATAAAGCCAGAATAGATGAAACCATGAACATGGTTTGTGAATTCACTTTCAAACATAGGCGTATTTCCAATTCATTAGCAATCAAAGACCTGGACTATTTCAGATTCCTTCATGAGCCCACATGAACTAATCTATGGATGTTTGTACTTACAGCTAGGCGCATTGCAATTCCAGGCCATTCCTCTCTAAAATTTGCCAATGTAAGTTATCTTAGGTGTTCTTTTCAATCGCTGTGTGCCAACCCAGAGCAGCCTGGCTCCTCAGGGCTCTGTGAGAGGTCCCGTGTGGCCCCATCCTGTGCTTGTGTGAATATGGAGAGTGCTTGCCACTTCGTGCATGTAGCACTCGGGGACAACTTCAGGTGCTGCTCCTCACCCTCTGCCTTGTTTAAAGCAGGTCTCTGTGGTGGTTTTTGGGTTTTTGGATTTGGTTTGGTTTGGTTTTGGCTGTATACACCATGCTAATTAGGCCAGCAGTAATCCAGGGATTCTTCTGTTTCTGCCTCTCATCTTCCCTCCGCACTAGAATTACAGGGCCTCACACTGTATACATCTGTCTTTTACATGGGTTCTGGAGATTAGAACTTACAGCAAGTACTGTAACCCAACAGACTGTCTTCCCAGTCCTGCTCTCTATGTTATTATAAGACGTAATAGAAATGAATTATTCCTGTAGCTGTTGAGTTAGTGGAGCTTAAAGAGACGTCACAGAGGCTCTCATGTGGCTTCACTTGTATGTAAAATGCCATCATCTCTAGAAACAGTGGCATTGTGTCCCAGATCCATGTCTCCCTTAATCCCATCTCAGTTGGCTCAGTTGGGTCTCAGAACTCGGTAAGGAAATGGAAATCGGTGTATCCAATATCATGTGCTCTCATATACATACGAAGGATGTTTTAGTTCACAAAAGCATAGATGGACATGTTAAAATATAATTATGTTGCTGGGCGGTGGTGGCGCACGCCTTTAATCCCAGCACTTGGGAGGGAGGCAGAGGCAGGCGGATTTCTGAGTTTGAGGCCAGCCTGGTCTACAGAGTGAGTTCCAGGACAGCCAGGGCTACACAGAGAAATCCTGTCTCGAAAAACCAAAAAAAAAAAATATATATATATATATATATATTAATTATGTTACATATTATTCCATATTTTTCATGTTAGAAGATTTTAACTGACTTAAAATTATATGTATTTATTTATTTATTTTACTTCACGGTGTTTTACACAGGGTCTCACCAAGTCGTCCAGACTTCTGGGCTTTTGTTGGAATAGAGTATGCATGTCCACAACTTTCAGGATTTGGCTGTCTCTTTATTCCATGGGTCTCCTTCCACCATGTGGGTCCAGCGATCAAACTCAGGTTATGAGACAAGGTTTGCCTTTACGTGCTAACACATCTGCCTGGACACTTTGTAGAGCATAGTGGCCTTGGATTTACAGTCCCCCTGCCTCTCCAGAAGCTAGTGTTAGGACTTACCGTTAGACTCAGCTTTGTTCAGTTGCTGCTGCTGCTGCTGCTGCTGCTGCTGCTGCTGCTCTTTAGGGACAGGAATGACGGTGTGACTGAGAAAGTGCCTTGTAGACTGGGTGGGTATTTGGACACTAGGTCCCCAGTGGGTGATGCTGTTAGGAGCGGTGGTGCACCCTCATTGGAGGAAGTACACCAGGCTTTGAGAGTCCCTAACCTGCCCAGCTTCCAGGTTGCCCTCTCAGCTTCCTGCCGTGTTTGAAGATGTGATTTGTTAGCTTCCTGCCTTTCCTTCCTAGCTGTATGGGCTCCCCATCTAGGCCTGTAAGGAACACTAAACTTGTCCCTTTACAGTGCTGTCAACCATGGTGTTCTATCTCAGCAACATCGGAAAAGTAACTGATGAGTGGGCCTTGCTATATTCATTTTTAATAATTTTGTTATTTGAGAATGTCCTTATACTGTTGACATCATGACTGCCTTGCCTCAGCCTCCCTCATGCTGAGATGAAGGCATGTACTGCCATACCCAGCTTAAACGTTATTTTGCTTTTGTTTTTGTTTTTTGTTTTTTCGAGACAGGGTTTCTCTGTGTAGTCCTGGCTGTCCTAGAACTCACTCTGTAGACCAGGCTGGCCTCGAACTCAGAGATCCACCTGCCTCTGCCTCCCAAGTGCTGGGATTAAAGGCGTGTGCCACCACTGCCCAGCTCTGAAAGTTAACTTAAGGTTTAAAAAAATAATGTTTGCCCGGGCGGTGGTGGTGCACGCCTTTAATTCCAGCACTTGGGAGGCAGAGGCAGGTGGATTTCTGAGTTCGAGGCCAGCCTGGTCTACAGAGTGAGTTCCAGGATAGCCAGGACTACACAGAGAAACCCTGTCTCGAAAAACCAAAAACCAAAAAAAAAAAAAAAAAAAAAAAAAGGCCGGCTTGGTTTACAAAGGTAGTCCACGATAGCCAGAGCTACACATAGAAACAGTGTCTCCAGAGGGAGAGAAAAAACAGAAACAAGACAAGATACTATCTGCTCTTCCAGAGGACCTGGGTTCGATTCCCAGCTCTTAGGGGTTCAGTTCCACAGGGCAGCCTTCCGTTGTCTATGACTCTAGTCCTAGGGGATCCAGTGCCCTCTCCTGGCCTCCTCAGGCACTGCATGAGCATGTTGTACAGACAGACATGCAGGCAAAAGACCCACACACATTTTTTTAATTAAAATAATTAAAAATATTGAACTGAGGCTAAGACAAGGACTAGCTAGAAGGTAACAGGAAATTATCTAACTTTTCTAGTTAACTTTCTGGGCTGGCAAAGTGGCTCAGCAAGTAAAAGCACCTGCTGGGAAGTCTGGCATGAGTTTCATTTCCAGAGCCCATGATGAAAGAACCCAGTTCTGAAAGGTCCTGTGCTCTCCCCCTGTACCGCGGCCTGCCCGCCCACAGTCCCTCTCACACAGACACACAAAGATGTTTCTAGTTAACTCTCCTGGTGTAAGCGCAGTGTTGTGATTATGCAAAAGACTATTCTCCAGACGTACAAGTCAAAACACGGTGAAGCAGTCTGCTGCCAACGCTGTGCCCAAGCCAGCTCCTGATGGTGACTATTAAATATTTAAGAATTTGTGATCCCATACCCCATGGCAGCTTGGAGTCAGCCATGATAGGTATATCACAGGAATCTTCAAATGCTGCATGGAGAGCTAACTTACAAGCTCACTACTGCCTGCAGCCCCTCCCTCTCCCCCTCATCTTACGTAGTCCAGGCTGGCCTTGCACTCCTCATCTTATGTAGTCCAGGCTGGGACTCCTCATCCTCCTGTTCCCAGCTCCTGAGTGCTGGGATGCCGGGGTTACAGGCCTAGACTACCATACTCAGCACTGGAGTTTTCAAATACTTTAAAATTAAATTTTGTTTTGTTTGGGAGTTTGTTTTGCTTTCTTTTATTTTGTTTGTTCTTGTTATTATTTTGGTTTGTGGTTTTTTTCTTTTTTTTTTTGTATTGGGGGGGTGGTTGGTTTGGTTTTGAACACAGGGTTTCTCTGTGTTGCCCTAGCTTTCCTGGAACTTCCTCTGTAGACCAGGATAGCCCCAACACTCAGAGATCTGCTTGCCTCTGCCTCCCAAATTCTGAGATTAAAGGTGTGTGCTGCCATTACCACCTGGCTTATAATTAAATTTTGAAGAAAAAAAATTTTTTTAGCCTGTTTTTCAGAGCTGTGCTGGTCCCTGACACCTGGCTCTGCCAGCTGTGCTGTTCTCAGCTGTGTCTCTCCCTGCACAGTCTGCTTGCTGCTCTCCACTGCTTTCTTCCCTTGCAGTTACCTTGCTACCCTTGACCCTGCGTCTCATCAAAGACCACTCTGCAAGACTTTCTGGTATCTGTCCTGGTTGACGCCATCTCCCAGCCCTGCACCTATAGTCCGTCGCCCATAGGACACATCGATGCTTTGTGCCCTGCACCTATAGTCCGTCGCCCATAGGACACATCGCTGCTTTGTGCCCTGCACCCATAGTCCGTCGCCCATAGGACACATCGCTGCTTTGTGCCCTGCACCCATACTCTGTCGCCCATAGGACACATCGCTGCTTTGTGCCCTGCACCTATAGTCCGTCGCCCATAGGACACATCGCTGCTTTGTGCCCTGCACCTATAGTCTGTCGCCCATAGGACACATCGCTGCCATGGTATCACTGCATTTCAGTTCCTCGTTAGTTAGCTCCTGGTCCTCGAGCAGAGAGGACATGACTCTCACATGTACTGTGTGCCCCAAGAGCTCTTAGGAACTCAGCATTTGACTACTCTTACAGACATCCACATGCCTGCAGTTACCAGCCTCAAGTCTAAAACACTGACTGTTCAGTCCAGGTCCAGGAACACTGCAGCATTGAAAAAAGGGCCACACTCTGCTACTAAGAGTCTTCAGCATCTGAGTCCAGCCCCTCTGAGGCTACTGTAGATCAAGCCAAAATTGATTGGATCTGATTAGATGGAATACCATAGTCAATGAAGGCTAAGGCCTTGAAGGAGAGCTAAGCAGGCTGAGCTGTAGCCATGAGTGTAATCAAGGATTTTACTATCCAGTAACCTGTGCTCTCATGCAGCCCCCCAAGTATCCCCTGTGGAATTGATATGACCCTCACTTAGAACCAAGAACAGTCAAGTGGCTTCCCTCAAATGGTGGAGCTACAATAGAAACCTGAGTCTGGCCGGGCGGTGGCGGTACACGCCTTTAATCCCAGCACTTGGGAGGCAGAGGCAGGTGGATTTCTGAGTTTGAGGCCAGCCTGGTCTACAGAGTGAGTTCCAGGACAGCCAGGGCTACATAGAGAAACCCTGTCTCGAAAAACCAAAAAGAAAAAAAAAAGAAACTTGAGTCTGGCTGTACTCTCAGTCATTGGCAGGAGACTAGGGAAGCCTAGGCTGGAGCAGTCTCCACGTGGGTGCTCAGAATGTAAAGTTTAATAGAAAGTGGCTCTACAGGAGAAGACAGCAGAAAAACATGGCCTCTGAGATGGATGGCAGTGCATGCTTGTAACCCATCTCATGGGTGGGGGAGGCTGAGACAGACAGAAGAGTCACTGTGAGTGGAAGTCAGCCAGAGACTGTATAGTGAGTAGGCTAGGCAGAGTGAGATGCTGTCTGCTCTGCTCCTCCCCCAAAAGTGTGATGGCTTAGCAGGTAAAGACACTTCACAAGCTTGATATAAGTTTGATCCCCAGAACCCACATAAAAATAGTAGAAAAGAGCTTCATCACCCACCATTTGGTGGCTATGTGCACACACACACACACAGTGAGAAAAGCTGAAATGTGGCCTCTTCTGTCTATTATCCTGAGTCATTGAGCTCCCCTGGACCTCTGACCCCTTGATTCTGTAATTAGAGTAATATACCAGCATATATTTTTTATTCACGTTTTATGCATTATACAGTATGTAGCTTCAAGTCTCACGGGGAAGTCAATACGTGAATAGAACATTAAAGTACAACACTGTAGTAACGCTGTACTCCAGAAGCACACAGGAGACTCCACAGGGAGAAGAGCAGCCAGCCCTGGTGCCATCATCCTAGGTCACTGAGTGCCTTCCACCCAGGTAAAATCTGGGGGCCTTACTAGGAGTAGAAAGACAACCCCAAGGGAGCCAGTGTGTCAGCTCTGAAAACTGCAGCTAGTTCCCCTTAATACACGAGCAAAAAATAGAAGGGAGAAAAATGAAGCTGGTGAGACTGGAGAGAGGACTGTCGTTCCTCCTGGGGGAGCCTGAACTACTAAGCTGTTGGAAGGCACTGGCAGGTTTTAGACAAGACTGTATTTGCATTTATAAACCTTTTTGGCAGTGTGGTCTGGTGGATGGAGTTTGGGAAGCTCCTTAGGATGTGAAAATAACCCAGCTGGGGAAGATGAGAAGCCGGTGTAGCACAGCAAAAAAAGTGGAAAATCCAAGAGCTCAAAGGGGCTACACAGACGGATGTGCACTCCCTGACTCGTCAGTGAAAATGTCCACATCCGATGGCGGTGGCAGCACAGGTCTTTAATCCCAGATAGAGGCAGGCAGCTCTCTGAGTTCCAGGACAGCCAGCGCCTTCCTGGCCTGGCGAGATCCAGGTCAGAGAAACCCTGTCTCAAAAAAACAAAAAGGAAATATTCACAGCACAGGCAGGAGAGGCTGCAATGCTCTCTGCTGTGACTCAGGTATCCAGGCTGAGGAGTATCTCTGCTGTGTGGCGGTCCCCAGGGCCAGAGGGAAAACCCCAGAGGGATTCTCATGGCCAGTCAATGCTGCAGCCTCTCTGTAACCTGCGTCTTCCATGACTCATAGGCTGGGTCTTGCTACCTGGCCCCACCTACTCTCTAAAGGTCAGAGGAGTCAGCCCCAGGTGAGCTAGCCAGGGACTGCCTAGGAGTGAGGCAGTAAGGGATACCTTAAAGCCTTCACTGAGAAGACTACTGACAGGACAAGTTCAAAAGATGAAGCCGTTTCCAACTCTAAGTATACTGCTTTTGTTTACTGTTTTTAAGATGTTGTATCAGTCACTCGTATGGCCTCGTGCACATGAGTGCAGTTAGCTGCTGTGGAAGCCACAGGACCTGGAGTTACAGGCGTTGGGAGCCACCGGGACTGAGGACAGTACAAGCCAAGGCAAATCTGCAGCCCCCCTTTTGTCTTTCTGTTTGTTGATTTATCTTTTGAAATAGTGTCTTGCCATATAGCCCAGGCTGGCCACTAACTCAGAGAAATCCACCTGCCTCTGCCTTCCAAGTGTTGGAATTAAAGGTGATCATTGCCTGTGCTGACCCTGTGGCCCTTCCTTTCCTACAGTCACAGAGAGACTGGACGTCAGGCTGCTGGCTAGTGAGGACCACTACATTTGCAAAAATGCTTTGTTCCATTTTCCCAAGGAAAATATTTGGGTTTTAAATAAGTCATAGTCAGATTTAATAATATATGTCTTTCTTGGATTTTCATTTTGATTATTGTATCAATATAAGGTGTTTTAATTTTTTTTTTTTTTTAAGTATGAATGAAGATGTTAGTGGAGGTTTTTCCCCTCCCCCCGCATAAAATATGAGGCAGCTGAATTCCAAATGCTGGAGCTTGGTCTTCATTACTGCTTCCCCAGCATGGGACTTTGTACAGATCAAGGGGCGGGTGTGAGCGGAGGAGTAACTGGGCTGATTGGAGCCTATTGTGCTTGCTTCTGTAGCCTTAGGGAGGTGATGGTGCCTGGAGATCACCTGGAAACATGTCCTCTTTCTCAGGACGAGAGCAGAAATACTGGATTTACATGTTTCCTGTCTCCCACCCCCACCCCAGTTAAATTGTGGTCCTCACTGTACAACCACAACTGACTTCTTGTGCATTTATTTCTCAACAGTTGCGAGAAACAATCAAAGCTGGCAAAGGTGTGACTTCAGCTATTGACCTGTGTCGTTACCATGGAAACAAGGCACTAGCAGCCCTGGAGAGCTTCCCTCCCTCAGAGGCCAGATCGGCTTTAGAAAACATCGTGTTTGCTGTGACCAGATTTTCATGACACTAAATTAAAAAGACACTATTGTTCCTTAGCTGAAAAAACCCAGAGAATGAGGTGGACAGGAGAGCTTTCCGTGATGAAATAAGTAACGTGTTTAATGACTTTAGAAATATATGTATTTTGTTCCTCTCCTTTATCTCATGCTTAATGAATCTGTCCTTTGGAACCACCACAAACAGACCGAGAAGGGAAAAGGTCACGCGGCTTTCGCTTGTCACGCCAGAGCACACTTGAGGCTGCAGCAACAGAAATAATTAATGAGCCTCACTCCTGTGACCTCAGCAAATGGACAGGAAATAAGTCCTTATTGATTGGACCAAGCCCGGGATGGCGCCAGGGCGGTGGCTGTGGTTTTCCTTCCAAAGAGGACAGAGCAAGCTGGAAGCTGCAGGTGTCAAGGGAAGCACTGGATGCCAGCCAGGGGGGACACATCAAAACTGATGGCCAGTCTGTCGTAGTGGAGAGTATCGAGATGCGTTAAGCAAAAATCTGTGTTGCCTGCTGTCTTGAAATCATGTCTCTGTGCATATAGTATGAGAGGCTTGTGTATCCTCGTTTTTATCTGATTTGGGAGAGGTGAAGGAAACGTTCAGTTGCCAAATACTTGAAATTGGATATTAAAGTGTTACCAAGTGTTGATGATTCAACTGTATAAGAAATTGTCTGCCTTTCTTTCTTAAAGATCAGATTTAGGACACATTTCAAGCTAGGCATGGTGGCGCACACCTTTAAACCCAGCACTCCGGAGGCAGAGGCAGGCGGATCTCTGAGTTCCAGGTCAGCCTGGTCTACAGAGTGAGTTCCTGGACAACCAGGGCTACACAGAGAAACCCTGTCTGGAACACAAACAAAAAAGACACAATTCAAAGGCCAGGGTTTTTTCATTTCAAAAGCAGTGTGTCCGTTTGTGATACTTTGTTTAGGGGACTCGCTCCGGTTTCCATGGTTTTCGGAAATGTAACTGTAATACTGGGACTGGTTGGTGAGAGTTTTGTTTTAGCCTCACAATGTCAACTTTGGATCTTGAGCCACAGACATTGAGTTACAGAAAGAACACAAGCGCTCGCTCACATAGGCCTGCGATCGGACTCTGTCTCCATGTGGTTCGCAGACAACCCTCGTGGTTTGCACAGATGCAATCCGAGACTCCCGTTGACAGGAAGGCTGAGCTTACTTAAATGATCTGGACGGAGACTCAGCTGCCTTTCCTCCTCCTGTGTGTAATTACAGCCCTATCTGGAGACAGAAAACACGGTAAGCAGATTGTGTTACCTGCTGCACTCAAACACTCGGGGAAGTCATCTTAGTTCAATTCCTCCCCCGAAAAGTTCCAACCAGGATGTGTGGCCCACGGTGAGGAGAAAATGTAAGCCCACGGAGGTTAAGCTGTAATGAGTGGGCTCTGAGAGAAGTGAGCAGGTCACACACCCACAACGTGTAGATTGACCATAGAACAGGCACTGTCTGTTTGAAGTGTGTCTTCTCAGTGAGCATGGCTTAATTAGTAACTATGGTGACAATGAGATAGCTCTGGCCTGGTTCTAATCATTAACTTCCCAGAGGAGGAGCCCGGATGTGCAGCTGAGTGGCTATACAAGGGGAGGAGTCTTCCCCTCCCCACCCCCAATGCCTCATATCTGCTTCACTGGGTAGCCATTCAAAAGTCACTCCCCTCTCACCTCAATTTCCTCTCCTGTAACAAGAGATGAAAGGAGGCCAGTGAGTCCCTCCCAGATTTGTTTGTGAGTGACTGTCATGCTGGCATGGCCACACCTGCAGTCCCAGCACTGGGAGGCTGAGGCAGCCTGGCTAAGCTGCATAGTGAGTTCAGAGGCCAGCTTGGGGGAAACAGACCCTGTCTGAAAACATACAAAGTTCACCATTTCTGACAACCTAATAAAAGTGCTGCGTAAGCTCCCAGAGGAGGGAAGGGGGACCTTGGAAGCCTCAGAGTTAGTTAATGCTGAGCTTGTGGCCCAGCTTCCTCACATGACCTAAACCGTTTCACCTGCCTTACCTGACACATGACATGGTCCTGGATTCTTGCCGTTCAACACCCACCTTTGCTTCTTTGGAACCTTTCCACTTCTCTTTTATCTTCCAGCAGCTTCTGTGACCTCTATTCTGTTCTCCACTCCCCCCACCCCTTAAAGAAATAGAGTCTCAAGTATCACAGACTGGCCTTGAACCCCCTAGCTAGCAGAAGGTGGCCTTGAACTGGTATTCCTGGCTGTATCTCCCAAGTGCTATCTAGATGCACTGAGACCCAGCTGTCTCCACCCTATAGTGCTGCAGTTACAGGCACATGCATGAACACAGCCAGCCATTGACAGGCAGACTGGAACAGGAACTCACACCTGCAACAGCAGAATGCCTTTACCTGATGGGCCAGCTTTCCGCTCCGCACCCTGTTCTTGAATCTCTGCTTTCTTCGTCACTGGCTATACATGCTCACTTCTCCCCGTGCCTGAAGTCCTTCAGGCATGTTTGTCTCCTCCATTTTCTCTCTCCCAGCTTTAGAAGAAACCATCTTGCAGGGTGTGGTGGTGCACGCCTTTAAATCTCAGCACTCCAGAAGCAGAGGCAGGCAGAACTTTGTGACTTCAAGGGCAACCTGGTCTCCAGAGTGAGGGCAGCCTGGTCTCCAGAGTGAGGTCCAGACCAATTAGTATCACAGTCTGACTATCTCCAAAAATCAAACAAAACCCCCAAAACCCTTACAGTCCATTGTTAACTCTCACAGCCAGTTGTCTGACTGAGTTCATGCCCTCTAGACGGTGCCTACCCTTTGGGAACATTTATGACACAAGCAAGTCGGGTCCATCTCTGCACCACCCTCTAGTAATGGTTTCAGAATCACATGCAGATCCCTAAAGGACACCAGCCCCTGAGCCTTGTGACCAAGCTCCAAGAGACAGCCTATCCTAGACATTTTGATTGTATTTCCCCAGAAACTAGAAAACAATTTCCTGCCTCGCTAAATCTCTTACTTTCTTTCTGGTACCAGAGTCAAGTAGAATATAGAGCCTCGCTCATGCTAAGGAGTGCTCTGCTGTCGAGTTACATCAACCCTTGGCCCCCAAATCTCTTTCATATTGTTTGAATTTGGTTTTCTTTTTTTTGAGACAGGGTCTCAATATAACCCAGGCTAGCTTCCAATTTGCTGTGTAGCCAAGGATGCTCTTGAGCTTCTGGCTCTCCTGCCTCCACTCCTGAGTGCTGGGATTGCAGACATGTGTCCCCACAGACGGCTTCTGCAGTACTGGGGATGATAGGACTTTCTGCATGCTAGAAGAGTGCTGGACCAGCTGAGTACATCCCTAGCCCTGCATCTTCCTTTAAACTCTTCAATTTAAGGATGGAGAGATGGCTGGCGGGGGTGGGGGAGGTGCACTTGCTGGGTTTAATACCCAGCACCCACATGCCAATTTTTGATGATCTGTAACTCCAGTCCCAGGGGAACCAGTGCTCTTTTCTAATCTCCATGGGCACCAAACAGGCAAAATACTCATATAGGTAAAACAAGACAAAACATTCTTCAACTTAAAAAATATTGGTCTCAGGGCCATGGCTGATTCAATTCCTAGAACTGTATAACGGTGAAAGGCAAAGCAGAGCAGTGGTGTACAACACTGTGGAGGCCAAGGAAGGTGGGTCTCTGAGTTCGAGGCCAGCCTGGTCTAAAGAGTGAGTTGTGGGACAGCCAGGGCTACACAGAGAAACACTGTCTCAAAAAAAAAAAGAAGGAAGAATGAACTCTATATGGTTGTCTTATGACCTACACACACACACACACACACACACACAAACACACACTAAAAGTTTACACAGTACACAGGAAACACTTGTTTCAAGACTGGAGTTATGGTTAAGTGGTAAACTGCCTACCTATCATGCACGGCAAGGCTAGGTTCAGTGCCCTAAGAACAATACAGTGGTTTGAATGAAAATGGCTCCCAGAGGACTGGGGAGAACAGTTAAGAGCACTGACTGCTCTTCCAGAGGTCCTGAGCTCAATTCCCAGCAGCCACATGGTGGCTCACAACCATCTGTAATGGGATCCATTGCCCTCTTGTGGTATGTCTGAAGAGAGTAACAGTGTACTCATACGTCAAATAAATAAATAAATCTTTTTTAAAAAAAAAAAAAAGGCTCCTATAGGCTAAGTATGTGTGAAGGAGGAAGAGGAAGAAGGGGAAGAAGAGGAAGAAGGGGAGGAGGTATGTCACTGGTGGCAGGCTTTAAGCCTTCCAAAGGCTCAGCCATTCCATCCCCGGTGTGCTCTTTCTCTGCCTTCAATTTGTAGACCAAGATGTGAGCCCTCGTGTTCCTGCCACGTGCCTTTGCTCCACCACCATGGACTCAAACCCTCTGAAACCATACATTCCAGATCAAGCACTGCTTTTGTCAGTTGCTTTGATGTCTTAGTTGGGTTTCACTGCAGTGAAGGGACACCATGATCAAGGTAAGTGGGCTGGCTTACAGGTTCAGACCTTCAGTCCGTCATGGCAGGGAGCATGGCCACGTCCAGGAAGGCATGGTGCAGGAGAAGCAGTATCATGTTGGTCTATATGTTGTCAGGCAGCGAAGAAAGACTGTCACACTGGGCGTGGCTTGAGCATACAGACCTCAAAGTCCACCCCCAGAGTGACGCACTTCCTCCAGCAAGGCCACACCCACTCCAACAAAGCCACACCTCCTAATAGTGCGGCTCCCTATGCATGAAGCATTCATACACAGGAGTCTATGGGGGCTGTACCTGTTCAAACCAGCACACTGGGTCATGTGGTTTATCACAACAACAGAAAAGTAAATTAAAAGTAAAAAAAAAAATTATTTACTTCCTAGTACTTAAAAACACTGGGTGTGGTAGCTCACACTTGTAATCGTGGCACATGGACGATGGGGGCCCAATACAAGTTCAGGGCCAGCCTACTCTACATGAAACCCTATTTTAGAATTTAAAAACACAACAAGCCGGGCGGTGGTGGCGCTCGCCTTTAATCCCAGCACTTGGGAGGCAGAGGCAGGCTGATTTCTGAGTTCGAGGCCAGCCTGGTCTACAGAGTGAGTTCCAGGACAGCTAGGACTACACAGAGAAACCCTGTCTCGAAAAGAAAAAAAAAAAAAAAAACACACACACAACAAAATGGAGCTAGACCAAAGTGTTCCTTCAGGACTTCTCGTAATCAACAAAGGATGTTTGTTTGTTTGTTTGTTTGTTTACCTAGAGACAGAGTCTCATATAGGTCAGGCTGCCTTCTCACTCTGGCTGGCCTAAACTCACCCTTTATGTAGACCAGGCCGGCCTCCAGCTCAAAGAGATGCCTGTGTCTGCCTCCTGAGTGCTGGAATTAAGAGTATGCACCACCACGTCTACCTAATTCTGCTTCTTTGACAAAGCTAATCAAACAAGAAATGTAAAGACATTTTAAGCAATGGGGGAGCGTGTTGTTCACTGATGGGGGTGTGGTTTACCAGCAGAGTACAGAATAGCTTTCTCAAAGCCCTGAGATTCAATATTCAACACTAAAAGAAAAGTGGGTGGGGCCGGGGTCGTGGCCCAGAGGTTTAGAGTACTGACTAACTGCTAGTTCCAAGGACCTAGGTTCAGTCCGAGCACCCATGTGGTGGCTCTCAACTGTCTGTAACTCCAGTTCTGAGGAATCTGAACCCCCTCCTCTAGTCTCCATGGAGACAAGGCATGTATGTACATAGCACACTTACATGCAAACACTCTTACACGTAAAAATAAATAACTTTTTTAAATGGGGCTGTGGCTCAGTTAGTAGATGTGTGCACAAAGCCCTGGTTTAATTCCCAGTATCCAATGAAACCAGGCCTGATAGTAAACTCCTGCGATTCTAATATTCTGGAGGTAGAAACAGGAGGATCAAAAGTTCCGTACACAGCTACACAGTAAGTTCAAGGACAGCCTGGGCCATTTGTAATCCACTGCCATTTTATCTGCGTCTTTGAGATGTTTTTTCTTCACTTTCTTTGGGTTTCAGGAGGTTTGGGTTTTTGGTTTGGTTGTTTGGTTGGTTGGTTTAGTTTTGTTTTTTAGATAAGATGTTGGTTGCTGTGTTTTCCAAGCTGGCCTCAAACTCACGGCTGTCAATACTCTTGCTTCATCCTACCAAGCCCCCGGGGTTACAGGCTGCACTGTCATGTCTGGCTTCTTCCAGCTTACTTGTCAGGAATATTTCTTTGCATGTTGTAATTATGGTATGGATTCCACCCTGGGTCCTCCTGTCTCTATGTACAGTTTTCCATGGCGTGCAGGCGTCACGGCTGTTACTAACAAGTGTTTAAATGCTAGCCTTTGCTACAGGATGAGCTCTAAAGGCTAGCCTCTGCTACAGATCATGCTGACTTGATGCTGCCTTAGTGGCACTGGTGGTATGTAGGACACCACTGGTCTGCATCCATTCCCTGCCTCACCTACATCTTCCTCCTCAGAATCCAGTGTCTTCAGAACAAAGAGACGTTCTGTCGACTGGCTGTAGCTTCTCGTGGCCCGCACCATTGAGAAATCATTCTGTGGGATGAAAAGCCCCCTTCACTTCTTCAAAAACTTAGAAGGACACTCTTAGGGCTTGTTCAATGGGACTCAAACAAAATGATCTTTGATGTAAAATTGTTCGTGCTACAACTATATGAGCTTATTCTGATATTGCTATTTTTGCCCACTCTCCTCTGCTGCTGCTCCTGCTGGTTTTGAAAGACAAAGTTTCGCTAATGGCCCGGGCAGCTTCTGACTCATGGCTGTTGTCCTCGATGTCCAGACTTGAGCCATCATACTTAACTGTGTCCATTGTCCAGTTTGGGTCTTTGTATGTGTTTATTAGCATATATTAATTATACATAAGAATTCGTTTCATTATACACTTTCATATGTGCATATCATGTATTTTGCTTATATCCACCCCGTATTACCCACTCTGGTCCCCACTCTCATTCTGATCTGCTTCCTCTCCCCAACTAGTCGACCCAGTAAGGTTCACTAGGGCTTTTTACAGTAGCACAGGTGAAGGATGACTTCAGAAAGTGGGATTCTCAACAGTGGCTACACCACTAAAAAGAACGTTTCTCCCTCCCACTGCGACCCGCCAACTGCCTGGCAATCCTCAGTGAGGGATGAGAACGCATAAGTCCCTTCCCGCTCCACGGCAGGGCACTGATGGGTCCAATATCTGCACGTTTTGTGCTGCAGGTGATCTTGGCTGCTGTGATTTGGGAGTGACACAGCCTTGTCTGTCTTTGACGGCAGCAGTCCGCAGGCTCCGCTCTTCCTAAGGTCCTTAGACTCTTTCTGCTCTATCCTCAAAGTTCCCTGTGGCTTGTTTAGGTGTAAAAAGATCTCCAGTTACTTAACATGTACGAGGACCTGGGTTCAGATTCAATCCTCAGTTCTACATAAACGGGTATTAGAGTCCTGGGTGTAGAGGCAGGAGGATCAGGAGTCCAAGGTCATCTTCAGGTACGTCGAGAGTCCCAAACCAGCTTTGGGCGCATAAAGACCCTGTCTCTCAAAACACAAACAGTAAATAAACCTTTTTGTGTTGCTATCACAAGATGCCTGAGGCTGGGTTCTTTATTTGGCTCACAGTTCTGGTAGCTGGCGCTGACGTCTGGGCTCCTAACTTCATGTAGCATTATGTGTGTAGAAGAGCTCGCCCAGGAAATCTGACCTCTTCAGTGACCTCACCCTAGGAGAATGTACAATGTCATCCATTGGCAGTGCCCCATGACCTACTCACCTCCCACTTTTAGAGACACTAGAGACCCAGTTTCTACCACGTGGACTTCTAGGGACAAACTACATCTAATCTACGGCAAACGTTCTCAGGGAGTTAAACTGGGCCTCAGCGTTTCCTGCCTGGGCTGATTACCACCCTGCTGTTCACGCTCCTGTTCCCTCTCCAGGTGTCTGCCCCTTGCCCACACCGCCCTGCTGCACAGCGACTTAGGTTGTGTGTGTGGAACAGGGCTCCTCACTTGTGTGCTTCCGCTGCTGCTTGTTCCTGCCTCCCTTTCTCCTCCCTCCCCTCCCCCATTAGCGGTCTTCCCGTTGCATTTTTAGCATACCATAGCACACACGTGGAGGTCAAAGGACAACCTGTAGGCGCCAGGTCTCCCCTTCCATCCTGTGGGCTCCAAAGATCAAACTCAGGCCATCAGGTCTGGTGGCCCTCTCAGCCATCCTCAGCACATTCTGAGACAGGACCTCAGGGCACTCAGGCTGGCCTCCTACTCAATGTGCAGTGGAGAATAAACTAGAATCCTGCTCCTCCTGCCTCTACTTCCCAAGTGTTGAGATTACTGATAGGTTTTTTTTTTCTCTGCAGGTGAAATGAACCAATTCAAGCCAGATTAGTTTATATTAAATGCAAGTTTATTGGGAAGCTGCTCTTGGGTGAGTGAGTTTACTGGCCCCAAGGACCAAAACTAGGGAAGTCACCAAGGGGAAACAAGCAGAAAATGCACACTCTGTGAGAGAGAGAGAGAGAGAGAGAGAGAGAGCAGAGAGACCAAAACGTCTGGATTATGTAGGAAAGAGCCTCTGGGGGAGGGGCAGCCCAGCCCTTGAGCTTTCAGCTCAGGATTTCCAGCAGGGTATGCCAGGTAGGGCTTGAGGGATGCTGGGAGGGCATAGAAACCAGGTCTGCTTTGATATGTAAGATATATACCTCACTCCCTTCTCCCAGGGTCTGAAACCAAACAATTACAAACATATGACACCACATTTGAATTTTTCTTTTTGTTTTGTTTTACATTTTTTTCTTTTCCTTTCCTTTTTTTTTTAAAGATATGAGTACACACACCAGAAGAGGGCATCAGATCCCATTACAGATGGTTGTGAGCCACCATGTGGTTGCTGGGAATTGAACTCAGGACCTCTGGAAGAGCAGTCAGCGCTCATAACCACTGAACCATCTCTCCAGCCCTGTTTTACACTTTTTTTTTCAAAACATCTTTAGTGAAGTATATTTATATAATGCAGATGTTTCTATTTATAATATGTAATATAAATTTTATATATTTTGTTTGTAATTCAATGATGATAAAGTACTATTATTATATAAAATATACAGCCAAATATGATGGTACATGCCTTTAAACCCAGCACTAGGGAGGCAAAAGCAGGAGGAATTCTGAGCAGGGCTGCATGTGACGCTCTCTCAAAACAGCAAAAACAAAGTAGCTACACCTGTGTGTGTGTTTATGTGTTTGTATGTGTGTATATGTGTATATGTGTGTCTTTGCATGTACATATGTGTGTGTACATTTTGTCTGTGTGTATATATGTATGTGTGTGTTATGTGTATATGTATAGGGAGTAGGTGTTGTGTTTTTGAGACAATCTACTAATACACCCCAGGGTGTCCTTAAACTCTCTAGCCAAGGATGGATTTTTTTCTTTTTCTATTTGTGTGTGTGTGTGTGTGTGTGTGTGTGTGTGTGTGTGTAAGTGTGTATAGGTGTGTGTAGGTGTGTGTAGGTGATGCTACAGTGACCAGAACAGGGTAGAGCTGAAGTCACAGGTGGTTGTAGGCAAATAAAAAAAGAAGGAAGAGAAGGAGGAGACAGATGGACAGACATAGACAGACAGACAGACAGACAGACAGACAGACAAGCAGTCAGGATGGTACACAACTTTCAGTCAAGCAGCAGAGGCAGGCAGATATGGATAAGTTCAAGCCCAACCTTGTCTACATAGTTGAGTTCCAAACCAGCCAAAGGCTACCCTGTCTTGAAAATCAAGTAAACAACCAAACCAACCAATCAATCAAACAACCAAACAAAAACCAAGTAGTTGTGCGCTACCAGATATGGATTCAAACTCAGGTCCTCTGGAAAAGCACTATGTGTTCTTAGTCATTGAGCCATCTCTCCAGTTCCCAAAATGAATTTAACTCTTAAACCTGCCTCTACCTCTTAGTGCTAAAATAACTGGCATGCTAATACGCCCAGCTTGGCCCCTGATTTGGGTGCACATTTGTGCTGAGGACTGAGCCCAGGTCCTCCTGACCAGCTTGGGTCAAGATTTGGATCCCCACCGGGCTGTGGTGGCGCACTCCTTTAATCCCAGCACTTGAGAGGCAGAGGCAGGCGGATCTCTGAGTTCGAGGCCAGCCTGGTCTATAGAGTGAGTGCCGGGACAGCCAGGGCTACACAGAGAAACCCTGTCTCGAAAAAACCAAAAAAAAAAAAAAAAAGATTTGGGTCCCCAAGGGGTTGGGGTGGGATATTCTGGGGCCTGATCCCAGAATTGGTATATGCCTTCCCACTGGGCTATGCCAAGTCTTTCCAACCAACACTTTGGAGTCAAACCCTGAATCCCAAGGAACCTTCTTAGTGTTCTTCTTTAGAAAACTATGCAGTCTTTTTTAAGAAATGGAGCTTTGTTCAGGCCTGGTGGAGTGTCAGGCCTGGTGGAGTAGGCCTGTAATTCCAGCTATGGCAGAGGCTAGCAAACCCAAGGCATCCTGGGAAGCTTAGCAAAACCCTAGGCATAACCCCAGCATGTGGGAGGCAGAAGCAAGCCGATCAAGGGTAGCCTAGTCTACATGAGAAGAAGTTAGTGGGCAGCCAGGGCAATCTGAGCTCCTGCCTAAACACATAATACATAAACAAATAGCATCAACAGCAATAACAAAGCCTGGCACAGAAAACTGTAAACCAGCACAGAAAAGGAAAAAAACAAAAACAGTGTAGGAAGACACCTCAGGAAGAATGCTTGCCCTGTCCACAAAGGGGCTCAGTTTGATTTTACAGAATTGAACAAAAAGAGGGGGAGGGGCGGGCAGGCAGCTTGAATGTTGGCTTATAATACTTATGATCCCAGCACCTAGGAGGCCAAGACGACTGCTGCAAGTTCTAGACCAGCCTCGGCTACACCGAACCTGGTAAGCCTGTCTTAAATGAAGAAAGGTTTGGAGAGATGGTTCAGCAATTAATTCCCAGCACCTACACGGCAGCCAGCTGTAACTCTAGTTCCAGGGAATCCAACGCCCTCTTCAGGGCTGGCCTCCACAAGCACCAGCCACAGGCAAAACACTCAGACACATGAAATAAGAAGAGGAGGTGGGGGTAGGATTTGGTGGTGGACACCTTTAATCCAAGCAGTTGAGGGTTGGGGGGAGGCAGAGGCAGCTAGAGCTCTGAGTTCAAGGCCAGCCTGGTCCACATAGCCAGTTCCAGAGCTACATAGTGCCACCCTGTCTCAAACAAAGGCAGAAGACAGGGCTGGCCCTGACTGCAGAGAGGCACACGTGTCAGGATCAGAGGACAGTTCTGTGGTGTCTGTGTTTCCTTCCACCTTTACATGGATTAGAAAGATCTAATCCAGTCCAGCAGGCTTTGGGGGCAGCCCTATTACCTGCTGAACCATCTCACTAGCCCCTGGCTTAGGATTGTTAAGACTTTTATCCCAGGGCTGGAGAGATGGCTCAGTGGTTAAGAACACTGGCTCTTCTTCCAGAGGACCCAGGATCAATTACAAGCACCCACATAGCAGCTCACAACCATCTGTAACTCCAATTCCAGAGAGGGGGCGCCCTCGTCTGATCTCTGTGGACACCAGGTTCCCAAGTGGCTCACAGACACACCTGTAGTCAAAATGCCCAGACACATAAAATACAAAATAAAGAAGTGGACACATGCAGACTTTTGTGCCTTCTTTGTACTCATGTAGACATGAAATAAAGAGATAGACCAGGACAGACGGCTACAACAGTTACAAGTATCCCTCCCCCTTTTTTTAATCTAACACATCCAGCATCTATATGTTTCTTCTTGTCTCTTACTGTAACCAGTGGCTAATGACCCACACTGACATGCCACGTCACTTTCACGTGTATCTCACCGTTGCTAAGTTGTCGCCATGGTAGCACAACAATCAGGCAAATATAGACGCCTGAAGACAAACGTGGCAGAAGAAAGACATGTCCCTGGGCTCTGCCTCTGTTGTTTGGGGGAGGAGGTCAGCATTAAATCTGTGTCATACTTACCACATGGCCATCACAGCACGAACACTGCAAAGCACTGGACTGAAAACCAGGTTTTTACCTCCTGAAAAACAAGATGTCTGCAAATGTGATACCCGTTGTTTACCGAATTCATGGCTCATCTTGGTACCTGCACTTTATCATGACAGAAACAGCCTACACGGTGACGAGAAACAGCAGCAAAGAATAGGATCTTATTAAACTTTTTTTTTTTTTTTTTTTTTTTGGTTTTTTCGAGACAGGGTTTCTCTGTGTAACCCTGGCTGTCCTGGAACTCACTCGGTAGACCAGGCTGGCCTCGAACTCAGAAATCCACCTGCCTCTGCCTCCCAAGTACTGGGCTTAAAGGTGTGCACCACCACCGCCCGACTGATCTTATTAACCTTAATTTTATGTCCTACAGTTGAAATGAATATCACATATTTGTTCTGCCTCAATAATTAAAAGTTTTTCTAACGTCTTTTGTTTTTAAATCTAAACAGACTTCAGCAAAATGACAATTCAAATTTCAGCAAAAATATAAGCTTTGCCTGATTTATTTCCACCTTTCTCTTTCCCCCTCCCTCCTTTACTGCTTTTTTTACAGGGTCACACTATGTAGCCCAGCCTAGCCTTATGCTCCTCCGGGCTCCTGGCATTCCTCCCAGTTCAGCCTGCTGGGACTACAGGTAAGGACCGCCACATCCACATGTAAACACTGCTCTTCGTCTTTGTGTCTTAGCCCTGAGAGTTTTCAAAAATATATTTCAGTGTGTGTGTGTGTGTGTGTGTGTGCGCTCATTGTGTGTGTTTGTTCATTGTGTCATGGTGTGGATGTGTGAGTGCCACAGTGCAGGTGTAGAGCTCAAAGGACAACTTTGAGGTTTCAGTTTCTTTCCTTCTACCACATGAGTCCCAGGATCTGAACTCAGGTTATCTGAACCATCTTGCTAGCCTCAGTCCTGTACCTTTCTCTGACTTCTCATATGATTATTTAATCCAAGGATGTCTTAGTTACTTTTTTATTGCCTAGATAAGATGCCATGACCATAGCAACATTTATTAGGGTCTGTGGTTCCAAAGGGTTAGAGTCCGTGATCATTGTGGCAGGGAACATGGCAGCATGCAGGCAGGCATACTGATGGTGATGCACTAGCTGAGGCATTACACCTGGTCCACAGGCAAGAGGTAGAGACAACAAGCTAAGTGGGAATGCCATGAGCTCTTGAATCAAAGCCCACCCCCAGAGACACACCTCCATCAACAAGGCCACACCCCCTAATCATTTCCAAAGACTTCTACCAAGCATTCAAATATGGGGGAGGGGAGGAGGTACATTCCCATTCAAAAACACCACAAAGGACAACAGCTATATTTTCTTAAAGGCGCCCATCAGGATTATCAAACTATGTCTATTGGTTGGAGATACCACTGCTGAGACATAAATGTCTGTTTTGAGACTACTTCACCATAAGTCCTCATATATGCCTTCTTAGGCAAGGCTGTGATGGGAAATAATCCGCACCCCCTTTGGCTAGTTGTAATGAAAGCTTTCCAATTGAAACAAGGCATGCGAACGCTTCTTTCATTCATAGCATGTGCCCATCAAAAAGCTCTTTTTATCTGCAGGATGTCAGCGGTACTATTTATAACCTAGTTAACAATGCCAGCTAGAGGCGGGAAAGGTGTATACCTCATGCAGATTCAGCATTAGTCTCTACAATGACATGTAATTGCTCATTCTATTATGTTGAACATCAGCATTTCAAAACTGAATACAGGAAGGGGGAAATAATACTAAAATGATGTTTTTGTATTCCCTAAGGATTCTTTTATCAAATTAATTAAAATAGTGAAAAATGAAAGCAGACCTAATCTACAATGGGCATTTTCACACAATGCAACTTTTTCATAATTTCATTTATTTTGTTTGTGTTTGGGTGTTTTTGCCTAAATGTATGTATATGCACAATGTGTGTGTAGTGCTCGCAGTAGTCTAAAGAGGGCGTCAGATCTCCTGGAACTGCAAAAAACCAGTTGTGAGACGCCATGGGGATTCTGGTAAGCAAACTTAGATTCTCTCTGCAAAAAAAAAAAGAGTGACCCTAACTTCCAAACCTCCTCTCCAGCCCCACAAAACGCAATTTTGGTGGCCTGCTGAAGAGGGCAGTGTGACAAAGGCTCTTTCTTCAAACTGGTGTTCTCTCAAACCTTTGCCATGTCTTTGTTTTACAAATTAGGATTCTCCTGTTGAGGCCCCTCCGCTGAGTTCACACCTCCTTGGCTGACATTCATGAAGTGTTACTCATTAAGGCAGTCTGCCTAGATACAAAGATGAACCACAGAATGACTTTATTTCTGCCTTCCCTTCTATACTGAGAGTAAGTTAAAACTGAAAGCAATAGACTCTAACACAGAGCAGCCTATATCTGGGTTCAAATCCTACCTTCCCCATTTAATATGATATTAAACAACTTGGGGAGTCTATTTTCATTTTCACTTCTGGGGGTACAATCACGAGTTTTGCATAGACTAGGCAAGCAGTCTACCACTGATCTATGTCCTTTCTGTGACCAGTCTGTATGGCAGGAACAAATTTATTCTAAAGAGATACTGGTATTCACCTAATTGGCTATCAGACTGTTCAAAGAATCGACCCCCAAAACTTAGAATTTCCTCCAGGAAACCCCTAAGGGAGAGGTGTCTTAGTCCCTGTTCTATTGTGAAGAAACACCATGATCACAGCACCTCTTATAAAGGGAAACATTTAGTTGGGGCTGCCTTACAGTTTCAGAGGTTTAGTCCACCATCATCAGGAATCATGGTGGCTTGCAGACACCTTGAGAAGGAGCTCAGAGTCCTACATCCAGATCCATGGGCAGCAGGAAGAGACAAAGAGAATACTGGGCCTGGCATGAGCATTTGAAACCCCAAAGCCCAGCTGGCACACTTTCTCCAGCATGGCTACTCCTACCCCAATAAGGCCACTCTTCCTAATGCCACAGTCTGTAAGCATTCAAATATATAAGCCTGTGGCCGCCATTCTTATTCAAAGTACCACAAGAGATAATCACCTTGCAGGAGAGATTTGGAGCTCTACAGGGCTAGGGGCCATACCTTACCTGACTGTTTATTATGTATTCTAATTCCTCCCTCAGTCTGACTCTGAATTTAGGGGAGCCCCTCAATCTCTCTGTCTCTCATCCCAGTGTGGCCATGTGGAATAAATCTCACTTTTCTGCTTCTCACTATTAACTTGGCTGCTTTAACTGACTTACTGAGGACAGTGGCTGAACCTGGCTTGTTGGGGGACAGTCTGTGACCCCTAAATCTTACAGCATGTCCTCTTGCTTTGTTGTAGAGACTCAGAGAGAAGTACACAGTGAGATCCTGTCCCAAAGAAGCTGAAAGAGCAGAGAAGGAAAGAAATGGAAACAATGGCTGGAGAGATGGCTCAGTGGTTAAGGACACTGGCTGCTCTTCCAGAGGACCCGGGTTCAATTCCCAGCACCCACATGGCAGCTCACAACTGTCTGTAACTCCAAGATCTGACGCCCTCACGCAGAGAAAGCCCAGGTAAAACAGCAATGCTCACAAAGTGAACAAGTTAATGGACTGGAGACAGCCATGGTAGCGGTTCAGGAGACAGCATGCTCACTAGTAACTAGTGGTTCGGGCTCTGTTTCTCGGTCACACAAAGGCTCCAGCTCCAGAGACGCTGTTAGAAGGAGTGGGTTTTTCCATTTTTCTTTTTTTCCTTCTGAACAGAGTCACTCACTATAGAATCCAGTATGGCCTCAAACGCAGTCATTCTGTCTCAGACTCGTGAGTATCTGTGATCATGGGTGGATAACACACTCGGTTCTCAGGAAATATACTTTACACTGACTGTCAGTGATATATATATCACAACCCTTACTGGGTAGAGTGTAAGTATAATGAGACTGAGAGATGGCCCAGCAGGTGGGAGGGTTTAGACAGCGTGCATAGCACGAAGACCTGAGTTTGAGTCCCCAGCACCTACTTAAGAAGCCTGGCTTGGTCATACCTGCCTGAATCCCCAGCTCTGGGAATAGTGTTGGGTAGACAGGGGAAAGAGGATGCCTTGATTCTGTATCACTAACCTACCTCCAGATTCAGAAAAGAGCCTATTGGAAAACAGTAAGGTGGAGGCTGATGGAGCAGGACGCCTGGCCCTCACCGGGTTTCTGTGGTACTAGGGACGGAGGTCAGGACCCCTGCATGCTAGACAAGGGCTCTACCAAATGAGCCTCGTCCCAGTCCTAACGCTAAAAGAGGACTTTAGACAACATGCGAGTGTGTGTGTTGTGCCCAGCACATGCCTGTGACACTAGCCTTCAGTAGGTGGAGGTGAGAGCACTGGAAGCCCACTCATAGTGACACACCTTCTCCAACAAGGCCACACCTCCTAATCCTTTCTAAACTCTTTCACCAACTGAGGGCCAAGCATTCAAAACCATGGGCCTACAAGGCGATTCTCATTCAAACCACTACACTACCTAGCAAGTTGGAGGCCAGTCTAGGTTACAGGAGATACTCTCCAAATTAAATATATTTTTTTTTCCTTTTTTTTTTTCCTGCCAGGCATGATGGCTTACATCTTTAATGCCAGCAGAAGGAGGTGAATTTCTGTGAGCTGAGACTACCCTGATCTACAGAGCAAGTTGCAGGCCAGCTATGGCTACACAACTGAGACTGTAAAAGATGGAGGGAAACCATAAGGGACAAAGACAGGCATCGTGTATCATCATATGCTGATTTCGTTTGTTTGTCTTGAGACACGGTCTCAATGTGTAGACCTGGCTTTCCTGAAGCTTGCTCTGTAAACCAGGCTGGCCTCATACTCCTAGAGATCCACTTGCCTCTAGGATTAAGGCATGTGACACCATGCAGGGTGCCATTATATGCTGTTGTTGTTCCAGAGAACAAAGAGCAATATGATATAATATTCAAAATACTTAGTTGGGTAGTGGTGGCGCATGCCTTTAATTTAGAAGGCAGAGGCAGGTGGATCTAAGTTCGAAGCCAGCCTTGTCTACAGGGTTAGTTCCAGGATAGGCAGGGTTATGCAGACAAATCCTACCTCAAAACACCTCCTGAGGTTGTCATCAGTCCCCTACATATGCATCACAGCACACTGGCGACCCTCCCTTCACACACATATAATATACACCCCCAAGGTAGAGAGATTGGTATTTATAAAATGCCCATATTAAAACTTTAAAACTAACGGAGAAGCTCAGGGGCTCAGCTGTGTGTCTGTATTGCTCCATGTCCTAAGAATTGTCTGTCAGTCAGCAATAGTTAACTTACAGGTTGAACTGTGACATCAATGGTTTTTGGTTTGGTTTGGGGTTTTTTTTTGGATTTTTGTTTGTTTGTTTGTTTGTTTGTTTGTTTTTGTTTTTCGAGACAGGATTTCTCTGTGTAGCTCTGGCTGTCATGGAACTCACTCTGTAGACCAGGCTGGCCTGAACTCAGAAATCCGCCTGCCTCTGCCTCCCAAGTGCTGGGATTAAAGGCATGCACCACCACCGCCCAGCTGGATTTTTTTATATTTATTTATTTATTTATTTATTTTAATTTTTGGTTCTTTTGAGACGGTTTCTTTGTGTAGCTTGGGCTGTCCTGGAACTCACTCTGTAGACCAGGCTGGCTTGAACTCAGAAATCCACCTGCCTCTGCCTCCCAAGTGCTGGGATTAAAGGCGTGCACCACCACTGCCCGGGATGACATCATTGTTTAATTTACCAAAATGACTTTTGCTTTGTTCTATCAATACTTTATGCATAAAAGGAATTCAATGAACTCGTGTACCTAAGATATTTATCACAATGTCTAATTTCCTTCGTTATTTTGTCTAAGAGGTCTTCCCTCAATTCTAGTTATAAATTGATACCGTAAAACCTGCCTGCAGTCGGCTGAATGAAATGCCAAGAATTCGGGCGTGTGAACTGTGAGCATTTGTGAAGCTGACAATGGAGTGGCTGCTGAGGACTCTGGGAGCCCAGCTGACCGTGTTGAATTCATGCCAGGCCTGGCTACAGTTAGATGCCACCTGGTGGCAGTAGTGGTCCCGTTTGGAATTCCGTAGAGGATGACTGAATCCAGAGGCCCCAGGACAGCCCCACTGCTTCCAGACTGTCCCAGGTAGTCGGGCAGATTCAGAGGCTCAGCTAGGGGTGCAGGGGCCGTGAGGACCAGGGTCTCACTCCCACCCTATTTTCTTTCAGAAGTCCACATGCATTTTCTCTGCTCGTATGGCAGCAGCTCAGTCCCAGCGCTTGTTCCCGACACTAGCATAGCCCTTTAAGTCCCCTCTCCAGCCTTTGTATGTGTCCCTGTTCAAACAGAAGCTAACCAGGGACTGGGGACAAGTTGTTCATTCTGCACAACTAAAATTACATCTACAGGTTTCTCTTTTTCCATTTCTGTGTGTGTTTGTGTGTGTGTACATGCACCCACATATGTTTTATGCATGTTTGCAAATGTGTGGGTGCACACAGATGCCCAAAGTTGATGTCCACAGTCATTAATGACTCTTATTCACTGAGGCAGATTCTCTCAGTCAAACCCTGAACTCAAAGGTAAGGCTGGTTTCATTAGCCCACTTGCTCTGAGGATCCCTTCTGTGTGTCTTTGGAGGATAGCATAACAAATGAGCCGCCATACCTTCTGGAACTTTCCACGGTGGGTTTGGAGGATGAAAACCCCTGCTTCAGGCTTACTCAGCAAGCACTTTAACCACTGAGCCATCTCCCCAGTCCTAAGCTACATTTTATTGTTTTTTTTAAAGATGTAGTTATTTTATGTATATGAATGCTTTGACTGCACATATATGTTTGGGTACCATGTTCATGCCTGGTACCAGTGCCTGGTATCAACAGAGGCCAGAAGATGTTAGAGCCCCTGAAACTGGAACCACTGAGTGACCATGTGAATTCTGGGAGTTGACCTTGGGTCTTCTGTAAGGATAGTGTGATCTTGACCACTGAGCCATCTCTCCAGCACCCAAGTTTGTTTGTTATGACTGTATATAATCACACAGTTTTCCCAGGGTTATTAAGGATCACTGCGACATTCACAACATTACAAGACACCCCACCTCTACACCCCAAGACAGGGTTTCTCTATATATAGCCCTGGCTGTCCTGAACTCACTGTGTACAACAGGCTGGCCTTGAACTCAGAGATCTATCTACCTCTGCCTCCCAAGTGCTGGGATTAAAGGTGAGTGCTGCCACCACCCAGCTAACAAGACTTTTTTTGGTTTTTTCGAGACAGGGTTTCTCTGTGTAGCCCTGGCTGTCCTGGAACTCACTCTGTAGACCAGGCTGGCCTTGAACTCAGAAATCCGCCTGCCTCTGCCTCCCAAGTGCTGGGATTAAAGGCGTGTACCCCCCACTGCCTGGCCTAACAAGACTTTTTAATTAAAGAGTTTTTGATTATTCTAAATGTTTAGTTGGCTGTTTTTAAAAGTTGACTGTTGTTATAAAAACTGGTATGGTGGAACACAACTGTACCCACTGTAGAGGCAGGAGAATCAGGATCTTAAGGCTTTCGTTGGCTACATAATGGATTCAAGACTAATCTGGGCTACATGAGATCATGTGTCAAAAACCAGAGATGCTGGCCTTTAATCCCAGCACTTGGGAGGCAGAGGCAGGCAGATTTCTGAGTTAGAGGCCAGCCTAGTCTACAGAATGAGTTCCAAGACAGCCAGGGATACACAGAGAAACCCTGTCTTGAAAAAACCAAAAAAAAAAAACCAAAACCAAAACCAAAACAAAAAACAAAACAACAACAACAACAACAAAACCAGAGACACAGAGAAAGAGATGAGGGAAAAAGAGAAGGCATGTGAAGGTAAAAATATTCATTCTACTCAGAGGGTAGTAATCTGGCATAAATGTTTCCAATCTTTCAAGAGTGTCATGAGTTTGAGGTCAACCTAGGATATGTGCCAACACATTGTCTCAAAAGCAAAAGGCCCGTGCTCCGTAGAGCTGCATGGAGACGCAAGGCTGTGAAAGGTCATTCCTGGATGTCTTTCTTGGCCTGCCGCTCTTCCTAGCATCTCCCAGTTCAGACAGGGAGTCTGAGAAACCAGTACTACTGAGAGCTGCAGAGGCAGAGGTCTGGGACCAGGGTCTCCCCGACTCTCCCTCTCTTGTGGCGGTCAGTGGCTACATTTGCCTTTCAGGAAACAGTCAAGCACCGTGCCTTTTTGTCCCTTTTTGGAAGCTTCAGGCAAAGGACGGAAGAAGGCCTGCTCACCGTAGTCTAGACAGGTTTACCTGCTGTCTGTCCTTCCTGCCCTGCCCTCCCTTCCAGCTACTGAAAAGTGTGAATTACAATTCAGTATCACCTCTTCCCTGCCTCAGCTGCGGCCCACAACTTCCCCCACAACTTCCCGGTCCTTCTCAGGTCCAGCCCTGCCCCCACCACCCCCACCCAGGCCTGTGCTCCCTCACACCTATGCCCGCCCCACCACCCTGCCTCTACAAAGTCTCCCAGATCTGTTCTGGCTCCTTCCTCACCCCAGCTTGTTTCCTCTGATGCTGTGGGCTTTACCTCTCTGCTTCCAGGGCTAGTCTTTGACTGAAGGTTTAAAATGTTCTCTTGCCTACCCACGCCTTAATTCCCTAAAGACTTGCAAGTCCACACGGAGTTAATTTTGAAGGCTTTGTTGCATGAAAACTGGCCAGGCCATCAGCCAAAGAGTTCTCCTGCAGCCTGTCCTCTCCTGCCAGAACAAGCGTGCTCAACCCTATATTTAGGACCTAAGTGGTCCCACTCGCCTCTTTCTATAACTGATAGGAGCCAAACTGTCACTCCCAGTTAGGAGAATGTAAGCACTAGAAAAGCTCATTCAGTTACTGTAGCCTAGACCAGAGACCCGTCATAACTAAAGTCACTCCTTTACCTGCCTGTTGCCAAATACACCTTGTACATTTTACACAAGTATACTGTTAATTTACTGGAAATAAGAATGGTTGCATACCTGGGCCACAGACTTCCAACAATCCACATTTACCTGCTACTGCCTTCTGAGTCGTCTACATCTGAAAATTTAAAAAGTTAGGGGCTGGAGAGATGGCTCAGGGGTTAAGAGCACTGACTGCTCTTCCAGAGGTCCTGAGTTCAATTTCCAGCAACCACGTGGCAGCTCACAACCATCTGTAATGGGATTCAATGCCCTTTTCTGGTGTGTCTGAAGACAGCTACAGTATACTCACACATATGAAATAAATAAATTAATTTTAAAAAATTTAGCTAGCTGGTGGTGGTGCACACCTTTAATCCCAGCACCTGGAAGGCAGAGGCAGGCAAATCTCTGTGATTTGGAAGCCAGCCATCTCAAAAAACAACTATTAATTGGTTAAAATCATTGGAGGAATTAAAGCTAGCCCTTAATTTTTTTTTTTTTTTTTCAAATGTAGGAGCTGAAGAGCTGGCTCAGCACTCCAGAGTACTTGCTGCTTTGGGAAAAGCCAGTTTCCATTCCCAGCACCCACATGGTGCTCACAGCCCTCCATAACTACAGTTTTAGGGGGTCTGACACCCCCTTCTGACCTCCTTGGGCCCCAGGCACCCACATGGTACACATACATAACATGCAGGGGAAACTCACACAATAAAATAAATAAGTCTAAAAACATCTTTAATTTTTCTTTTTCCTCTTTTGAGACAGGGCTTCTCTGTGTAGTCCTAGAACTTGCTGTGAAAACCAGGCTGGCCTCAGAGACCCACCTGCCTCTGCCTCCCGAGGGCTGAGGATAAAGATATTCACCAGCTCCGCCCAGCTAAATTTTTAAACTTTCAAATGTAGACTACTCAGAGGGCAGTAGCAGGTGAGTGTGGATTGCTGGAATTCTGCGGCCCTATTTCCCTCAAACACATGCTGGCTCCAGATTGCCTGTGTACTTCCTCTGCTTCCGGCTCCGTGCTGATTGTGTAGGTCAGAAGGTAACTGGGTCATTTGTTTTAAGGGGTTTCATCTTGCCCTACTCCTGACCACTTAATCCGTATCACATTGAACCCACTGTCTCTCTTCCTTCACTGAAGAAAACAATGAACTAAAGGTGATTTCAGAGAGCTCTCTGCCCCAAGAGCTCTGTTTGTTCCTCCCAGAGTGCAAGGGTTTTATTGCTTTAGCCCTTTGAACCTCTACAGGATTTCACTCCATAGCCCAAGCTAGCCTGGAATGTATTATGTAACCCAAGCTGGCCTCACACTTGTGACAATCCTCCTGCCTCAGCCTCCCTAGTATTGGAGTTCCAAACATGTACCACCAGGCCTGGCCCAGTGCTGTTTGTTTGTTTGCTTGTTTGTTTTTGAGACAGGGTTTCTTTGTGTAGCCCAGGGTGTCCTGGAACTCACAGAGATCCACCTACTTTGTCCTCCCAGTGCTGAGATTAAAGGCATGCACCACTACTACCCAGCTTTGGCTCACTGTTTTAAACTACGGATGATTCAGTAATAAAGAAAAGAAAATTGCCAGGCTGTGGTGGCGCACGCCTTTAGTCCCAGCACTTGGGAGGCAGAGGTAGGCAGATTTCTGAGTTTGAGGCCAGCCTGGTCTACAGAGTGAGTTCCAGGACAGCCAGGACTACACAGAGAAACCCTGTTTTGAAAAACCAAAAAAAAAAAAAAAAAAAGAAAGAAAGAAAGAAAGAAAAGAAAAGAAAAGAAAATCTACAATTGAATCAGAAATTGCCCATAATAAAATCAAGAAAATAAGGTTCGGGAACTGAAGAGATGGCTCAGCAGTTAAGAGCATTGGCTGCTCTCCCAGAGGTCCTGAGTTCAATTCCCAGCAACCACATGGTGGCTCACAACCATCTGTAATGGCATCCGATGCCCTCTTTTGGTGTGTCTGAAGACAGCTATAGTGTACTCACATACATAAGATAAATAAATAAATCTTTAAAAAAGAAAAGAAGGTTCCATGTTAGTAAACGTGAATGGTGATGAGGGTGGGGTGGGGTGGGGGGAGGTTGTTTCGTTGTTTTTATAAAATAAAGTCTTACTAAACAGCCTAGTTTTGCCTCGGCCTTCTGAGTGTTGGGTACCATGTCTAGCAATTGTTATATACATGCAATATGAGACAAAATGGAATATTGACTGGTGTGGTGATTTGAGTGAGAATGGATTCCATAGGCTCATATGTTTGAATACTGAGTCATCAAGAAGTAGCACTATGTAAAAGGATTAGAAGGATTAGGAGGTGTGGCCTGCCAAGTCCAGTGTCCTCCTCTGCCTGTGGATCAGGATGTAGTCCTCAGCTACCACCTCAGTGTCTGCCTGCAGGACACATGCTTCCCGCCACCATGATAATGAACTGAACCTCTGAAACTCTAAGCCAGCCCCCAGTTAAGTGTTTTCATTCATAAGAGTTGCCTTGGTCACAGTGTCTCTTCATAGCAATAAAGGAATGACCAAGACATCTGGATTGGGATTTTCTTCCTAAAGAACTTCCCTAGTGCTTCTGTGGTGATTTGAATATGCTTGCCCCAGGAAGTAGCACTACTAGGAGGTGTGGCCTTGTTGGAGTGGGTGTGGCCTTGTTGGAGGAAGTGTGTTACTGTGGGGGTGGGCTTTCAGACCCTCCTCGCAGCTCCCTGGAAGACAGTTTTCTCCTGACTGCCTTTGAATCAAGACATAGAACTCTCACCTCCTTCTAGAGCACCATGCCTGCCTGGACACTGCCATGCTTCCTGCCTTGATGATAAGGAGCTGAACCTCAGGACCTGTAAGCCAGCCTCAATTAAATGTTTGCCTTTATAAGAGTTGCCTTGGTCATGGTGTCTCTTCATAGCAATGGAAACTCTAAGAGAGCTTCCTTATGGGTGGCAGTATGGGGAAATTATAGAACTTTCTTAAATAATTATACATCTAATCTGTCCTGTAAATAGATAGGACAGTACCATATTTTTTGAGATATCAATCAACACTTCTATATTCTTTGTATTTTCCTTCTCTTGCTGCCAAGCAAATATCCCCATCAGGCCTTCAACAGCTCAAAGCCTAGGAGTGAGGGATTTGAGTGTTAGGCAATTAATTAAGTTGGGCAGAAGCTTCTGTATGGTGGTTAGCCGGCAGGGCCACTCTGTGAGCTTCCAGGCAACCTGGCTGAGAGGCTATGAGCCACACAGTCACTAACTTGAGGCATGGGGCTTAGCGGAGGGGGATCAGACCCATACAGGCGGGCTTCAGCTGGCCCTATGAATTATAGGTATTTCATATTAAAATTCTAGGCCAGTGGAAGTGATAGCACACACCTTTAATGCTAGCATTCAGAGGCATCTGGATCTCTGAGTTTGAGACCACCCAAGTCTACATAGTGAGTTCCAGGTCAGTCAGAGCTACATAAAAAAAAAAAAAAAAAAAACAAGTTCTAGGTAATTTGGACTTGGCTATAGTTCAGTGGTAGAGACTACTTGGCATGGATAAAGGTCTAGCTTTAATTCATTGTACAGGGGATGGAGAAAAAACTGAGGAGAGGGAAGAGAAAAGGCAGTTTCACTTAAAAATCTGGATTTCTATGTGTCTTAAATAGGTGGCAGATTTGTCTATATTAGGTTCATGCCACATAACTACCTGATTAGATAAGGAATCATGAGTCTTTTCATTACTATAATGAATTACCTGAAACCGGATAATTTTGATTTTTTTTTCTTTTCAATTAAAAAAAAAATATTTTTAAGCTGGATTTCTTCTAAAGAAATTTATTAAGCTGATCGTTTTGAAAGCTGGAAGACAAAGACCTTGCAAGCAAACCCATTTGTGGAGCCCCTTCTGGGAGACCAGCAACTCAGTGGCAGGTGGCACTGTGAGAAACGTGTGCTTAGGGGGCAGAGGAGTGTTTCCAGACTGACTTGCTATTTAGCCCATGCTGGCTTTGAACTTGTGATCCTCCTGCCAAGTTCTGAGATTATAGGTGAGTGCTGCCATGCCTAACTCATGTGCTCCTTTGAAGACAGCTCTCCCTGAAGACAGAACCCAGGTTCAGCCCTTCTGATAGCATATCTCCGATGACTTGAAGACCTTTCCAGTAAACCCCACTTCTTGATACTGCCAAACCGAGGACCGCATTCTCACACATGAGCCATTGGAAGGGAGACTCACACTGCATCCAGACCACCCAAACAGCCTCTGTCCTCACCAACACCTGTTTTGTCTCTTACTTGCTGAGACCCAGAAAGAACTAGGTGCCAATCACCAGCAAAGTTTACCTCTGTTTTTCTTTTATTTTTTCTCTTTTTTCTTTTTTCCATACCTAGTTTATTTTATTAATTTATGTTATGCATATTGTTATTTTGCCTGCATGTTTATCTGTGCACCACCACATGCTCAAGTTACAGAAGGTTGTGAAGCATCATGTGGGTACTGGGGATTGAACCAGGATCCTCAAGAAGAGGATCAGTGCTCTTAACCCCTGAGCCATCTTGTCTGCCTGTCTGCCTGTCTGCCTGTCTGCCTGTCTGCCTGCCTGTCTGCCTGCCTGCCTGTTCATTCATTTGAGAAACAGAATCTTCTATGCAACTCTGGCTGTCCTGGAACTCAGAGAGATCCCCCTGTCTCTGCTTCCCAAATTCTAAGATTGAATGTGTGCGCCACCTCCTCTGACCTACAGCACTTTTATCTATGAATGGAGAAGCAAAAGAGACTGAAAGGGCTGGTGTACTGGCTGGTTTTATGTCTACTTGACACAAGCTGGATTTATCACAGAGAAAGGAGCCTCCCTTGAGGAAATGCCTCCACGAGAACCAGCTGTAAGACTATTTTCTCAATTAGTGATCAAGGGGGCAAGACCCAGCCCATTGTGGGTGGTGCCATCCCTGGCTGCTAGTCTTGGGTTCTATAAGAAAGCAAACTGAGCAAGGCAGAGGAAACAAACCAGTAAGTAATATCCCTCCATGGCCTCTGGATCAGTTTCTGCTTCCTGTCCTGTATGAGTTCCTGACTTCCTTTGGTGATGAACAGCAATGTGGAAATGTAAGCTGAATAAACCCTTTCCTCCCCAACTTGCTTCTTGGGTATGATGTTTTGTGCAGGAATAGAAACCCTGACTAAGCTGGGTTTGTAGTTTGGTGGTAGAGTGATTGCTGACACAAAGGAAGCCCTGGGTTCCAGCCCTAGCATCTAGGACAGTGGAAAGGAAGAGAAAAAAGGAGGAAGCCTTCCCTAGCTGCTTAGGAGCACCACCATCCAGAGTGACTCTGTAACTATCTGGACCAGGAAGTCCATGGCCAACTTTAGAGGACACAAACTATCATCATAGGAAGGCAACAGACAATACCTACAAGGGAAATTCAGGAAAAACTAGCCAAGTGGACGACTCCAGCAGATGTCACTCTGCGTCTGCATCTAGAACTGGCTTCACTGTGATTTACGATTCCTTTGATTATGCAAAGAAAAGTGAGTCGAAATTCAGACTTGCAAACACAGCCTGATGAGAAGACCTCAAGGAAACAGAGAGGAGTGCAGGAAAGTTGGAGGTCAGGGGACTGCAGAGGCTGGAATTGGTCCAGCAAAAGGCAATCTGGAAGCTGAGTAACAAGAGGAAAACAAAAGAGAGGGAGAAGCCAGCTGTCACATCATCGCCTCTGATGATGCGGTTTTCATTTCTTATGAGAGACAGACAGAGTAAGATAGAGGCACACAGAGACAGACAGACAGGCAGACAGATCAACACAGAGACACACACACAGAGACAGACAGACAAAGACAGAGACATGGAGAAAGAGAGAGAGACACCGAGAGACAGGTGTAAGTATGTTCATGCCATGGCACCCATGTGGAGATCGGGATTTTTTTCTGGAGTTGGTTTGCTCCTTATACTTTTGTGTGAATCCCAGGGATCAAATTTGGCAAGTGCCCTTACCTGCCAAGATGCTCCAGCAGCCCACTGGTACAAGTTTCCAAGGAGAGGACTAATGAACTGTAATGTTTTTAAGAAAGAAAGAGGGGGTGGGGGGAGAACGAGAGAAAGAACCAAAATAAAGAGCTAAAGAATAAGTTATTAATCAATCAATTAATTAATTAAAAAAAAAAGACTGAAGACAGCTCACACTGAAAGAAAAATGGGCCCTGACGTGCTTTGTTTTAAAAATGAAGCTTGTTCTCTCGGGTTGAGGAGACAAAAGTCCTCGTTCTCATGACCTCTGTTTGCTGTTCCCTGTAGACTTCTATGTCACCTGCCCTGTTCTAGGTAGTCTTGCAGAGAAAGGTGACAGTGTCCTTCATTTGGCATGGCGCAGCTGCTGCCTGCGGGGCAGAATGGCAGACAGCTCTACAGAAACCTGTGGACAAAGCCCTAAAGGGTTTCCCTCCTGGAAGTCTCCAGGCTGAGAGGAACAAACAGGAAGGAATTCACATAGTTTCAAATAGTTACAGACTCAGTAGCTGAGATTTGCTCTACCTTCGCTTCCCCACCTCCACAACCCCTGCCCACCCCCACCCCACCCCACCCGGACAGAGTTTCTCTGTCTAGCCCTGGCTGTCCTGGGACTCACTGTAGACCTGGGTACCCTCAAACTCAGAGATCTGCCTGTCTTTGCCTCTAGAGTCCTGAGTGCTCGGATTAAAGGTGTGTGCCACCGCCACATTGCTTGATTGTCTGCTTTCTTTTTAAAAGTTATTTGTTTTTCACATTGTGTATATCCACATGTGTTTGCGGATGGTTTTGTGCACTGTGTATTTCAGATGCTGATCACTGAGCCCAGAGATTAGGTGGCAGTCTAGACATTGGCATTGTCGTGAAATTCGGAGCATCTCCCAACTCAATGAATGATATGTAAAGATTGTTTTTCATCACCTCTGATTGGTTAATAAAGTGATAGGAGAAGAGACTAGGGCAGGACTTCTGATTCTAGTCAGGGGATCCCAAGGAAAGAGAGCAGAAGGGAGGACAGGGAAGTGGAGGAAGGAGAAGAAAGGAGACAACAGGACAGGAGAAGAGAGAAAAGGAAGACTAGGAGAATTCACCATGGGGTTGCCATGAGGCCACACCAGAGCAAGCCAGGGCAAGCAAGACTCACAGGACAAGTAATGGCTGGGAACAGCCAGGCTAGCATGGTCTGGATAGATGAACTCTGCTGGTTTATAGTCTTTGTGACTTGTTAATAAAAAATAAGGTCTCTGTCATTTATTAGGGAACAAGGAGAGTGTAGAAAAGCCCTCAGAATTGCATTTGCACATACGAACCTGCATCAGGACGAGGGCCATGAGTTCAGGTGTCTGCAGAGTCAGAAGATCCCCTGAAGCTGGAGCTGCAGACCCTTGTGAGCTGCCTGATGCTAAGAACCAAACCCAGGTTCCCTGGACGCGCAGTGGATACTCGTAACCTCAGGGCTGTCTCCAGCTCCCATCAACTACGCTTTCTCACTGTCAGGTTACTTACCTCAAAGTCCCAAGCGCACATCAGCAGAGGTTACTAGAATCTGTCCTGGAGAAAGATGGCAGGATACACTGTTCCTTCCCTCATTGGCAGGGTGAGGACAATGGCCATGTTCAGACGCTTGGGCACAGAAATACGACTACAAGTGGCTGAAGTCACAAGGAGCAGCAAGGTTAAATTAGTCACTTATTTTTCATTGTATGTGACTCTGTTTATGCTAGGCAAGCTCTCAACCTCGGAGCTACACCCTCAGCTTTTCCTCCTCTTTCTTTTTCTTTCTTTTTCCAATGAGACAAGTGATAAGGTGTTTACACCAGTGAAATGAGCCAGTTTGAGCCGGATTAGATTATATTAAATGCAATTTATTGGGAAGCTGCTCCTGGCTGAGTTCACTGGCCCCAAGGACTGAGGCCAGGTAAGTCACTGGGGGGTGGGGAGAGGGAAGAAGAGAGAGACCAAAATGTTTGGGTTATATAGGGGAAAGCCTCTGGGGGAAGGGCTGCCCAGTCCCTGGGCTGGAAAGTTCCATTACCGGAAGCAGAGCACCGGCACCCTGAAGGGTGGGGACAAACAGCTAGGGTTTATCCACCTAGCCAGTTACTTTGTTACAGTAGCTTTAGCCTAACGATTCAATTATTAAAAGAAGACAACAGAATGTATAGCTGTAGAAGATTACCGCAGGTCCTGTATACTAAGGGCCTGCCGTGAATTAATAACCTGCTGTTAAGTCATTCTTTACAGCACGACACTTCTAGAAAGTTCCTTTTGTACAGACTAGGAATGGACTTTGACCCATCCTGGCTTGTTTTTAAGTTAGTTTTAAATTGTGTATTATTATTTGTGTGTGTGTGTGTGTGTGTGTGTGTCTGCTGCCAGGGTGTTTATATGTGCGCCACTTGTATGCAGGCATCTATGGGGAAGTTAGAAGAGCATGTGTCTGATCCCCTGGAACTAGGGTTCAGGCAGATGTGAGCCACTGTGTGGGTGCTGGGAACGGCATCCGGATCCCCCGCAACAGCAGCCAGTGCTCCTAAACCGGAGCCATCCTCGCAGCCCCCTTCAGTTTTGTTTTCTTGGAGACAGGATTTACCTCACTTTACAAGTCTGGGTGGCTTCTAATTCACCATCCTCCTACCCCAGCCTCACTGGTCATGGATTATATATATGAGCTGTCATGACTGGAAACTGATGGCCCTTTGTTTTTTTTTTTTATCTCTACAAATGTAAAGAAAGATGGAACACTAGTGCTGTCTTAGCTACGGTTTCCATTGCTGTGAAGAGACACCACAACCAAGGCAGCTCTTAGAAAGGACAGCATTTAATAGGAGCTAGCTTACAGGTTCAGAGGTTCAGTCCATTATCATCATGGTGGGAGCATGGCAGCATGCAGGCAGGCATGGCACTGGAAGAGCTGAGAGTTCTACATTTTGTTCTGAAGGCAAACAGAAGACTGGCTCCCATGTGGCTAGAAGGAGGGTCTCAAAGCCCCACCCACAGTGACACACTTCCTCCAACAAAGCCACGCCTCCTAATAGTGCCACTTCCTGGACCAAGCATACTTAAACCAGAATAAGTTTTTTTTTTGGTTTTTGTTTTTTTTTTTTGGTTTTTCCAGACAGAGTTTCTCTGTATAGCCTTGGCTGTCCTGGAACCCACTCTGTAGACTAGGCTAGCCTCGAACTCAGAAATCCGCCTGCCTCTGCCTCCCAAGTGCTGGGATTAAAGGCGTGCGCCACCACTGCCTGGCCACAAGTTTTTTTTTTTTTTTTTTTTTTTTTGGGATTTTTCGAGACAGGGTTTCTCTGAGTAGCCCTGGCTGTCCTGGAACTCACTCTGTAGACCAGGCTATCCCCAAACTCAGATTCATCTGCCTCTGCCTCCCTCTGCTGTGACTAAATGCATGCACCATTAACAGCTTTAACACTTATATACCATTGCTTTTTGTCTTTTAAAAAGATTTACTTTTGCTGGGTGGTGGTGGCGCACGCCTTTAATCCCAGCACTTGGGAGGCAGAGGCAGGCGGATTTCTGAGTTCGAGGCCAGCCTGGTCTACCGAGTGAGTTCCAGGACAGCCAGGATTACACAGAGAAACCCTGTCTCAAAAAAAACAAAAACAAAACAAAAAAAAAAAATTTACTTTTGTTATTTTTAAACATGTGTCCGTGTGTAGACAAAGGTGCATGAGTGTGGTTGCCTGCAGAATTCAGAAGAGCACGTGGATCCTCTGTAGCTGGAGTTACAAATGCTTGTGAGCTTCCAGGACGGGTGCTCAGAACAGAATGAAGTCCTCTCCAAGACCTGTACCTGTTCTTAACTACTCAGCCACTTCTCCAGCCCCTCCTTTAACATTTTCCAAATTATACTTATTTCTCTTTTTAATTCGTGTGTGCCTGTATGTTGAGGTCTGTGCACAAATGCCATGCTGTACACGTGGGACTCAGAGCACTTGTTTCTCTCTTTCTACCCTGTGGATTCCAGGGATCAAATTTAGGTCACCAGTCTTCGTGACACATGACTGTATCTGCTGAGCCAGCTCATGGGCACTGTGGGGATAAAAAGGGAGCCGGCTCAGCAGGTAAGTCTGACAGCCCAGGCTTGCTCCCCGGGACACATGGGAGAGAGAACAGACTTCTCCAGGTTCTCTTCTGACCTCTATCCCCCAGCTGCTGCACATGTGTACTGACCCAGAACATCAATACACAAAAATGAAAACAAACAAAAAGCTGGCTGTAGTGATGCAGGTCTTTTGATTCCAGCATTCAACAGGCAGGCAGAACCCTGAGTTCAAGGCCAGCCTCGTCTACAAAGTGAGTTCTAGGTCAGCCAGGGCTTGGAAAAAAGAAAAAGAAAGAGAAAGAGAGAATATCAAGAAACCCCATCATTTATAGTGTGTGTGTGTGCGCGCGCACGTGCCACAGTAATCATGTGGAAGTCTGAGGACAACTTGCAGAGTAAAGTCTCTCCTCCTTTATAGGCCTGGGCAACTCAGTTCATCCATGAGCCATTTAATTTAGTTTTTTGATTCACAACATAAAATATCTATCATCGATCCATCTATCTATCTATCTATCTATCTATCTATCTATCTATCTATCCACCTACCTACCTACCAGGCCTGGTCTTTGCTACTTTGAAGGTTCTCCTTTTTACCACCCTTTATTTCCCCACTACACCAGGTTTCACCTTCTATCATTAGATAAGGAGGGAAAGAAGGATTGGGGGGCCAGGGAATCCTCAATCTAATTTCTTTCCTATTGTTCCTTCTTTCATCATGACTACTAGCAAACCCAAAGCAACCTTCCTAAACAACCACCACCAACCCTGCCTCTCAGGGCCCTCACATTTACGTACCCCCTGAAAAGTTCCCAGAATTCCAAACATCACACAACTGCAGAAACTGTCTGCAGCTGGCAAAATCATGCCTCTGCTATTGCACGAGGCAAATCATAGCCAGCTGCTGCGAAGCGGCCCATGTTAAAATAAAAACAGATTTTTTAATGTTCTGGTTGTAAAGGAAACCAAAATTCCAGATACAATCTCTATCTACCTATTCATCCATTTATTCATTAATGGACTCATTACGTTGCCTAGCTTGATCTCAAACTGTTCTCGAATGATCCTCCTGCCTCAGCCTTCTATGTAGCTAGGGGTTCAGGCGCGTGCCACCACAGCCCGATTAAGCAATGGTTAAAATTTTAACTGTCTGTGTGAGCAGCATTGGTAGTACACAAAGTAATCCCAGCACTGGCTGGTACAGGAAGCAGGGTCAGAAGTTCAAGGCTAGCCTTGGATACATAGCAAGTTTGAGGTCAGTTTGGACTACAGGAGACCTTGTCTCAACAAAACAAAAACAGGCGTGGTGACATACATCTATAATCTCAGTCTTCTGTAATGGATAGCAGGCACCTTGAATTTAAGGGCAGCTTGGGGTGCACAGCAAATTCCGGGGAGCCAGGGCTATACAGCAAGAATGTGTCAACAAACAACAAAAAATCCTATCGATCAACTTGGATATGTTTCCCATCACTTTTTTTCCCTTTTAAGTGGGTTTGATTGGCAAGGAAGCCCTCATCCTTCAGCTCCCACTAGTCTGTCTTTGCGGACATGTGATCAGTGTAAAGGAGCCTGCCTGCAGGTCCTTGGGCATCCCCCTGGGCATGGGAGCCTCTGTGGCTATAGTGCCTCCAGGCAGCACTGTCCGCTCAGAATGAGTTCCAGTTCAGACTGGCACTTATTTTCTCAAGGGCTTGAAACTGAGCGGGAGAGACTGCAGCAGTTTTATTCTTCATAGTGTTTTACCTTGTAGAATTGTAGCGTGCTAGCGAGGTTTCAATTAAAATCAGAGCTTAATAGCTGTGTTAGGTGCTTAAAATCTCAGATTCATATAAACCAGTAAGTACTCGTAAACGAAGAGCCCAGGTAGAGTGTTTGTAGCTTTTCTTTCCTAATCTGAGTCTGGTCATAGCAGACATATTTGATGGTAGACCATGTGCTTGATACCTACAAAGTCCTGAAGTCTGGGTAGCAATAAGGCCTTAAGGGAACACTCCTGGTCAAGAGACTAGAATTTCTGGCCTGGGTGGAGACTGAACATTCCAGTTGGGTAGGTCAATCCCCTGGTCAAGGGACCAACCCTCAGGAAGGAGCGATTGCCCCTAGGTAGGCAGGCTCACCTTAAGCCACGATAAGGTAGGGGGGATAATTATTCAATGAGAAAGTACTTTTCTTCCCAGGATTCCTGCCCGATTCCACTGACCCCACCATGTACCCTGAGGTTGCCTTGAGGTTTATGATCCTGACTTGGAAACATGAAACTTTTCTTCTTCCTGTCCACCAAGTTTCTGTTTTCTGATTCTTTGGGCTTTACTCTTACTACCCTTCCACTGCATGGCTGTGTGTCTGCCATCTGGTTGACCTCCATGCCACCTTAACTGGTATACACACACACACACACACACACACACACACACACACACACACACACACACACACACACACACGCCCCTTCTCCTCTCTAGATATCTGCCGAAATGTACAGCTTGCTTACCTGCTGTTTTTTTCTTTTCTTTCTTTTTGTTTTTTGTTTTTAGAGACAGGGTTTCTCTGTGTAGTCCTGGCTGTCCTGGAACTCACTCTGTAGACCAGGCTGGCCTCGAACTCAGAAATCTGCCTGCCTCTGCCTCCCAAGTGCTGGGATTAAAGGCGTGCGCCACCACTGCCCAGAATGCTGTTTTTTTCTTAAACTCTAATAGATTTGGCCTTGTGCTTTCATTTGAGACAGGATTTCTCTAATGTAACCCTGACTGTCTTAGAACTCATTATGTAGATCAGGCTGACCTCCAACTCATGGAGATCCACCTGCCTCTGTATCTGCCCAGGGATTAAAGTGTGTGTCACCACGCCCAGCTAAATCTTTTATTAATGAGACTAAGAACCCAAGGGAGACCCCGATTTTTTAGGGCTTCATCTCTGGCACCAAAACCCAAATCGAACCTCATGTTTTCCTACAGTTAAGTCATAATGTGTATTATCTGTCCATATTTCACTAGGATAGACTTCCTTCCTCACCTCTTAACTGTCTTAAGGTGTGTCCGTTAGTACAGTCTTGTCCTGCGGTGTCTTACCCAGCCCCTCCAACCCTCCCAACCACACACAGAGTCTGGATCTGGCACCTCCTTCCGTTTGAAGTTGAAGCCTTGGCAAAATTATACATCCAGCAGGCGAGAAATAAAGTAGAAATGTCTTACAAGGAACAGTAAAATCTGTTTCCTTGTTTTAAGACTTAACTACAAAAAGAAAAAAAGTCCCACTAAATATTGTTTTGGCAACTATAAATACATTTTAGCAATGGTTAAAAACCTGGAATAACAGTTAAAGCTATCTGAAACCTAATGTATGCCATTGTGTGTATGTATGTGTGTGTGTATGTGATGTACTTAGACCCTTAGGTAAAATGAGGGGCTGGGATATACATTAAGGGTAGAGTCTCCTTAGCATGAGCTTGGCACGCTTGAGCCCCAGTACTAATGGTTGGGAAACAAGATCATTTTTCCTAAACCAGGTGTGGTGGGTGATACAGGCTTGTAACTCAGGATTTGGGAGGTAGAGGTAGGAGAGTCAGAAGGTTAAGGTCATTCTGCTAGCTTGTAGATAGTGAAACTCCGTCTCAACAAACAAACAGAGACGGAACAACAAAAAGCTTTCTAGATAAAACTTTTTCAAAACCCCAGGTATGGTGGTCTACAGCTTTTATCCCAGCATTCCTGAGGTGGAGGCAGGTGAAACTCTGTGAGTTGGAGGTAGATGGAGTTGAGCTACAGTTCCAGGGCAGCCAGTGAGACCCTGTCTCAAAAACAAAAACAAAAAAGGGGGGATGGGGTGGGAAGCAGCTGAAGAAATGGCTCAGCACCCACAAGGGAGGTTTACCTTTCTGTAACTCTAGTTCCAGGGGATGTAACGCCCTCTTCTGGCATCCATGGGTACTGCATGCACTTGTACTTTGCTGAAGTCAAAATATATAAAAATAAAATCTAACTCCCCCACCCCCAAAAAATCAAGCAGTCTCCTAGAAACTGAGAGGTCCCCTTTACTTTTCTTTTCCCAGACAAACTCTCAAAGCAAGGCTGGCCTGACTATGAATATAGCCCAGGCTGGCCTAAAACCCATGGCTTTATGTTCCCTGCTGCGGAATGCTGGAATTATTTGTAGGGCTGGATTTGATATTTTGGGGCTTTAGTTTTTGTGTCTTCAAACAGGGTTTCTCTGTGTAGTTCTGACGCTCCTGAAACTCAGTCTGGCCTTCAACTCAGAAATCAGCCTGCCTCTGCCTCCCCAAGTGTTGAGATTAAAGGTGTGTGCTGCTAACGCCCGATCAGATTTATTTTCGAGTACCTGTGCACATGGGGACACAAGGTGGGAAATATGGCTCGGTGCTTATAGGCACTTTCGCTCTTCCACTGGACCAGAGTTCATTTCTGCACTCACATTCAGTGACTTAAAGCTGCCTGTAAGTCCAGCTCTTCTGACTTCCTTAGGCACCCCAACACGTGGTTTACAAAACATTCACATGAATGAAAACAAACACAAAATGCTCATAAAAACATGAAACTAAATTTCTTTTATAGATAGCAATGAATTCCATTTCTGTCAATTTTTTTCACACCCCTTTTAAAAAACCACCACTTTTTTTTTGTTTTTGGAAACAAGATATTACCATCTAGTGAAGTCTGGCCTGGCACTTTCTAAAGAAAAATCCCACCACCTCTGTAGCCAACAAGCTGGGAGCAGAGGTACACACTCCCAAGGCAGTTCTGCTAATGACTTATTTGGGACACACTACTTACTCCACTTACCTTGGATGCTAAAGCCAAAGCCAAAACAAAACACATTGTATTAGACCCAAGCTTAGGTTTCTAACACTATGAGCAAAGAAGAGATGATTTCTATTGACTTTTTCTTAGACACTATGAATGGTCGGCCAAAGATAGATCCCGTCACAATTCAAAAACCGAACACAGTCATTTTACATTTATAAAGCAACACAGCAGAGCGGTTTAAATGCAAAGCGAGCTTAAATGTTAACCGTTCCTGACTCTTCTGGGAAATCCTAGAAAACTAAACTAATGAAATGCAACGTCTCCTTTTATAATTCTAATTATAACCGTCACATTAAATTGAAGGTGAGGCTAAAACTGCTGCATCTGTTAACGCAGTCGAGTGAAGTGCTGTACCGTGCGTGTTATTTAATGCACAAGTGTAAAAGTCAAGTTCCCTAAAGAAATCCAAGTGCTTCCACTTTGTCTCCTGGGAATGTATAAATTACCAATTCCTCCTCCTTTCTTCCCTCCTCCCTATTTTAAATGTAGATAGGGCGACCCAAGCCTTTTGAATTTGAAGGGCTGCTATCTCGGGCCCATTCTTTTCATCATCCTGTTTTGAATGACACTGAGGACGTATAGATTCCCTTATAAAAAGCACCCCTAGGATGCGGGGCTCCTTTCTCCAAGCTGCTAATTTTGCATAGTGATTAGTACTGACTTCTCCACTTCTGCAACCCAAACACCGCTCCAGAACGTTCCACAGTTCCTCCAAGGTCTTCGGTGACCCTACTCTGTGTCATCAGATTTCAAATCATAAGGGGAGGAACTTATGATTAAATGATTAATGATTAAATTCTCAATTTGTGTGAAGACACAGTAATCCCTGACTACACGTTAATTCCAGCCCTCGGTCGCGACTGGGCAGCTAGGAGGCTGCATGTGCGTCCTTTTAAAATCTATTCTACGTATTCACTGACCGCGCCGGGCCGGGCCACATGGTCGTCTCTCGCAGCCAGTCAGCTGTAGGCAGCAGATGGGGTCATTTGCATTTTTCTTTTTATACATTTTTTTTTCCATCGGCAAATTAAAGGACTAAAAAAAAAAAATTTTTTTTTACGTCCTCATTGTTTACTAAAACCACGCACGCGGGTTAAATGTTGACTCGGGCTTTTCTCTCCCCCACCCCCACCCCAAGTCCCCGAAAGTTGGGGAACTGAGGGGTAGGTTTCTTATTTCTCAACTCAGATTCTGCAGTCCGGGAAGCTAGGGGACAGTCGGTCTTAACTAACTCGGAGACTGGAGTTTGCCTGTTTGCCGCGCTGAGCCCCGTGGGTCTGAGTTGGTGGCGTGAGGGTCCCCGAGCGCGTGCTTCGCTCCGCAGCCTCAAGCGGCCAAACTTGGGCTCTCGGAGCTCAGGCTTTACCGGAGAGGGCGGCCACCCTGCCGGGGGAGTGGCCAGGGAGCCCCCAGAGCCGGGGCCGCTCTCCAGCGTACCCCCCAAGCACGAATCCATGCGGATGTGGAGGGGGGAGCGCACCCCGAAGTCTTTGTGCCCGGCGTGGCGCGGGAAGGTCTGCGCGAGGGTGCAGCGCCACCGCCGAGCGCCCCAAAAAGCGAAGGGCGCGGGCGGAAAAGACACGCCGCGTTGCCTCGCTCCCCCCAGCCCCCCGGGGTGAGAGAAAAAGTAGAGAAAGAGGCGCCCGGACCACGCTCCGAGCCGGAGAGCACGTAGCGGAGAATGCCGCGCGGCGCTCCCCGTGGGTGCGAGCCGCCCTTGTGGGCCGGCAGCCGGCGCGGGCCCACGTGGAGCCGCGCTGTGCAGGCCGAGCGCGCCCGCCCCGCAGCGCGCCCCAGCTCCCCGCCGCGGTCGCTCACGCCCGAGCGCCGCCGCCGCCGCCGGTCCCGCGTGTGCCCCGCTGAGGGGGAGGGGCGGCGCGGTGGGGGCGGAGGGCTTGAGGTTCCACTGCAGCGGGGGCTCCTGTGTCCTTGTGCGGAAATGACACACGGAGTCCCGTCACGTCACGCGAGAGCGCAGCGCACGGACACACACAAAGAGAGGGGAAAATACACGGCGCCCGCCCGCCCGCCGCCCCCAGCCAGTCGGCGGGGCTGCCCCGGCCAGGCCCTGCGCGCTCGGCCCCCACTGCGGCCCGCGCGCCCGCCCCCCGCACGTGGCGCCCGAACTCGGCGCGGGCCCCGCTCCGCAAAGTAACAACTCTCGTCCCAGGTGAGTGCGGGCCCCGGGCGGGGGCCGCCTGCGAGCCGCTCGCCGCCTCCGCGCCGGCTGGAGGGGGAGCGGGCGCCCACGGGCTCGTCGCGCCCCATTGTGCCGCGCGCCCCTTTGTGCCCGCTCGGAACGCCGCGACTCCATGGCGTTCCGGGAGCACGCGCGCCGCGGCCGGGGAGGAGGAGGAGGGAGGGGAGGACGCACGGTGGAACGGTCCGCGCCGCCGCCGCCAGGCCGGCCCCACTCGCGCCGCGCGCCGGCTCTCCACCCCCGGCGGGCCGGCGATGGAGCGGCCGAGGGCCGCCGGGGAGCAACTGCGCGGCGCCGGGACGCTCGCGCTCGACCGGCCTGTGGCGGGGATGGAGGGGTGTCAGAGGGAGCAGGGGGACGGGGAGCCGGAGGCCCGAGAGCCGCCGCTCGGAGGGGCTGCCCCGGGGAGGCTGCGGAGGGAGCGAGGCCGCCGGCGGCCGGGAGCGGGGTGGGGCGAGCCCCGCCGCCAGGGGGCGCGGCGCCTTCCCGGGCCGTTCCACGGCGCTCCGTGGTTCCCGCTGCCCGGCTGGAGGCGGGCCCAGCGGCGCTCTGGGTGTGCACCCCGGCGAGCGCGAGGCCTTCCCGGCCGACGGTGGAGCCGGCCCGGGGAGCTCGCCGCCTCTCGTGACTTGTGCCCGCCACGATCGACGTGATTTCCCACGTAGACTTGGCTCTGCCTGGGACTGGGGCTGTGCGGTGCAGAGTTGTGAGGGCCTTGTGAGCCGGGACCGGTTCATCTGAGTTCTATTTTTCTTTTTTTCTTTTTCTTTTTTTAAGTTTTTTACTGAAATAGAAGTTTGATCACTCAGGTGGCCCACTTGGGAGTATTTTGGAGGTGGAGGCCAACCAGAGATGCTCTGAATTTCACTATTTGGGAGTCAGAGAACTCCCAAATTAAAAGAACTTCCAAGTTAAAAGTAACTTTTGAATGTTTTCCTACAAATAACACGTCACGGGGTAGAGAGCATGGTACCAGAAATCTAAAGACCCAGAAAACCCAGGCGAGTGGAGAACGTGTGGAAACCTCTCAGATAGAGAGAGGTTTTAGGTTTTTCTGGTTCCATGTCTGCGGTTTTTCTCTTTTTGTGACAATCCACTTTTAATTTATAGGTGTTTAGGTTTTGTTTTGTTTTCTAGTCTGGGAGGTCGAGGAGGGCTTTGGACTTACAGATGGTTGTGAGCAGCCACGTGGGTGCTGGGAACCCAACGCACGACCTCTGCAAGAGCAACAAGTACTCTAAAACGCTGAGCCATCTGTCCAGCCCCTAGTTTACAGTTTCATGTGTAACCTTACAGGACTTCAGCTTCCTGGAGTACTAGGATTCAGCCAGGATTTTTTTTTCCCCTTTCCATTCCTTTTGAGACAGTCTCCTGTGGCCCCTGCTGGCTTCAGACTTGTTTGTTACACAGGCCTAGGTGATCCTGAATTCCTGTCAAGTTGGGATTACAGGTATTTGCTACTGCCCCCAATTTTTGTGGTGCTTGATGGAAATTAGGACTTTAGTTACGGTAGGCAAACATTTTACCGACTAAGTTACATCCCCAGCCCCAAGATTATTATTTGTGCATTTTTAAAAAAATCTAAACTTTTGTATATATTCTTATATCAGACCAAGACACACATATAACCTCTATGGGCTTTACGAGAGATGCCTTTTGTTTTTTGTAAGTCAGCCTCTCACTGTAGCTCTTTGAATGACCTGGAGTTTGATATTTAACATGGCTGGCCTTGGAGACTCACCTGCCTAGGCCTTCCAGACATAGGATTAAAAGTCTGTTCCACCACACCAGGCTTGTTGTAGTTGTTTGGTCTTTTTGAAACTGAGTCCCTAAATTCTGTCCTGTCCTGTCCTTGAATTGCTATGTAAACCAGGCTGGCCTCAAATTTAGAGATCTGACTGATTCTGCCTGTAGGGGGTGGGGGTGGGGGTGGGGGAAGGTGTTAAAGAAGGCCACACCACCTGGTTTTTGTTTTCTCAGACTGGGTCTCACTATGTGTCCCAGACTGGGGTGGTCTTTTGGTTTCTCTTAGTCTGGCCTGTAACTCAGGGATCCACCTACTGTCATTCCCCTTTCTCCTCCCAAGGTGGGGACCAAAAGTATGAACCACCATGACCACATCAGAGATGCCCTTTTACAGTTAAACCGTAAAGTTAGCTTTCTACACACACACACACACACACACACACACACACACACACACACACACGCGAGAAGTAAGACCAGTTAGCCAGAAAGACAGAATAGCCAGCATTCCAACAGTCTGTTAGAGATTGACAGGTTATCTGGGAACCTTTTTGGCACCAGAGGTGGGGGCAGAATAGGAAGAGGATAATTGGACTTAACCCTGACAGGTTTGATAGGGTGAGGATGTAAGATTCTGTAGACCCGTCTACAGAACTGCCTAGAAAATCCCTAAAGCAACGGCAAGGGAGCAGCATGCTTTGGAGAATTGCATTGGCACCAGCAATGATAATTTTTACAGGAGACTGGGGAATGGTGTGTGTGTGTGTGTGTGTGTGTGTGTGAATTTTGATAGGTGAGACTGTGCTTGCTACTCTAACCATACTATACCCACTACTGAGCAACACAACTTGGCATCTGTTTTAGAATTCATCTTTGGAGTAGAAGAACTTTTGCTGTTTCGTGGTGTTTAGAGGGAAACATTCATGCTATCTTTTCTAGCCCTTGGCCTGGCCGACCTGGAACTTGATGTGCAAACCAAGCTGTCCCAAACCTTGTGGCATTCCTCCTGACACTCCTTAGGGCTGGGATTATGGAAGCGAATTACCACACCTATTTGGGTGGGGGTTGTTGTCGTCTGAGACAGGGTTTCAGGTAGTTTAAACTGCCCTTGGACTCCCTCTACAGCCAAATCTAACCTCGAGTCATCTTCCACTTAAGTGCACACATGCACGCGTGCGCATGCACCCCTGTGTGTGGAGCAGAGGACTGCGTACAGGAGTGAGTCCACTATAGGTTCTGGAGAGTAAACACCAGTCATCGGACTTGGTGGCAAGCACCTTCACTTGGTTAGCCATCTCTCCCAGATAAACCACACGCAAACTCCCCCCTCCCCCAAAAAAATATTCGTTGACACAAATGATTTTGTGAACATCACCTTGCATTCGGCCCTTTTCCTTCCCAGAGCTGACTGGACCCTCCCTTCTTGAGACTCCAATATAGTATTGCTTTGAATGTCACCTCTGCCCAAAATTTGTGAGTTCTGGAACTAGGTGCACTCAAGTCAAGCCAAGAGCTCTGCGTTTTAGCACTCTGTCTCTAGTGTGTTAAACAGGGCACTGTTTCTTCAGGAGCAGTGGTTCGTGCCTGGCATGTTAGTTGGAATTTTGTCTGAAAAGCAGACTTATACATATTTGTTTTAGAACCAAGGTTTGCTCGGCTACGGCTTTATTACAGCTCTCTCACTGGTTTCTTTTTTATTTACTTGAAGGCTGGGGTTGAGACGGGTTCTTGTCATGTAGTACATCTCCAACACAGTTCTCCTTTGTCTTCCTCTTAAATACTGGGATCACAGACATACAGTTAGGTCAGTGCAGCTGAGTTCAGCTCCTCTTTCTTGCTCAGGGTCTTTCTATGTAGTGTAGGCCGGGCTGTACTAGAACCCATGATTCTTCTGTCTCTGCTTACTTAGTGCTGAATTTCTACCACTCCAAGGCCACCAGCAGAGACTTTCTTGAAACATATATTTAAAGTCAGTGCTCCTAAATTTGAAGGAAAGCTTGAGACAGAGGCTCACTCTGTGGATAGGCAGGTCTTGAACCCAATCTGGTCAACCTTGTGACATTTTTTTGTTTTCTGCCAATGGCCCCTTTCTCCTTTGCCCGTCTGATTTTCGTTTGTCAGTGGTCACTACGGCAGCTGCATAAATCACTCACATGCAGGTCTGTTGGTTTGAGCCTGTAGCAGGTGCTGGACCAAAGCTTGCCTGGATCAGCCAGACTGTGCCTAGAACACTAATTAATTAGCTCATGTGCTCCCAAGATGGGACACTTGAGAACGTGGACAACACAAAGAAAACTCTGCTTTTGACTCTTAGGAAAGTGAGTCCCCTTTGTCCAGCCCCAGAGTGCATGTCGGAGCACGCTGCCTTGCCCTCCTTGAACCAGTTTCTGGAAGCCAGGTCTGAGGGTGAGCCCTTCCTGAGGCTAAAGAGACCTTAAGGAGAACCAGCTAGCAGGGAAACATACATTTAGGCAGATTCAGAAAGCTCAGGGACCTGCGGATTCGAGCATGGCTATTGGGCATGTGGGCCAGCAGGCAGGGTTGTGTGACTGCCCTTCCATGTCTGCTGTGGTTGTGTGCTGGCTGCAGAGAGAAGGCAGCCACAGTTACAGCTTTAGTAAAATTCAGGGGCAATTGCTTTGGTTTTCTGAGGACTGGTGTTTCTCAAACTGCATTTGCAGTTGTATCTAAAAATAGAAGCAAATTGCAAACACGTCCTGCAAATCCCATGGGTAGGACACCGCTGCCAAGAGTGCCTGCTCTGAGAGCTGAGGCTCCCAGCCGACCTGTGACCTCAGAGACAGACCCCATGAGGGCAGATGGCATGGGAAAGTCTCCCAGTCCTTGGAAGACATTTGATTTCATTTCACTCCAGCTTGGTTGTTTCATTTGTTTTAATAATAATAATAATAATAATAATAATAATAATAATAATAAACTTTGTAAAACTTTAGGATGTTTGCTCTAACTTTACAGTTCTTTTAGTAAAAAAGAAAGCTAAAAGTTAAAAACAAAAAAAATCACTAAAGACTGTAAATTTATTGCACACTTTTAAATCACAGTACTACAGGACTGGAAGCAAATGAATCATGAGTTTAAGGACAGCTGGGCTACATAGTGATATTGTCTGAAAAAAATTAAGATTTACTCTCAAACTTGTTTTACTTTTGTGTGTGTGTGTGTGTCTGTCTGTCTGTCTGTCTGTAGGTGCACAAGTGTCATGATGCACGTGTAGAGGTCAGAGGACAACTTTTAAGGAGTTGGTCCTCTCTTGACATCGTCAGGATCCCATGAACTGAACTCAAGTCTGGATGCTAAGTATCTTGACACACTGAGCCATCCATTGGCCTTAAACTTTATAAGACATCATATTTATAATCATCATGCTTTAGAAGCACATATAACACAGAGTGCTGTGTGTCAGTCACTTCCTCCTCTGTCTGTCTGTCTGTCTGTTGAGACAGGGTCTCACTACGGTTTCCTGACTGGCTTCTGACTGACTGACAGTCTGGACTCTCCTCAGACTCAGCAAAGCTCTGCTGTGTGTGGCCACCATGTTTTTTGTGCTTGTGATACTTTGCACAGTTCTGTGAGGTGAGGTGGGTGCGTTCAGTTCCACAGAAGAAAGAGCTGAGTTTTAGGCAGGTTAGGAACCGTGTGAGTACTAAATGCTCAGTGTTCTACCAGGGCTTGAAACGATGGCTCTGTGGTCAAGAGTGGCAGTGGATCTCATAGAGGATCTGGTACTAAGATTGGTTCTTAGTACCCACATAGCATAATTCCAGTTCCATGGAATTTAAGGCCCCTTCTGACCCCGACTACTAAGTCTTTTTTTTTTTTGTTGTTGTTGTTTTGTTTTTGTTTTTCTTTTTCTTTTTTTCCGAGACAGGGTTTCTCTGTGTAGCCCTGGCTGTCCTGGAACTCACTCTGTAGACCAGGCTGGCCTCGAGAGATTCCATCCAACCCTCTCCATTCCAGGTCTCCATCACATCTTAAGTGAGGTCCAGAGGGTGACCCTTTGGTCCCCATCCACATAGTAAGAGGTTGGTGTGAGGGTTGTGCGTAAAACCCTTGGAATGTGTAGCCAGCCACACAGAGACTACCCTAGCTAAGTGGTCTCACCTAGAGCAGAGCTGGCATGAAGCCAGGTCTTACAGCATGGCAGCTGTGAAGGGGCTGGAGGAAGCTTTTAATTTTCATTAAGCCTTTCGAGTCCTCAAGTTTATTTTAGTAGCATAATCTTTGAAATGCTTGGAGCATATTCTCACTGCTTTGCCTGTTGTGTGTGAGGGACTATATTTCCTATTGGGAGCCACAGTTCCCATTGTCCTGGATTCCAGTTTCTTCTTACATTTTTTTTTTTTTTTTTTTTTTTTAAAGAGGGTTTCTCTGTGTAGCTGTGGCTGTCCTGGAACTCACTTTGTAGACCAGGCTGGCCTTGAACTCAGATCCACCTGCCTCTGCCCTCCCTAGCGCTAGGATTAAAGGTGTGTGTCATCACACATCACAGCACAGCCCAGCTATGTTCCACTCCTGAGGGTCACAAGCTCCAGGTAGTTGGTAGTGAGTGCATAGCTTTCCATCTGGAAACAGACCTTGAAGTGCCGAGGGTTTGTCTCTGAATGGCGAGGTCAGGTGAGTGTGGAGTAAGCCTGCTGGCCGACTTCATGGTAGCTTCTGATTTAATGGGGCAGAGTGCAGAGTCAGTGGGCTGGGATTGAACCTTAAGTTTCTTAAAGTCCTCAAGTACTTTCTGTTTCTGGGTCTGCTGCTTGTCCTGCATACTGGGCACCCCTGAGTAGCTGCCCCTCCACTCGGTCTCATTTGTCCTTTCTGGTAAAGTCTCTTGAGAAAACTCAACAGATATGGGAGCTGAGTTGTTCTAACAGAGCTGGCAACACTGGAAAACAATTCTGGAACCTAGGACCAATTAGGAAAGCCACAGGGTCTTGTGAGGGCTGGCCAGAGGACTTGCCACAGAAGTGTCCCTGCTTGCCATCACCTTCTGCCCTGTTAATTTTTTTTTTTTTTTTTTTGGTTTTTTCGAGACAGGGTTTCTCTGTGTAGTCCTGGCTGTCCTGGAACTCACTCTGTAGACCAGGCTGGCCTCGAACTCAGAAATCCGCCTGCCTCTGCCTCCAGAGTGCTGGGATTAAAGGTGTGCGCCATCACCGCCCGGCCCTGCCCTGTTTCTTAGGGACTGGTTTCCCAGTCAGATTCCTGCTACCTTGCTCCTTCTTCACGGGTCACCTGGCCAGCCTTCCTGGCTTTTTTTCTTTTCTTTTTTTTTCTTTTTCTTTTTTTTTGGTTTTTGATTTTTCGAGACAGGGTTTCTCTGTGTAGTCCTTGGCTTCTTTTCTGCTCAGCTCCCAGGGACCTCCAAAGAAAAGGCTACATCTGACAGTTTTCATTACTGACCAAAGACATTCTGACTTCATCTAGGCACATCCAGCCTTTTGATGTTAACATTTATAAAGTTCACAATGGAGACAGGCACAATCAAGTTATGAAACAAAAACATTTCAGATGTCTTAAGTTTGCAATTTCTCATTGAGCTATATTCACAATGCAACCCATACGCCACAGGTTGGATGTCTCTGCTAGACTCTTAGTTTCCTTATCCAGCTGCAAACCCTGGAAATGACTAGTTGAGATCTGGCCTAGTCCACTTCCAACAGACTTATTCCGCCCCTGAAATTTAGCTTATTTTGAAAAATGTAGTAGGGAGGAAGGGGAATGCTTGCTTACCTTTAATCCCAGCACTGGGAGAGCAGAGGCAGGCAGATCTCTGAGTTCGAGGCCAGCCTGATCAACATAGTGAGTTCTAGACCAGCCAGGACTGTGGTGAGACCCTATCTCTAAAACAAAGACAAACAAAAAGGACCCCCTCAAACAGGACTAGGGAGATGGCTCAGCAATTAGGAACACTGGCTGCTCTTCCAGAGGTCCCGAGTTCAAATCCCAGCAACCACACGATCGATGGCTCACAACCATCTGTAGTGTGATCTGATTCCTTCTGGTTGTGTGTGAAGACAGATAAAAAATAAATATTTTTTTTAAATATTCACTTAACAAAAAGAACCCTCAAACAATTATTTTCTGTATCAAAGGGTTTCATACTTTACTATAGAATATTTAGAAAGCAAGCAGAGGAAATTCTGAAGAACCATCCACAATCCTGCTAATTGGAAGTAATTAGCATTTTGACACATTTCCCTCTAGCTGCTTTATGGCCTTTTAAAATTACATAGTTGGGATATTCCCAGTGAACTTTGAAGTATGTTACTGTTAATTGGGTAGCCTTATAATGAAAAATTGGTTTTGAATTTTTTACATAATTTAATGCCCATCTCTTCCTGCTAGAAGTCTTCTGCTTAGGAAATGTGCAGACCTTGACTTCAGAGCTGTGTGTCTTGGAAAGAGCAACAGTGATCAAAGTCCACTCAGCCAGGACACATCTGGTCGCTCTTACATGTTCTGCCCAGCGTTTTGTATGGTTTGTCTATTATAATAGGCCAGTGGAGCTCTCCACACCTGCGCTCTCCTCAGCAGAAGACAGGCTATTAGATGAGAGCAGGCATGAAAGATGAGAGTGTGTCTGTGTGTTCGTGTGTGTGTCTGTGTGTTCATGTGTGTGTCTGTATGTTCATGTGTGTGTCTGTGTGTTCATGTGTGTGTCTGTTCATGTGTGTGTGTGTGTGTGTGTGTCTGTCCCACCTTCTTCCTGCCAGTTCTCTGCTCCTCACCTTTGGCCTGTTAAGGGCTCAGAAGTTTCAAGTGTCTGAGAACATGTAGGTAATAGGAAGGCCTAGTCCAAGGTCATTAGAATGGGGATGTGATAAGAAAGCTTGTTACATCTTAGTGAATGTTGACAGTTATTTCCTGGGTGGATTTCCCCCTTCTAGTAGTAACTTTGGTTAATTCTCTCTCCCTCTCCTGAAAGGAAAAAAAAAGAAAACCTGTATGGATCTGTATTGGGCTTGTTTCTGACTCTGTAAAAGTATTTTGCTATCAAGCCTGATCATCTGAGTTGTATTTCTGGGACCCACACAGTAAAAGGAGAGAACCAATTCTCACAAGTTAACCTCTGACCTCCATATGTGGCACAGATGCGGCCCCCCCCCCCCCATATACGCATGAATAGAAATAAAAGTAATAAAAATATTTGCAGCTGAGCCTGGTGGGCTATACCTGTAATCCTGGTCTCAGCATTTGGGAAGTAGAGGCTGAAGAGTCAGGAGTTTAACACAGCCTTAAATAAACAAAGCATCTCACCATAGTGATGAAGAAGAGGTCTCGGTCACAGCCCAAAGCAGAAGGATTATTCCAAAGTCAAGGGTTGTCTTGGCTACATGGCAAATTTCAGGCCAATCTAAGCTACAGAGTTAAGATCCTGTTTCCAAAAAAAAAGGAGGGGGGGGGGTGCAGTTGCATATGTTAACCCAAAGCCAGCATTTGGGAAGCTGGTTATCCTAGGCAAGGTTACGTTATCGTAGGCAAGGTTACTAGAGATGAAACACCATGACCAAAGGCAGCTGCGGTGGAAGGGGTTTATTTGGCTTACACTCCACACTACTGTGCATCAGAGGAAGTCAGGGCAGGAACCTGGAGGTAGGAGCTGATGCAGAGGCCATGGAGGAGTGCATACCTGCTTGTTCCCCATGGCTTGCTTAGCCTGCTCTCTTACAGAACCCAGGACCACCAGCTCAGGGATGGCACCACCCATCACCCAGCAGTCACTAATTAAAAATGCCCTTCTGCTGGAGCTTATGGAGCCATTTTCTCTCTTCCCCCCCCCCCCCAAGGGGAAGGAGGTTTATTCAGGAGAAAGGGCAAAGGTGAGGAGAAGAAGGTAGAAGAAGAGAGAAGAGAAGTAGAGGTAGAGGCTGGCCATGACCACGTGGAGAGAGAGGAAGGGGGAGGGGACAGAGAGGCGAGAGGGTAAGAGAGTAAGAGATTAAGCAAGCCATTTTCTCAATGGAATTCCCTCCTTTCAGACGATTCTAGCTTGTGTCAAGTTGACATAAAACTGGGCAGCACACAGAGGCAGGATTTTGAGAGTTCAAGTCACATCTCCAACCTAATGAGTCAGAAGTGGTGGGACAAAAACTAAAGCTGGGAAAAATATTTTGATTTTTTTTAATTATCTTTAAATAACCATAATGATAAATAAAGCCACTCTCAGGTAATATAAAAACATTTCCACAATGTTGCTGTAGACCATGTCTGTATTCATGTAATACACACAGTGTCTTTGGATGGTTTCAAGTCACTGTGTAGCCAACCCAGCCTGTCCTCTACCTGCTTCTGTTGCTTTTGTCCTGAGATGACAGGCGTGGGACACCGGTGATTCCTGGCTTCAGGGGTGTGTGTGTGTCTGTCTGTCTGTCTGTCTGCCTGCTGAATTGGCCATGCATCTGGCTGTGAACTTCTGGTCCTCTTGCATCTTATGTCCAACATGCTGGGACTTCAGGCATAAGTTACCATGTTTTCTGGCCAGGTCTGGTTCACATGGTGCTGAACTTCCAACCCAGGACTCGGTGCTGCTACTGATCGACACCCCAACCCTTGGCTGTTCTCTGGTCACATTTAGTCAGGCTGCCCTTGAACTCAAGATCCTGGCATTACAGGTGTGCACCACCGTGTTCAGCTTGATAGAGTTCAGTTTTCCCCTTTTCTTGTTCAGACATTTCTGCCCCACTGGGAGACAGCCGATGTGTGTGTGTGTGTGTGTGTGTGTGTGTGTGTGTGTGTTCTAAAACTTAAGGTCTGCTGAGGAACAAGGGTTTGAAAAGGAGTGTGATGGAAGCTGCTGGCTCCTCCATAACCTGCAGTTTTGCAATTGGAAGGAATGTCTGTGGCATGCTAGGCATCCGGGTCTTCTGTGTCCACCCACAAAGAGCATGTGACCTTCCACTAAGCTATGACCGGGAAGTGGAGGTAGCAGTGTGATACATATCTCTATTCTACTAGCCTGAGGATGTAGGGAGTGTCCTGCCTGACCTCTTCTTGGAAGCTTCCTGCACTGTGGGGGTAGGGAGGTGTCTTTTTCCATGCCTGTATCTACCTGACTTTCCAGGTAGCTTTCTTAGAGCAACAGGAGATTTGGGTTCCTTAATTGCTGCTGGGCCAGAGACCTGAATGTGGACCTGGGTTTGTGTTCCTAAAAGCACTTCCTAGAGGACAATTGGTGATTTCAGTTTCCTGCCCGCCTGGGTAGGAGGTACACACTTAGCTTACTTTCAGGCCTGCCTCTGCCTTTCTTTTGCTGTGGGACACTGAGCAGGCTCCTTGCCTCAGGATTCTGTATTGCTAGATTTGGGATGAAAGTTGCTCTGGGACAAGGCGGGTCAGGTATGTAGAACAACCAGTGCCTCACCTCCCTCCTCTCCTCCGGAAGCAGCGGTGGTAGCCTTGGGTTTCCAGACCACGAAAGTGGGAGATTGCTCAGCTTCTCACTGAGCCACATCTACACTAGCCTAGCCTCTGCTGCTGGTCCATATGGGAACGGAGAGTGCTCTGCAGAGCGCTAGAATGTCTCGAATGTCCAGGCAGCCAGGCGGCCTGTTTACCTCTTGCTAAAGCCTTCTTGGGTTCTTCCAGGTTCTCCTGTTTGAGGTGGTTTGCGTGCTGCTCCTCTGTAGTCAGCTTCTGGGCCTCATAACTAGGTGCTAAATTTTCTGGTTTCACATGATTTCACACGATTCAGAACTCTGTCTCACCGAGTCTCATTCCGACAGATTCCGTGAGAAGCTGGGACTACCGTTCCCTTGCCTGACGTCTGCCTCTTGGCTCAATGGTGCTCCCTATGTGACTAGCACATAATAGGTAGGCAGGTATAATGGTGAATGAATTTGTCTCATCGACCCTGTCTTCTTAGGTGTGTGACCTTTGTGATTTTTACTTAAGAGTCTTTGCAGGGCGTTTATATCATCATGTCTTACCCCCAACTCTCTGCTGTCTCCTTCCAGTCCTTTTTCTCCCAAGAATATAATGTGTAACTGGGCACGGAGGGACATGCTTCTAATCTCAGCACAGGGTCAGACACAGGGCCAGACTAGGCTCCTTAAAGTTCAAGGCCAGCTTGGGCTGCATAGCAAGATCCCGTGTCAAAACAAAGCAAAGCTACTTCTTGGTTCTCCTAGCTCTTTCGCTCACCTCTGCCTCTACTGGAGGGAGTGGGTCATGTGTGGCAGTGTTTCTAAGGGCAGGCAGTGGGCTTGGTGATTCCCAGGACCTAGAGTATATTTTCTGATGGATCTCCTGACTGGGAATAATACCTGAGCTTCTGCCTGGTACTGCCAACCTTCCTGAGTGCTGAGGGACTCCCAGCTCAGAGGAAGATTTACTTGTTGAGGTAGATGGAAGGTGGCACTAAAAGCCGTCTCTGGTAAAAATGGCGTATGGACGCCTAAAGTTGACATTTGCTTTCTGTTGGCATCATTTTATGTTGTTCTTCAAGTATGAGATAGCGTTGAGTGGGAATTCATTTTAATTTCAAATCAATCTGACTTTAGTCCTCTCCAGTAGTGGTGCACAGATGAAAGACTGTCTGACTCCGGGCGACGCTCTCAAGTGTGCTGTCATTAGCTGTTTGTTCGCCTGGTGTTCTTTTGTCTTGTTTTGTCACAGGTCTCTCTGTATCCCTAACTGTCCTGGACCTCAATGTGTAGACCAGGCTGGCCTGGCCACACATTCACCAAGACTCACCTGCCTCTCTTCAGAATGTTGGCATTATAGGCTTACAAAGCCATGCCCAGCCAGTTAACCAATTTCAAAGTTATTATCTTGTGAATAGATCAGCTAGACACCGTCTTTCTTACCCTCTTCTTCCCATTTACCCCTCTCAGTGTGTTGAGCACATGCTCGGCCATGGCTACCCCATGTAGATAGTTTGTTGGATGCTAGAGTGGCATCTCTTGTATAAATGTCTCAAGATACACCCTGTTCCCACTTCCTCAGATTCTTTTTGTTGTTGTTTTTGTTTTTCGAGACAGGGTTTCTCTGTGTAGCCCTGGCTGTCCCGGAACTCACTCTGTAGACCAGGCTGGCCTTGAACTCAGAAATCCACCTGCCTCTGCTTCCCAAGTGCTGGGATTAAAGGCGTGCGCCACCAAAGTGAAAAATGTGTCCATAGTTACCTCTGTCAGATGTAGGAACCACAAATCCCCAGTGCCAACATTAAAGGATGTAGGAGATATATTTATATGTATATAACCAACATATATATCATATATATGATGTATCTGTATGTATATCATATATATGTATATTCAAACGTCGCTTGTATTTGTATGTTTTGTAGAATTTGGGGTATACCAGAGACTCCCTGGTGGTCTTGAGCTCCATCATGACTGGTGCATTTGGACAAGGATGGTTCTGAGTACTTTTCCCTCCTGCCTCAGCCCATGCTTGGTCTGTTTGGATTTCCTTCCGTGTTGCTTCTGAAGGAAGCAGACAAGTGTTGTGCAGTTTTAAATTTTCGAATCACCTTATAAAAACAGATGAAATTGGGAGGGATGGCCTTGTGGTTAGGAGCTCTGGCTGCTCTTACAGGGCACTTAGGTTCGATTTCCAGCACCCACGGGATGGCTCACAACTGTCTGTCATTCTGGCCTCTGTGAGTACCAGACATGCATGTGGTGCACAAATACTTGCAATACATAAATACATATACACAAATAGTTGCAATACACCCATACATATAAGTAAATATGATTAATGTAAACAATAAGTGAAGTTAACAAATAATTTTCCTTAGCTTAGTAAATCTGAACTATTTCAGCATGTGATAAATACAAGCGAGATGTTTTGCATTGTTTTTATTGGGCTGTGTGAATATGCACTAACACCGGTGCGTCTCCATTTGGCTACGTCTTGAGTATGTAGTTCCATGTGTGGCTACATCACCAGTTGCATGGGGGTATTTGACTACCTGGCTGCTGGTTCCTCAGCTGAGACCACAGCCTCCCTCCTTCAACTTTTTTCTTGTTTTGTTTTGAGACAGGGTTTCCTTGTGTATATCTAGCTGTTCTTGAACTAGCTTTGTAGACCACATTGGCCTGGAACTCACAGAGATCTGCCTGCCGCTGCCTCCCGAGAATGACGGGATTAAAGGCGTGCACCACTGGGACTACCTCCCTTCTCCTCAGTTTTTTTTAGTTCCTTGGCAGGGATGAGAAAGAGACCACCTACTTTGGTGTCTTAGAAGGTCAGTTTGTTTGCTCAGGAATATTACCAGTAAGTGGTTCTCATCAGCATTCTGCTCATACAATCTTGTAGCGGGCTCTAAGCAGTGAAAAGCATGCTTCTGTGGACCTGGCACAGAGGGTTCTTTGGCTGCACATGGTGATTTCACCTTTAATCCCAGGACTGGAGGCAGAGGAAGCAGCAGAACTCTGAGTTCAAGGCAAGCCTGGTCTACATAGGGAGTTCCAGGGCAGCTAGCAGCGTAGTAAGACCCCAGATCTCTCTCTCTCTCAAAAAAGGCAGTGGGTGGGTAGGGGACACACTTACTTAAATCTGGGGCAAAGCCTTTAATTGTTGGTCCTAAAGCTGGGCTGGGGGTGAGGGAGTTTCTGTGTGTGTGAGGAACATTAAGGAATAAATCAAGCAATAAATGAAGACCTTGTCTTTATCTTTTCATTTAGTGGAATAGAAGATGAACTCAACTGAATTCAGTGAAGATGTAGAAGAAGGTAAAACTAAAAGTTTTCAATTGAATATTTTTGAGTAGCTTATACATTCACATAGTCCCAAATTTAAAAAGTGTCTAATGAAAAGTCTTTCTGCCCCTGTTGGCAGCCCCTCTATCTACAGCCTGTTTCCAGTTGCCTTTTAAAAGTAGAGAAAGGCAATTTTTAGGGGTGGGGGGTGTAGTTCAGTTCAGAGTCCTTGGCTCTGGGTTGGTTGATTACATCTGTCACACATTTATTACCCCCTTATTCTCCCCTCCCCCCAAGGACTAGACGGTAGCCCCACACACCTATCCCTGAGAACCCCGCCGCCCTCCCAGCGGCCCTGGTCTTCCCTACTGAGCCCCCCATTTCTTCTCTGCCATAGTTCTAAAAAATAACCCTGTGAAAGTCGAGGGCGGCGATGCTGTGCTGGACTGCTCCCGGAACTCCAGGGCCTCTGAGAAGCACCCTCTGGACAGCGTCCTCACTGCCCTCCACGATTCCAGCAAGCGGAAGCAGCTGGGCAGCGACGGCCAGCCAGACTCTGTCCCCAGTGTGAAGAGGAGGCGGTTGATACCCGAGGTGAGGGCGTTACTCCCTCTGGTCCTAGGTGAATCTCTGCACTTGTGGGCATCTGCCGGGCGTTGATTCTTGGGTCTGAGAGGAGGGTTTCACTTATGCTGTCTCCTGTCTAGCTTCCCTTTTTAGAAGGTCGTCAGCTGAAATGCTGTGTCCTTAACACTGGGAGCAGAGTCTTCACAGTACAAGCATTTGGAGTTCTTCGTTTTGCGCTGCCTTTAGGGATGTGGGAAATTTGTTAATGGCGAACCGTGTTAACAGATGCCTACCATGGCTGTCCAGGCAAGGCTGATCCTGGGCAAGCTGGGGCAGCAGGTCTTTTCCTAGATCAAGACCATCATTTATAGATACAAAGGGATTGCTCCTAAGAAACTCGCATGTGAATCTCCTTCCACAGTTTCTTTCTCTCTCTTTAGAGATAGGGTCTCTAGACAGATTCAGTTGCCTCTTAGGAGTGCTGGGTTCAAGGAATGTGTCACTGTGCCTTGGCTGTCTGTGTCTTTACTTAGTCCTAGAGATTGGACTTGGTGCTGGGCATGGTTTGCCATCCAGCCACACCCCAGGTTTTTGTGTACTTATTTTATTTGAAACAATCTCATCAAGTTACCTACTCTGGGCTTTCACTTACTTTATAGCCCAGTAGACCTGTAACTTGTCACTCTCCTGCCTCAGCCTCCTGAGTGACTGGCATTACAGGGCTCTGTCACTTGGTTCACTTTGCTACATTCCCTTCTTCCTCCTTCTTGGCAGAATTTTGCCACGTTAGCTGGCCTGGACACTCCTTATAGACCAGGCTAGCTTCAGACTTGGACAGCACCTCTTGCCTCTGCCTGCTGTGTTGGAATTTTTACGACTGCACCCAGCAGTGGCATTTTGTGAACTCGTGGGAGCCTCCAGCTCCTGCTTTGGACCCAGGGTCCCCCTAGCCCTTTCCTTCCTGTCTCTCCTGGTTCTTTGTCTACTAGAATCTCCATACAGGATCTTCTCTTTCAGCCATACCTCTGATTCTCTGTGAACTCGCACCTCTAAGGTGTGAGCAGGACACTCTCCAGCCTTTTCTCCTGGCCCGTCTCTATTCATCTCTGCCACCCACCAACTTACAGACCAGGCAATCTGATGAAGTCTGCCAAACACAAAGAAATAGAATCACTAAGAAAACCTAAACTGGGGCTCAGCAGTTAGAGCATTAACTGCTTTTCCAGAGGTCCTGAGTTCAATCCCCAGCAACCACATGGTGGCTCACAACCATCTGTAATGGGATCCACTGCCCTCTTCTGGTGTGTCTGAAGAGAGCGGCAGTGTACTCATATACATAAAATAAATAAATAACTCTTTTAGGAAGAGGAAAAAAAAACCAAACTAGGATATAACTGGAAATGAAAACCTTAGGACGCCAAAGACCTCAGCAACAAGCCCAGCCGCAGAGGCATGGAAAGTTGCCTGTTGTATTGAACTTGACTAAGGACTGAGAGAATAGACAGAGGTATGTCTGCTTCTCACAGCCTGCAGGTAAAATGTACTCCATAAAGTAGTCAGGACAGAGGAGTGAGGCTTAGGTGGGTGTCCAGTCTAGGCCGAAGCCTTCTATGGTCCTGCAAACACCTTTCGTTCTAGAAAAACATTTTCCCAGACTCCCATACCTAGCTCCAGATCTTCTGCCTTTAGCCCCAACCCCTTGCCATCTTGCTCTTATTCTAACCTGTATATGCTGGCAACCTCGAATTTTTTGTCCTCAGAGCACCAGGGATTCATCTCTTTCCACGTCACCTTCCCCCTGAGACAGGGTATCATGCTGCTCAGGTCAGCCCTGAACACTGTGAAACAAAGGATGAAACTTCTGTCCTGGAGTGCTGGTCCGTAGGTGTGTGCCAGCATGGTTTATCGGTGCTGGGGATATCAGTGTACCAACTGAGCCACGTGCCCAGCTGCCTTAGTTACTGTTCTTTTGCTGTGAAGAGACACCATAACCAAGGCAACTCCTGTGAACGGATGCATTAAATTGGGAGCTTGCTTCAGTTTACAGACCATTATCACGATAATAGTAAGGAACATGGATCCAAGGAGCATGGATCCGTATGGGCAGTCACTGGAGCAATAGCTGAGAGTCGGATCCTAATCTGTGGTAGTGGCAGCGGTGGTGAGGGGGCTGGCACGAGCTTTTTAAATCTCAAAGCCTATCCCCTAGCAACACACTTCCTCTAACAAGGTCACACTTCCTGATCTTTGAATACTGCCACTCTCAGGTGACTAATATAATATATGGGAGCCATTCTTATTCAAACTACCACGTCAGCCCTTAGTAACTTTTTATAGTATTCTTTATATAGATGAGTCTTATTACATTTATACCTAAGCCTTTCTTTTCCATCCACTCATGCGTGCGTGCGAGCGTGTGAGCGTGTGTGCCAGTGTGCTCTCATGTTCATGGAGAGGGGAGAGGACAGCTTGTAAGGAGTTGTTCCTCTTTTTCCACCGAGTTCTGGGAGTGGGATTCAAATCATTAGTCTTGAAGGCAGGCATCTTTAGGTTTTATTTATTATATTTTATGTGTATCAGTGTTTTGTCAGCATGTATGTCTGTATTCCACTCGATTGCCTTCTGCTCTCGGGGGCCAGAAGGGGGCGTTGGGTCTCCTGGAACTAGAATTCCAGAAACCAAAGCTGGGTCCTCTGGAAGAGCTGCCAGTGAACTGCTCTTAACCATTGAGCCATCTATTTCCCCGGTACATGAAGAAATTTTAACTTCTTCCTGTAACTTCAGTTATCTTTCCTTGTTTTATTACTTTACTTCAGTGTTGAACAGAAATGTTGAGAGGAGACTTTGTGTGGTTTTGTTTGTTTGTTTGTTTGTTTTGTTTTTCGAGACAGGGTTTTTCTGTGTAGCCCTGGCTTTCCTGGAGCTCACTCTGTAGACCAGGCTGGCCTCGAAGGAGACTTTGTGTTTTGTTCCACATGACATTAGAAAGTTCTTGTTTCTCAGTGTAGACTATCAGGCTGGGAAGCACAGACAGGAGGATTGTAGGGCAGCCTGTGGTACCCGGAGCCATGTCTTCATATTATAAGACCCCCCACAACCCTGACCCAGGACCTTGTGTGTTCCAGTCCAGGCGGGGCTCAGTTAGCACTGTAGCTTAAGCAGCTGAGAACACCCCTGAGTTGAGTTCTGGCTTTCCTGCCCCTACCTCCAGAATGCTGGATTAGAGGCTTACACCTAGACAAGTATTTATAGAAATTCATCTGGGCCAACCGGCTATACTTTTAGAAGACTACTAATTACTGATTCATTTTCCTACTATGTTCAGCTATATTCAGATGATCTGTTTCTTATATTGATTTTAACATATTGTGTCTTAATGAGATCCCATGTAGTCCATCTGGCATCTACTGCCCTCCTTGGTATATGCTCACTATGTAGACCAGGCTAGCTTAAAAGTCATAGAGCTCAACCTGCCTCTGCCTCCCCAGTGTGATTACAACATACGTAGCTCCCTCTCCTCTCCTCTCCTCTCCTCTCCTCTCCTCTCCTCTCCTCTCCTCTCCTCTCCTCTCCTCTCCTCTCCGTCTCTCTGTCTCTCTGTCTCTCTTTCTCTTTTGGTTTGGTGTTTGTTTGTTTGTGTGCTTGTTTATTTGAAACAGGGTATCTTTTCATAGCCCTAGCTGTCTTGGAATTTACTGTGTAGAGCAGGTTAGCCTCAAGCTCAAGGGAATCAAGAGATTCCCTACCTTTTCTAGGGCCAAGGCAGGTACCACCACCCTGGCTTTTTTGTTTGTTTGTTATTGTTGTTTTTAATTGAGCATTTGTCTGATTTCATTTTCTCTCTTTTATCATACCAACTCTTTTTTCCCCAGTGGTGCCTTAGAATGCAAGGAACAGTTCTTTATTTACTTAGTTTACAGTGTCCTCCCTGCATGTATGCCTGCATGCCAGAAGAGGGCATCAGATCTCATTATAGATGGTAGTGAGCTATGATGTGGTTGCCGGGAATTGAACTCAGGACCTTTGGAAGAAGAGCAGCCAGTGCTCTTAACCGCTGAGCCATCTCTCCAGCCCCACTTAAAACTTTTAAAGGGTATTATTCAACGTCAGTAGCAGGAATGCAAGTACAGATGGATGCTGTGTTAGGTAGGTATGAATACATTTTGTCTTATTTTTACGCTCATCGTGTGTAAGCGGGTTACATGGCTTTGGCATCAGAGGGCAGCTTGCAGGAATAGGAGCTATGCTTCCATCGTGTGTGTTCTTGGATTAACACTCATTAGATGGGCAGGCTAACGTCCTGCTTTGCTCTCAGTATAGCAGACCTGCGCTGCTCCTCTGTCCTTGGCTCGGGGTCCTGTCGTGTGCCACCCCAGCCACCCAGCTCCCTGCGTGGCTGGAGTCAGATCTCACAGGCTCTGCTAAAACCTGTGCAGAGGAATACACAGTGCTCCAGAACATTCCAAAGTAGTTCTGTTTTTAACTCTGCTTTCATGTTTGTGAAGGAATTTTTCTCTGACACTTACTGAAGACCTAGGACTTCTGAAGGTAAAACCCACAAAAATGTGGGTGTGCTCTGACAGACCCGCTGGAGTGTTAACTCGGAGGTGTGTCCCCCTGCCTCATCACACTCTGCCTTTCCATCCTTGCCCTGCTTCCCTGGAGATCTCTGCGCCTGGCTGTCCTCTGTATGGCTGTAATCCTCTGTGCTCGCTCTCACAGTTTCAGGGGTGACGGCTCATCCCCTTCTCTCCCTGTCTGCATCCTAGGAAAGTTGTTTGGTTCTAGTTTGTTCAAGTTGTTTACTTGATAAAATGAGGTAGGGCTTCCAGGCTTTTTGCATGGAGATCCAGATTTCCAAAAGCACCAAATAATAACTAGTCTATTGTGTAGCTGGATCTCATTTTGTGTACCCATTCATGGACCGATGGGCATTTGGGTTGGTCCCATTTTGCAACTGTCAGGAGTGATACTTAAGACAGTTTTTTAGAGTGTGTGTGTGTGTGTGTGTGTGTGTGTGTGTGAGTGATGTATGCATATTTGTGTTCAAGAACGGGGGCCTCTGTGTTGGAAGTCAGTGGACAACCTGGTGGTGTGTCTGTCCTCACCTTTCACCTTGAAGCTCTCTTGTTCACCTCTGTGTGCAACAGGCTAGCTGACCAAGAGCTGTCCATACTCCATCTTGTCTTAGGAGCAGTGTTATTTCACACGTCTCCTACTGTGTTTAGCTTTTGATAGGTTCTGGGGATCCCACCTCAGCTCTTCACAGTGCCACAGCAAGTGCCTTACCCATTGAGCTGTCTCCCAAGCCCGAGTGAGACATTTTTAAACAATCTGTAATGCTCATGACTAGACTGTCCTTGGACTCAGAGCTCCACCAGCCTTCCTAGTGCTGGCATAAAAGGTGTGCACCATCATGCCTCACTGCCTTTAGTTTCTTCATCAGCCTCTTAAGTGCTTAACTTGTATACTTCTGTGGCTGGCTGGTACTTGCTTTTTTGAAAGCTTGTGGAAATTTATATGTCAGTAAATCAGTATTCTCAGAACCCTTATGACTTGAGAACAGCAATTGAATTTTTTGAGTGTAGGCTGAGTTTCTGAAATAACACCAGTACAGGTCAGATAGGGTTGGTACTTGCCCTTTTCCTGGAGTTCCTGAGCCTGTGCTAGTGGGGCCAGGCAGCGAGCATAAGATCTCTTAGCACTTTGACATCTGGGGAGTGACTGTCTTCACATGCCTTCTACAGTTATCAGGGAAACTAGCATGGACTCCCATAGGAAGCTGTCTGGTGCCTTCTCAGACACCGCACATCTCTGTGCCACCCCCAGTCAGCACAGGTGGTCATCCATTGCTGTCTTCTACTCTGTGGAAGTAGGCAAAGCAGGGACTGTGGGAAGTTGTGTCTCTCTGAAACTTAGCTGTGCCGACCCCTTGTGTGTATGGTGTTTAGCCTGCATGTATGTGTGTTCATCATGTGCATGCCTGGTACCCGTGGAGGTCAGGAGAGGGTGTCAAATCCCATAGAACTCGAGTTATAGACAGTTGTAAGCTGCCATGCCTTTGCTAGGACTTGAACCTAGGATCTCTGGGAGATCAGCCAGTGTTCTTAATCACCCAGCCATCACTCCAGCCCCCCACACCTTTGTTTTATCCCTGATGCTTTTGGAAAAATCTTACAAAGACTGTGGGAAGGACTGACTCTGCCCTCCCTGCAATGGGCAGGGCAGCACAGCTAGAGTGTTGGGTAATCATATTTGTTCTTTCTTTGTTTTGTTTTGTTTTGTTTTGTTTTGTTTTGTTTTGTTTTTTGAGATAGAGTTTCTCTGTATAGCCCTGACTGTCCTGGAACTCACTCTGTAGACCAGGCTGGCCTCAAACTCAGAGATCCACCAGCCTCTGCCTCCCAAGTGCTGGGATTAAAGGCATGCACCACCACTGCCCGGCATCATATTTGTTCTTAATGCCTTTTATAAGGGGAGATGTCCAGGCCGAGGTTAGCTCTATTCTCCAAGGGCCTTTTGTTTGTGTCCGTCTTCCACTGTGGCTGGTCTTTCAGATGGAGAACAGAAATGCCGTCTATGACTGCCAAACAAGCTGGGGTTCCTAAGGTGCCTTACAGAGTAACTGAGGCAAATGGGGATTGCAGTTCTTCCCATTAAAAACAGAGAGCTTTGTGTTTCTAAGCCTTCCCTGTCAGGAACTGGTGGGACGTTGAGGGCTGCAGGGGTGCTTGTGAGGGGTCCCAGGAGTCTTAAATGGCGACTCCTTCCAGGTTCTGTGAGAAGCATCAGGAAGGCCTGGAGAGAAAGCAGCAACCGAGGAGTCTGAGGTGATTCCCTCCTAGTGCACCCAGGGTCTTGGCTAGTTCTCAGGCACTGGGGTGTTTCTGTCAGCTGCAGGTAGAGTAAATCCAGGAGACCTGTCACTAAGTGGGTCTGGGCACTTGTGCTAGGTGTGTATGTATTGCTCTCAATGCCGTGATTCCAGAAGAGTGGTGCCAGCCTCCTGCTGCATCACGTGGCCTAGGCTTGAGGTCACATTAATTTTCCCTTCGTGCTTCCCCACAGACATGCTGCCTTCTTGGCCTTCCACTTGGCTGACTCCTTGGACAGTGTTTAAGCTCATTAGTCACTGAACTGAAATCAGTAACTGCTCTAAGATCGGGGTCTGATGGCGATGACCCGTACTTCCTGCACTGGTGGCTGTATCCCTGGTGTCTCCCCAGGATGTCTGCTGCCTGTCACTTGCATGGCAGCATTGGCCTCTCACTTAGTTCCAATCTCCAGCTGAGGTCTTCAGGCCTTCCCTTGTGAATGAAGTCCCATCAGGCTAGCTACTGGCACCAGCCGGAGCTGTGCCACAGAGTTCCCATATGTCTGGAAGATGCACCTTGGAGAGTTGGGAACTGTCAGCCAGATACCGTGTGCCAAGTAGCACAGATTTAAGGATTTCTTGATATTCCTCGACAGCTGAGCAGAGATTTTTATCATCAGCCGTAAACAGCCAGCGCATCATTGACTTGGCAGCATTAGTGGAATTAATTGAGCACAGAGTTGACGGGACCCAGTGTAGGGACGGCTAAGACCCTTCCCTCTGATGCTTGTGTTTGTTGAATTGTGTGTTCAGGGTTTCTGTGAGTGAAGAACATTGCCCTCTATTGGAACTGTTAGCTTCTTATTAAGCAGCTTAGTAAGAAATAGAGTTTCTATCATGCTTGGTAGGAATGGCGATATTTGTGTTAAAAAGACTAAGACTGGGTTGAGAACTGTGGAGGGGACCCCCAGCTGGGCATTCTCACATCCTGCGTAGGAATGTGGGAGAATCCAGAGATTGAGTTCAAGGTTGGTACTAGTCATTCTCTGTGCCTCTCTTCTGTATCGTCTGGAAGGCAAGTCTCTGTCCAGAATACTCACTGTACAGTAACTGTTCCTCTGATGGCCTTAGTGCAAGAGTCCTATTTCATCTGTGCCAGTGGACGTACTTGTCAGGAAGCAAACATTCAAACGTTAACCTGCAGGCCAAGTAGGCACCTTTAATCCCAGCACTAGGGAGGCAGAGGCAGGCTAGAGTTCCAGAAAGCCAGGGTTATACAAAGAGACCTGTCTCAGAGAAACAAAACCAAGCCAAACAAGTTACTCTGAAGCACTTACAGTTAATTATAGTTAATTACTGTGACTACAAACTCAAAATCTTCCCTGTTGGCAAAACCTCACAGTAATCCCATGATCTGTGAAACTTACCATTTTAAAGTTTTATTTTTATTATTTTTAATTGTGTGTGTGTGTGTTCACACATGCGCCTGTGTGTCTGAGGAGGCCAGAGGTGTCTTGGAGCTGGAGCAGTTGTGAGCTACTTGAATTTGGTGCTGGGAACCAAACTCTCTCTCTGCAGGTGAGTTCTTAAGTGCTGAGCTGTTGCTTCAGGCATGCCCCTGACCCCCCAAATTATGTTGATGCAACAGAACTTAAGACATAAAATTGCTTAAAATCTAATTTGGTCTACAGAAATGGGCAACTAAGATATAAGAGTTTGCTAGGGTGGTGCTTCCCGTTAGTGACCTACAATTTTTGGGTGTGTGCGAGTGTGCACACACATGCACGCGCACAGCTGGGAATGCGCAGGTGCACACAGATGAAGCAACACTTCTTAAATCCGTATCTGTGTGGTACTCTCAGTTTTCTATTCTGTGTATCTTTTTCTTCCTCTTTTAAGGTTTTTACTTCCTCCTCCATTTTTTTTTTTATCTCAATTATGACACACTGGATCAATTTTATTATATACTAACCCCAAACTTATCAGGAATGAAGGTTCTTATTCTTATTTTTTTTAAGCTTCATAAGTATTTAGTTTTCTGACTCTGCTTGTGCCTTTAACGCTTTCTTGCTGATTTTCTATTCCTGAATAAAGAAAGCATCCTGCCTCAGACACACTGAGCCCACAGGGATCCACCACAGGCCTTGCTTCTGTGTCTCTTTGGTTTTGACAGTCTCATGAAGACTTCAGGTCTCTTAGCAGGAACCCCTTGAAGCCTCCCTGAGCACATGCCACATTAAGATTTTGGTGCTTGCCGGGCAGTGGTGGCGCACGCCTTTAATGCCAGCACTTGGGAGGCAGAGGCAGGCGGATTTCTGAGTTCAAGGCCAGCCTGGTCTACAGAGTGAGTTCCAGGACAGCCAAGGCTACAAAGGAGAAACCTGTCTTGAAAAACCAAAAAAAAAAAAAGAGAGAGAGAGAGAGAGACAGAGACAGAGAGAGAGATATTTTGGTGCTTTTCGAACCTTCTTGGTACTGAGGTAAACAGTCCTATTGCCAGGCCGTCAAGGCAGCCTAGTTCTGTAGGAAAGCCCATGCCGACATGTTGAATGCTGGACCATCCTGAGTGCCTCTAAGCACCAGAGAGGTCTTAGTTCTGCTTACCCTTTTCCTACTGTTTCTGCTTACCACCCTCTTCCTTCTCCATTGTGCTGGCTTTCCTCCCGGCTTCCCTTCTATCGCCTTTCTTGGTAGACGATTGGGTCTCATGTAGCTCACATAGGCCTGAAACTGTCTACATAGATGACTCGACTCACTTCTGACCCTCTTGCTTCAGCCTCGCTAGTATTTGTAGTGCAGGTAAGCACCATTGTGTCCAGTTGTATATGGTGCTGGGGGCCCCACCCTAGCCTTTCTGTGCAGTTGACAAGAGCTATCCCACTGTGTGACACTCCATTCCCCCTCCCCACCTCCCCACTTTTAAAAAAACAAAAATCATGATCTTACTCTGTAGCCCAGGCTGACCTGGCATGCACCACCACTGCCTGACTTAGTTTCTCTGTATAACCCTGACTGTTCTGCAACTCACTCTGTAGCCCAGGCTGACCTCAATCTCAGAGATCTGCCTGTCTCTGCCTCCCAAGTGCTTGGTTTAAAGGCGTGCAGCAGCAGCACCACCATTACCCAGGTGTGTTTCTTACTGTAGTATGAAATAAAATCTTGTCTGAAAATAGGAGGGGCTGGGGCTGGAGAGACGGTTGGGTGGTTAAGAGCACAGACTTCCAGAGCAGCCAAGTCCAGCACCCGTGTCAGGCAGCTCACAACTGCATGTGACAGTAAGCAGTTCTCTGAGCTCTGCATTCACATGGTCGTACCCATACACAGACAAACACATAGACAGGGTTAAAAATTAATTAAATATTGGTTTATCTTATTTACATGTATAAGTGTTTTTCCTGTACCACATGTGTGTCTGGTGCCTGAAGAGACCAGGAGAGGGTATCAGAGCTCCTGGGATTGGAGTTTCAGATGGGTGTGAGCCATCATGTAAGTGCTGGGAACCAAACCTGGGTCTTCTGGAAAAGTAGCCTGGCCTCTTAACCAATGAGCTATCTTTCCTAAAAGTAAATAAATATATTTAGTTAAAGTAAAATGTTAAAGGGCTGTGTTTAGCTCTGTGGTCGAGCGCTACGGTAGCTAAATGCTTCAAGTCTAAGACACCTGAGGCTCTGGGTTCAATACCAGTCCTCGTGGGGTTAAGGAAAGAAGTCTTCCTCCCTTTCTGGCACATAGACAAGTAAAAGAACTCTAAAGTGTTTTTCCTCCCCGTCTGCTCAGTCTCTTTATAGTCCTAGTCAGACTCCTGAGAGCTGCCGTCACTGTGCCTTTCCCTCCTGTGCACTGAGAACTTTGTTAGTGAGAGCCGTCCTGACATCGTGACGAAAGGCTACAGCATTACTTCTCCCGTGCTGAATGCCTTGCTTAATACAGTCTTGTAGTGGGAGATATTTGTTAAGTACTTCCGTTATTGTGCTTGGTGTGTAGTGTCTCAAAACTACCTTGCTGCAAGACATAGAAGCTGAGGCATGAAAAGTCACACAGGGAAGGCCCTGTGTTTATCCCACCCTCTGTCCTTGGAGCATGCCTGTGTGTGTGTGTGTGTGTGTGTGTGTGTGTGTGTGTGTGTGTGCGCGCGTGCGTGTTTTGCCCGACCTCTCTTTACTGGAACTCTTTACAAGAGCTGAGGTTTTGAATATATTTGGCAAGCATTATAACACAGTGTTCCCCCCTAGCTCCCAGGGGTCCTTGTCTTAGGCAGAGATTGGACAGTGGTAAAATATCTGCCCCAGGCCGGGAGATGGTGACACATGCCTTTAATCCAGCACTTGGGAGGTGGAAGCAGGTGGATTTCTGTGGGTTTGAGGTCAGCGTGGTCTACAGAGCTAATTCTGGGACAGCCAAGGCCCCCCATCCCTCACCCCCCCACACACTGTCTTTTACTTTGCTGAGTTACAGGGTAGATCAGAAATGTCACGCACGCTCCATCATTCAGTGGGTGGGGGAGAGGAGGAGTTACCAGGAAGGAGCAGAGAGGAGAGTAGATGCAGACCACACATAGCCTCTCCCTCCATCCAAGAAAGATAGCCCTCTGCTCTCAAGCAGTAACATGTGTTAGGGATAGATGCTGCCGGCCTTTGTGTTAGCCTGTACTGATCCACCACAAAGCAGTCACATGGGCAGCTTCATGGGTGTCATCATCAAAAATCCCTTTGTGTTCCTGACCCTATTACTCAGCAAATGGAGGCAGGAGGAGAGGGAGACGCTCATCTTTGAAAACGAAACAAAAGACCACCACCAAAATAAAAAAAAAATCCTGGGTGGGGGATGAGGTGTAGCTCACAGTAGGCATATGTAATCAGCCCTGGGTTCAATCCCTGGAACAACAACAAGAATCTCTTCCAGGTCTCTCTCCTGTGAGTTGAGTGGTTTGTTTTATCTTAAAGAGGGTCCAGGAAGTCCCTCACTCATCAATATGTAGTAGGCACCGGAGGCTGCGAGCTCTCTGTTTTGTTGGGGCTGCTTTTCTTATCCCTTACTACCTCCACCTGGGTGGGTTAACCTTATCTCCTGAGTATCCTCTATCCTGTGTTTGCTTAGGCTACCAAGAACTCAGTTCAGTTTTGTGCTGGAATTGGTGATCTGGACTGAGGAAGGCAGTGAGGTCTGGAACAGTGACGGAGCCTGACCTGAGCACAGCCTCTGAAGGACAGCCTGAGATTGTGTGAGCATGCAGTGCGAGGAGAGCGATGGTGTGCTGCTCTCTGCTGGAGTGGAGAGTCATCCTCACTAAGCCGTAGTCATAGTACTCAGTCCAGAGCTTTGGTCAAAGGAGGCTGGGAAGTAGTCTCTAGCCAGCACTCCCATAGACGCTCAGGGCAGGTGTTCATCTGTGGCATTGGGTGGGTGCTGGCAGTGGAGGGATGCTCTAACAGTGGTGATACTGAGGAGTCCCCAAGTCACTATGAGAATCTTCCATCCATGGACTCAGAGCTTCTAGGCCAGCCTACTACTGTGTTCCTGCTACTGTGTGCCTCATGGTAATTGTAGAAGTTCTTGTCCAGCCTTACTAGCCTGGCACAAGCATTCTGCAAGAGCAGGAGCCTTTCTGGGTCTAGCCTGAGCCCTTTCTCAAGGAGTAGGAGGATGGAACAGGTTGGCCCTCAGACGCCACTGTGTGTTTGTAGTATGTTCCTGTCTGCGCAGGGTTTTTGGACCAGGAAGCATTGACTTTGGGTCCTCTGTGCAGTCCCTGCCCAGTGTAGTGCGGTACATCAGAACACACACCTAACTGCACAACGGTTTCTGTTTTTTAGGCCCTCGTGGCAGGCATGCGCACCCGAGAGAACAGCTCACCCTGTCAGGGAAATGGAGAACCTGCCGGCAGGGGCAGGAGTGGGAGCTGTGTGTGGCCTGCAGAAGAGGAGCCTGCCACTGAGGCCGCCATGCCTTCCTACAAGAAGCCCCTGTATGGCATCTCCCACAAGATCATGGAGAAGAAGAACCCTCCCTCGGGAGACCTGCTCAGCCCCTATGAGCTCTTCGAGAAGGCAAACTCCAGCAGCAGCCCTTCTCCTCTGCGCCTGCTCAGTGAATCTCAGAAGCGGGAATGCGGTGTCGGGGTTACCACTGATGGAGACCCCAATATCTACTTCCTGATCCAGAAGATGTTCTATATGCTCAACACACTCACGTCTAACATGTCCCAGCTTCACAGCAAGGTGGACCTGCTCTCCCTCGAGTTGAGCCGTGTCAAGAAGCAGGTGAGCCCTTCTGAGCTGGTGGCCAAGTTCCAGCCTCCGCCTGAGTACCAGCTCACTGCTGCAGAGCTGAAACAGATCGCCGAGCAGAGCCTGTCCTGCGGCGACCTAGCTTGTCGCCTGCTGGTGCAGCTTTTCCCTGAGCTCTTCAGCGACTTGGATTTCTCCCGGGGCTGCAGTGCCTGTGGCTTTGCCGCCAAGCGGAAGTTAGAGTCACTGCATCTCCAGCTGATCCGCAACTATGTGGAGGTCTACTACCCCTCGGTGAAGGACACAGCCGTGTGGCAAGCCGAGTGCTTGCCACAGCTGAATGACTTCTTCAGCCGCTTCTGGGCCCAGAGGGAAATGGAAGACAGCCAGCCAGGCGGCCAGGTCACCAACTTCTTTGAAGCCGACCAAGTGGATGCCGGCCACTTTCTGGACAACAAGGACCAAGAGGAAGCTCTGTCTCTGGACCGCAGCAGCACCATCGCCTCGGACCATGTGGTGGACACACAGGACCTCACCGAGTTCCTAGATGAAGCCTCCTCTCCAGGTGAGTTCGCCGTGTTCCTGCTGCACCGGCTCTTCCCGGAGCTCTTCGACCACCGGAAGCTGGGTGAGCAGTACAGTTGCTACGGTGATGGAGACAAGCAGGAGCTGGATCCGCAGAGGCTGCAGATCATCCGCAACTACACAGAGATCTACTTTCCTGATATGCAAGAGGAGGAAGCCTGGCTGCAGCAGTGTGCCCAGCGCATCAATGATGAGCTGGAGGGCCTGGGGCTGGAGGGAGGCAGCGAGGGGGAGGCACCGCGGGACGACTGCTACGACTCCTCTAGCCTGCCAGACGACATCTCGGTGGTCAAGGTAGAGGACAACTTTGAAGGCGAGCGGCCTGGCCGGCGCTCCAAGAAGATCTGGTTGGTGCCCATTGACTTTGACAAGCTAGAGATTCCACAGCCTGACTTCGAGATGCCGGGTTCAGACTGCCTTCTGAGCAAGGAGCAGCTGCGCAGCATCTATGAGAGCAGCCTGTCCATCGGCAACTTTGCCTCCCGCCTGCTGGTGCACCTCTTCCCGGAGCTCTTCACCCACGAGAACCTGCGCAAGCAGTACAACTGCAGCGGCTCCCTGGGCAAGAAGCAGCTGGATCCTGCCCGCATCAGGCTGATCCGCCACTACGTGCAGCTCCTCTACCCGAGAGCCAAGAACGACCGTGTGTGGACCCTGGAGTTTGTGGGCAAGCTGGATGAGCGCTGTCGGCGCAGGGACACGGAGCAGCGCCGCTCCTACCAGCAGCAACGCAAGGTCCACGTGCCTGGCCCCGAGTGCCGGGACCTAGCGAGTTATGCAATCAACCCCGAGAGGTTCCGTGAGGAGTTTGAGGGGCCCCCGCTGCCTCCTGAAAGGAGCAGCAAAGACTTTTGCAAAATACCCTTGGACGAGTTGGTGGTCCCCTCACCTGACTTTCCGGTGCCTTCCCCCTACCTGCTGTCAGACAAGGAGGTACGTGAGATCGTGCAGCAGAGCCTGTCGGTGGGTAACTTCGCCGCCCGCCTCCTGGTCAGGCTCTTCCCCGAACTCTTCACCGCCGAGAACCTTCGACTGCAGTACAACCACTCCGGGGCTTGTAACAAGAAACAGCTGGACCCCACGAGGCTGAGGCTCATCCGCCATTACGTGGAAGCTGTCTACCCCGTGGAGAAGATGGAAGAGGTGTGGCACTATGAATGTATACCCAGCATTGATGAGCGGTGTCGCCGCCCCAACAGGAAAAAGTGCGACATTCTCAAGAAAGCCAAGAAAGTAGAGAAATGACAGGGCTGGGGCTGCCCAGGGACTTGGGTCACCACAGGCTGAGCAATGGGTGCCCTTGGGACTGAGTATCGCTCTGGAGCTCGCGTATGGTATCCGCAGACAGGCACCTTATGCCAGTGGGGAGTGGTTTCCTACATTTGCACACCTACCCAGCCACAAGAAAGAAGCCTTGAATTTGGTCTTTTGTACTCATGACTTTGTTCTGTGTTCCCTGGTGGCACAGCCGGAGTTTTGGGGAGTAGCCAAGCTGTGAAATCAGAGAATTGGTAGGGTAGGGTCCCTTCACAGGGCTGGGGTGCCCTCCCTAGCTCTTAAAATTCAAAATTCAAATTTCAACTAGATGTGGTAGCCTCTAGGCCATTGGAGTTTGAGGCCAGTCTGGCTAGTCTGCATAGTGAATTCCAGCCCAGCTAGGGCTGGAGAATGAGACCCTGTCTCAAAAAAACAACAAAACACAGCAGCTTGTTTCTCTCCCCGGGTTTTACTTCTTCTATTTTTATCTTCTTCTTTTTTTTTTTTTTTTTTTTTTTTTTTAATTAAAATGAAACTTTGAACGAATCATTAGGCTCACTGGGAGCCGTTTTATTTAGAAAAAAATCTTAAAATATTTGAGATGAGATGTTGTAAGATTACTTCAGTTGCTGGGATTTTTAAAGATGATTTTAGATTTATGCTTTTTTTTTTTGTGTTTGTTTTAAAGAAATGCCATATTCAGGCATTATGGGTAACTGTGGCTTCAGGTGGCATAGTGACTGGTTTTACTAATCCTGTGTTTGACATCTGATTTTGGAAGAGTCCAAAGCCCCTTAGCTTCAGCAGACGGGATGGATTATAAGTAGTCTGTAGCCCCTTTCTTACTCTATGTGAGTTTCCCTTCTGCTGTGGCTCAGCCTGTCTACCACTGCCGTGTGGTGCTCACTGTGTAGATGAGAACACTGGAAGATGACATGAATGTAGATAGAGCGGAGGCATGGGTCTCATGGCCTTCATGGGAGCCATGTCCTCCTGCAGCCCTGTTCCCTCCCCCACACAGATGCCTGTGTAGAGGGACACATTGGTACACAATGTGTAGGGACATTTTTGTGTGATTTACGGGTGAGCTTTTGGGTTCACCAAGAACTGTTTACTCTCCGTGTATTTGTACAAAGTCCGTGTCCCCAGACCTCAGTGTTAGCTCCTCCCATGAGTAGCATGGTCTTGAACCTCCAAAGCCCAGGCCTAGGGCTCTTTTGCAGGTGTTGGAAGGACCCAAACCATCTTAAGTGGAGTGCCCACACCCCTTCCCAGTCCCAGCAGACCTTTTCCCTCAAACCTTTAGGAAGTTCTGCCGTTCTACCCCGCCCACCCCTAGCACGGAGGTGCACATCTCTTCCCCTTCTGCGCTGGGGCCAGAGAAGGAAAGGAAACTGTTTCCCCAACTCAGTGCATCTATCTCATCCTTGCCTAGAAGAGTAATGAGTTGCCCAGGGCAGTCATAAAACCCTTGTGGGACATTACAGGTGTGATAACTTTAATGGCTTAATATTTTGCTACCTTAATATGCAGAAATGATAGGAAGAATCTATGAATTTTTTCATAAAGATAAGAACCTCAGTTCTAGTAGACAACATGATATAATTTTGCATGTACCCAATGGGCATTAAAAAAAAAAAATAACAATTTTCAATACTGTAAAGCTTCTATCCACTGTCATTTTCAGATTATTTATGATATAACTGTAAACCTAAATTATTGACATTTGAGAAGTGCACAGAGACTTGGTGGCACTCTGTCACGTACCCACCCCCGCACACACATCCTTATAAGAAGTGAGGTGAGGGCCCAGGAAGAAGATAATAAAGCAGCCAGAAGACTCTTCTTTCCCCTCACTTGGCCTCTCTCTAATGCCTTAGTCACACACATGTGCACACACATGCACGCGCACGCGCACACACACACACACACACTACCCCAAAGATGGCCGTGGCACTCTCATTGCTTCACTGGTTCGAGAGAATTCCACGGGATTTGTTCTGGTCTTGAGGATGTAACCAAGAGGATTCCAAGCCATGTGAAGATTGTCCTGCTTTCTAGAAAGTGGAATGTGGCCCCGCGATGGCAGAAGCACAATCGGTCACTGAGTTTTTAGAAGTCTTGTCTACTCACATCAGAGAAATGGCGGGCCCTAGGTAGTTAGCGGGACTTCTCGTAACCCAGAGCATGTTAAATTCTGGGAACCTGTATTTTGGTTTCCTTAATACTTTAACTATGTAGGGCTTCTTCACCCCCACCCCCACCCCCACCCCCATTCCCTTTCCCTTTCAGTGAAAAGAGCCGGACACTCTGGGAGCTGTTCCTGCCCCTACTGGACTGTATGGTATCCTCACTCACCATCCGTACAGATAGCTCCAGTAGGCATTTTTTTTTTCATGAAGCAATATAAATATAAAATACTTATTTTTTCAGAATTTAATGGGTTTCATGAAATCTGTTGGCAACTGCTTTCCCTGTCCCCCTCTAAATTCTTTGTTTGCGTTTTGGATTATTTTTGCCTTGTATCCAGAGGACTAAAGATTAGCCCCGACAGTCTGATGTTCACCAAAATAGTCTGTCACGGTAGACGGTAGTGGTCTTGGTTTTTCTCTGTTAGTAAGCTGTTAAAGAATGTCTGACGATACTCTTGAATGTACAGTGTTCGAATCCTGCTTTAGTTTATGTGGCCGCATCTGTTTGGTGGCAAACGTCTGTCAGGGAATCGATGTCTAGTGTCGTTAGTGCTCGCTGCCCTTCCCCTTCAGTGTTGAAACCCAAACCTTCCTTTTCTTTTAAGTTAGGGGGTGAGGGGTTCATATCAGCAGCAATCATTAACCGACCAATGGATCTACTTAGTGGCGACTGGAGTTGGCCCGATCGCACCACAGCGTGGCCATTTGGGTTCTTGTAGAGATTGCCTCGGTTTCTACCATTCCCCCAGCAATTGCTTCCTACCTGATCCAGAGGGACCTGGAGACCCCTGGTTGGAGGTCACTGGGTCATTCTGGAGTGGGGGTGAGGGCCCAGGGCTATCACCACTGTGGGCAGTCCTTGCCTCTTGTAGATCCAGCCTTAATGTCTGACATCCCAGGAAGCGCAGACCCTGCACAAAGTGGATATCAGAGGGATACTGTGAGGGGTAAGTAACTTAGTTTTACCAAAGAGAATGAGATACCACGTCATGTCTGCCTGTTACCCTGATCTGAGTGCACCCTTAGAAAACTGAATGTACCACAAACCCAGGACAGTTTTGGAACTTGTATGCTCTCTAGCAACTTTGTGTGAATTTTTATACAAGCACTGTTTTATTAATTATATAAAATATAAAAATAGAAAAACTGTGGTCTCTTACGCTTCATTTCTTTAGGTCACTTAGAGTGTCTGGATTTGTCTGTCCGCCTGTCTATGTACCCTTCTCCCAGGCCCACAGGAGGACATGTGTGTTTGGGGACTTCAGTGCCTGGATGTGGGGCACAGCTCACAAGGTTTTAGCCACAGACGAGTGGTAGAACTCACCAAATAAATCCTCCAGTGTTACTTGTATACAGACCACAGGATGAGGCAATCCTCCGTCTTCTCCTTCCTGGCCTGGTGCCGCCGTGCCTGTACCAGCCGGACATCTCTTCCCTTTGACCCCAGGTTTTCCACCCTGGGTCACATGGGACGTAGTTTCTCAAAGCTAACCTAGTAACAAAAAGATGCTTTCCCTCTGCTGGTTAAAACTCAGTAACCTTTTAAAAATTAGCATATATCAAGCTAGAGAGAAGCTGTACACTACTCTCAGGAGTTGGAGAGATGGCTCAGTGGTTAGGTGCACTGGCTGCTCTTCTAGAGGACCCAGGTTCAATCCCCAACACCCATATGGCAACTTACCACCGTCTAGTTCTAGTTCCAGGAGATCCAGCATCCTCTTCAGACCTCCTTGACCACCATGTACGTGTGATCTGGCACAAACAGACATGCAGGCAAAACACCCATACACATTAAGAAATAAGGCATGCCAGGCGGGAGGGAGAGGGGCAGTTGGATTAAGTGCATTCTCCTACTGCATGCATTTTTCTGCTTTGTAACAGGCTGTCTTTGGGTTTCCATTGCTGTGAAATGACACCATCACCAAGAACTCATTCATAAAGTACAACATTGGGCTGGCTTGCAGGTTCAGAGATTCAGTCCATTATCCATCAAGGCAGGAAGCATGGCAGCATCCAGGCAGGTATGGTGCAGAGGGAGCTGAGAGTTCTGCATCTTCATCCAAAGGAAGCCAGGAGCAGACTTTTCTAGGTGGCTAGGAGAAGGGTCTTAAAGCCCTCCTCCAATAAGGCCACACACTTCCTTCAACAAGGCCACACCTCCTAATAGTGCCACCCCCAGAGCCAAGCATATTCACACCACTACACAGCCTTAGTTTAGAAAGGTCTTGGCAGGTAGGAAGAGGCAGC
>JANHMN010000019.1:12082857-12099215 GCA_030674055.1 Rhabdomys pumilio | reverse complement strand
CAGGGGCAGGGGCAGGGGCAGAAAGGAAAAAAATAGTTAATACAAAAGGCTTTATATGTGTATTTTTAAAAAATATTAATTTTATGTGTATTCCAATATTGTCATATAGCTCAACTGCCCTTGAACTTGCTCTGTAGCCAAGGATACTTCTGAGCTTCTTGTTCTTCTGCCTCCAGCTCCTGAGGTCTTCCACTACAGGCTGTGCCATCACACCTGGCTTTTATTTAAAATATACATTTAAAAAGCCTGCAGGCGTAGCTCAGTAGTAGGATACTTGCATAACGTATGTGAGGTCTGAGGTTACTATAAAAATAAGTAAATAACAAATGAATTAAAAATAAAGCTGGACGTGGCGACTCACTCGTGACTATAATCCTATATCTCTTGGGAGATGACACAGTTGAGCCTCTGGGAGTTTTTGGGCCAGTTTAGGCTATAGAGTGAGCCAGCCTGGACTACAAAGACTCTGTCTCAAAAGGCAAAACAGGATCTTATACTGTGGTTCAGTTGGTAGAGTGCCTAGCATGGACAAGACTCTGATTTGAGCCCCAGCAGTACATACGCTAAATGTTGACACAAACTGCGAGGCTAAAAGCTGGGAGTGTGCTATGATGGAGAAGCCTGGAAGCATCAAAAGGCTGGGTGACCTGCAAGGGAGCAGTGTCAGGCTGAAGTCATCTATGAGGAGGAAGCTACGGTTGGTAGACAACTTCCCACTGTAACCTCAGCTCTAAAGGACCCAATTGGCCTCCATGGGCACTGTGTTCATATGCACCCCTCCACATACATACATACATACATACATACGCACATAGTTTTTTTGTTTTGTTCTAGACAGGATTTCTATGTGTAGCCCTGGCTGTCCTAGAACCAGCATTGTAGAACAAGCTGGCCTTGAACTCACAGAGATCCACTTGCCTCAGCCTCCCTAGTGCTGGGGTTGAAGGACTAAAGGTGTGCACCACTACTGCCCTGCTTATACACATAGTTTTAAAAACAAATCTTTAAAGATAAGTAAATACCCTTGTGTGCCTGTCACTCCCTTGAACATGACAAATGTCCCTAAGACCCACTGGGCTTTCTGCAAGAAATATGGCGGGTACCAGCTCCACAGAATGGTGTGGTACAAGAACAAGACTCTTCGTATGTCCAGTGTTAAGGCCTAGGTAAACTATCAAGGCCTAGATGGACTGGTAAGGCCTAGGTAACTGTTACCTAGCTAGCCTGCCATTTTGTGCTATTACTGATATTATAAGGAAACTTTCTCTTTTTAAAAAAAAAATTATTATTTATATGCGTACACACTGTAGCTGTCTTTAGACACACCAGAAGAGGTCATCAGATTCCATTACAGATGGTTGTGAGCCATCATGTGGTTGCTGGGAATTGAACTCAGGACCTCTGGCAGAGCAGTCAGTCTTCTTAACAGCTGAGCCATGTCTCCAGCCCCGGAAACCTTCTCATATGTTGTTTCTGCTGTTACTAGGAAACTTTCTAATGCCAAGATTGATTACATAGTCTGTTATGTTTTATGCTCTTGGAAATCAATCACAATAAAAGTCAGTCGAACTGCTTTGTGTAGTTACCCATAATAAGCTTGGAACCGAACCAACCACCCAGCAGTACTTCCTGCACCTGTGTATAAGCTTTCATGGTATTTATTTTTATAAGCTGGTCCTGGGATGGACTCCAACATAAGAGAGACACCTGCAGCAATATTAGAAACTGTTTGGAATAAGACTTCCATTTTGAGTAGGGGTCGAGCAAAGTTAATTCTCAAGACCTCCCTGGGAACTGACATCCTTCTTGGCAGAAAGAGACATGTACCTGGGTAACTGACTCCTGGTTGGAAAGTTAAGACATGAATTTTGGACAAGTCCCATCCTGGTAGACAAGTTACGACATGAATGTTAGGCAAGGCAAGTCCCCTGCCACAGTTGGATACCCCAGCCAGTGGGAGCAGGATAAATGTACAGCAAAGACATGTCCCTAAAGAAGTCTCTTATCCCTAAATCCTGACTGGTAAAGTAACGTGGCACAGATGCTTGTAGATCTTACGATTAAAAATCCCTATACAATCTTGACTCAAGGTCAGGGACAGCTCCTGACCTTGTTTTTACCTATGTTCCTGATCAATCAGTCTTGGGGTGTGACATTCAATAAGTCATCCCTGTTTTACTGAGATTGATGTCTGAGTGGTTTGTGCGGTGATTTCCAGACTCCAACATCCAGGGAGAGCAGACTATGACAGGAAACAGAAGGGTATGGTGGGCAGAAATGTTTTGTTGTTGTTGTTGTTGTTTCTTAGACAGAGTTTCTCTGTGTAGCCTTAGCTATCTTGGATCTCCCTTTGTAGATCAGCCTGGCCTCAGACTGACAGAGATCCACTTGCCTCTCTGCCTCCTGAGTGCTGAGACTAAATGTATGCGCCACCACTGACTGCCCTGCTAAATAAAAATTCTTTAACGTTCCCCTTCCTTGCTTGTTGAGAGAAAGGCTTGCTAATGTTACCTAGCCTGGCTGGTTACAAATTTCTGGGCTCAAATGGTCCTCCTTTCTCAGCCTTCTTGGTAGCAGGACAACAGGCAGTGTGTGTGGTTTGGATTATCTATCTATCTATCTATCTATCTATCTATCTATCTATCTATCTATCTATGTTGGTTCACGTGTGCTCTCTGTTCATGTATATCTGTGCCTAAAATGCATGTCAAATATGCTGGAACTGGAGTTATGAATGGTTGTGAGCTACCATGTGGGTGCTGGAAATCAAATGCAGGTCTTCTGGGCCATGTCTCCAATCCCAGGATAGATTTCTTTGTTTGCTCATTTGTTTTCAAAATTAAGGTTTCTCTGTATAGCCCTGGCTGTCCTGGAACTCACTCTATAGACCAGGCTGGCCTTGAATCCACAGAGATCCATCCACCTGCCTCTGCCTCTTGAGTCTTGGACTAAAAGTATGTACTACCATCTCCCATCTTTCAGTTTAGATTTGTAATACTTCTCAAAGGCCCATGAATTAGAAGCTTAGTGGTATTCAAAGTCTGAGGAAGCTTTAAAAGGAAAAGCTAGAGGCTGCAGGGAGAGCTCAGATGTAAAATATCCTCAGTTTGTTACAAAGCCCTGGAACACTCATGGGTACACACACTTTAAATATTAAAAAATGGGGCCTCACGAGAGATGTTAGGCTTAGGCTGTTGAGGCCATGCCCTCGAAGGGGCTGCAAAGGGGATGTTGGGACCGGAGCATCTCCTCAGTTTCTTGTCTCCTGGCTATTAAGTAAGCACTCTTCTTCTGCCAGGCTCCTGCCATGTGGTGCTGCTTTACTACAGGAAGCAACCAAAACTTTCAGACAAAAATAACCCTTTTCTCCTTCTGAATTGCTAACCACAGACATTTTGTTACAGTAATAGAAAATGGACTAATACATGGATGTTGTCAGCTAATTAATATTACAGTTATTTTGAGGGATTTTGGAAACAGGGTCTTGCTATATAGCCAAGGCTCGCTTTGAACTCATGATCTTCCCATCTTTTCTCCCAAAGTGCTGAGATTTATAGGCATGCACTATTATGCCTGGCTCACCCAGCTTTAAAATGCCTGACTCACCCAGTTTTTAAAGTTAAATTTTGAGGCCCAATTTTATGATGCAGGCCTGTAGTCCCAGCGATTGGAAGGTACAGGGAGGAGGGGAGGAGTTTAAGGTCATTGTTTGGTACATGTCAAGTTTGACGCCATCTTGGTTTATATGAGGTCCTGTCTCAAGAAAGAAGCAAAGGCTGGTAGCATGTCTTAGTGAATAAAGATGGAAACCTGAGTTCAAGTCCCTGGAACCCACCTAAAGGTGGACAGAGAAAACCAACTCCTCAGAGTGTGCCTCTAACTGTGTTATTGAATACCTTCCCATATAAAATAGTAAATACAATTAAAATTTTAAAAAAGAAATACCAAGGTGGTGGTGATGGTACCTGCCTTTAATCCCAGCACTCAGGATCTCTCAGTTCAAGGCTAGCCTGGTTGAGTTCCAGGATAGCCAGGGCTACACAGAGAAACAGAAACATTGTCTCAAAAAAAAAAAAAAAAAAAAAAAAAGAATAAAGAAAAGAAAGAAAGAAAGAAAAGAAGAAACCTTTGCTTTGCCTTTTGAAATTTAATTAAATTCCCCCCTTTTGGGAGGTGTCCTACCCCATGTTTTTCTGCTTTCTTTCCTTGAGACAGAATCTCCTGAGTGTGAAAATTTGCTGAGCCACAACTTTAGTCCCTAATTAAATACTAGCAAATAGATTACCAAGTTCTTTCTTTTCTGGCATTGGAAGTATACATTGTTTCCAGTGTGAAGAACTGGGGTCAGGGATACTGAATTGCACAATAGACAACAAGATCTTCAGCAGCGAGGGGCAGGTGTGTAGCCTACCTACCACCCTAAGTCTTGACAACTTCCCAAGCAGAGAGCTGAAACAGAAAGGGAAGGGAAGGTGGATTCCAGTACATAAGAACTGAAGTCACCTCCTGGCGGTAGTGGTAGTGACACATGCCTTTAATCCCAGCAATTGGAAGGAAGAGGCAGGTGGGTCTCAGTGAGTTCAATACCAGCTTAGTCAACAGAGCAAGTTCCAGGATAGCCAGGGCTACACAGAGAAACCCTGTGTTGAAAACCAAACCACCGCTATAAAAGAACTGATGGCGTGACTGTTATCCAAGAGAAAAGAGTGCCAGGTCAACTCTATTTTCCTTTTACCTTGGTCTTTCTGCCATTTGTAGCCTTGGCATGATCTCAGTCGATGTCTCCTTAGACTTTGCCCTTGGTATCTCAGCCACAGTGATGGTCCTGATATTTGTTGTCAGGTGGTATTTGCTTTAAGAACATGGAGGAAGAGGCATGGAAAAGAGCTTGCCCGAGAAGTGTCAGCCACAAAGTCGGGCCTCCGAGCCCCCAAGACACGGTGTTGGGCCCAAGGCAGAGTCACAATTGTCTGTCTCTGAGGGCAGCCTGGATTGGTTACTATATCCTTCCCTTTTACCTAAGAAGGAAGGATAGAGAAGAGGACAGGAAAGGTAGAGATCCCTGAGTTTAAGCTCTCTAATTCTCTTCCTGTCCAAAGCTACATCTGTAAAGTATCCTTTAAATGACAACATATATATAATTTCTAAAATAACCAGAACCATTCACCCCAACATAAGGAACTGGGACAATGATCTCCTTTTGTCTGCTTCCAGCTGAATTGGGGCAAAGAATTTCCATCTGGGGGCCCAAAGGGAAATAGGAAAGTTGGCTTAGTCAAAGGAGAGCTAGCTAGCATCATTTGCCTTGCAGTCACTATGTGCTGAGAAAGTTCATTGCTTAGCTGACATCGTGACTGTGACAGTCAGAAAGGCTGGACAGGTAAGCTAGCTGTTCTGGAAAAGTTCTGGAAGCAAGTCTTTAAAAGAAGCAGCTTCAATGTATTTTCAGTAGAATCAAGCGTGAAGCAGGAATAGAAGGTCCCGGAGTCTCAGCATCCCTGAGTATGAATTTTTTTAGGGCTGTCTTTCTCTTCTTTCATCCTGCAATATATAAAACTTAAAAGTAGCAGGTAGTTCTGTAAGGACATTCCATGGAGCCGGGCGGTGGTGGCGCACGCCTTTAATCCCAGCACTTGGGAGGCAGAGGCAGGCGGATTTCTGAGTTCGAGGCCAGCCTGGTCTACAGAGTGAGTTCCAGGACAGCCAGTGCTACACAGAGAAACCCTGTCTCGAAAAACCAAAAAAAAAAAAAAAAGGACATTCCATGGAGCACGCAGGGTGCACAGATAGGTCAATGAAGATCAATAAAGAAAGATAACTGCCTTTCTTCAGGTTAGTTTGATTACTTAGTCAAACTGTAATATAACTTTGTATACATGCCCTCATAAAGGATGGCATGTATTAACAAGTCATGAGAAATTAGTACGCAATTAAGTGTTCTTGGCTGTGTATAGACAGTTTAGTCCCAGCTAGTCCCAGAGCTGTCTCCATATAAGAGACATAAACATTACCATACATACATCACCCATTTGGTTACTTGTTAGTCTCTCTTTTCTTCTTCTGTGTCGCCAAGGTCTTCAGGAGGTCTCCCTTTGCCATGTCTGATTTTTATCAACTTGGAAGGAACCCACAGCTTTTCTTGTCCTGTGGAAATATAGGCATAACCCCTCCCCCAGCGTAACACATTTCCCACTTTCCATTCTGACGTCAGAATATCCTTAAACAGGTTGGTTAAGTTCAGTAGTATTTTCCACCATCCAATGTCTCTCAGCAGCTGTGGTGTTTTGTTCATTAGCGTTCAAAAATTTAAGGTGAATAAAGCACTATGTAATCTATCTTTGGGGGTTCTTGTTGATCCTTTTTGCCTGTTAAGCATCTCCTTTAGAGTTCGATTAGATCTCTCCACAACTGCTTGTCCTGTAGGATTGTGTGATATGCCTGTAACATCCTCCTTCTCCTTTTCTTCTCCTTCTCCCCTCCCCCCCCTCTGTGTTTCTCTCTCCCCACCCCTGCCCACCCCCTCTGGTGGTACCAGAGATCAAACTCAGGGTGAGCACATGCGAGCCAAATGCTCTACCTATGAGCTACACTTTAATGCCTTCTACCCTGGTTTTTAAAATATAAAATTATGACAGGTGTATGGGGTAGAAGGCAGGAGAATCACTAGGTTGAGGCCAGAGTAGGCTATATACAGGGAGACCCTGTCTCAAAGCACAGAACAAAACAAGAGCAATTTCATGAGCAGTGCATTTTACCTGACTAGTATTTACTGCTGAAGAGTTTGGGGATGGTTTTTAGACAGTGGACTGTGGTAACCAGAATCTCTCTATTCCATTTTATCAGGACCAGAGATATCCCCATAGACAACGGTGTGCAGTGGAGTTGTTCCAAGGCTCATTAAGACCACTACTTCCTGCCTCAGACCCCGGGGGACTTCTGGGATACTCTCCTTAGTGCCTGCATAAGTCACTGCGCATATGCAAAACTTCCCAGGTCTTTGGGAATGGCTGTACCATGGCAGTGGTGCCCCAGCTTCTGCTCTGTGCCTTTCCTGCCCCTGCTGAGGCTGATGTGTTTACAGCAGATGCCATGTCAGGGAGAGGGCCTGAATTAATTTCCTGCCCTGTTTTGATAAAATTCCTTAACAAAAGCAGTTTAAGGAAGAAAGAGGTTATTTCAGATCACAGTCCAAAGGATACAGTCTGTTGTAGTCTTCTTTGTAAAACGAATTACTTATTCTAGCTAGCCCATATAAAAGACACACAATCCAGGTATTTTATTTGCAGCTGTGAGCCTAGATTGGGCAGGTTTTGAGCTGTTCTAACTTACATCCCAGCCATATGTCCCTTGTTACTTGCTGTTTCTCCTGGCCATGTATTCATGGTTCATCTCTTTTTATAGTGGCCTTGTCTTCTCTTTGTCTCCTTTCTTCTTCTTTTCCTCTCTCCAGAGACCCCTCACTCAATTCTCAAGTCCCACCTTTCTCTCCCTACTGCCCAATCACAGGCTTTAGCCTTTATTAACCAATTAATTTAAATTGAGAAGCAAGGTTTACATAACATCACTTGCTGAGAATCTGCTTGTGGGTTTGGGAGGGAAGGCGACCAGATCTTTGGGGCCAGTATTTAGCATTCGAATACACAGCAGCACGACCAACCCCCAACCCTACTGTCTGTTGCAGTGATAAAACATTTCCCAAGAGCAGTTTGGGGAATAGAAGGAGTTCATTTCAGCTTACAGTCCATCAGAAAGTGCGGGGTGGGGGGTGGGGTGGGGAAGCAGGAACTATAGTGGAGACCATGAAAGAACACTGCTTGCTTGCTTGCTTTTTCTACCTTGCTCAGCTACCTTTTGTTTTATTTATTTATTTATTTATTTATTTATTTATTTATTTATTTAGGTTTTTTTGAGACAGGGTTTCTCTGTGTAGTCCTGGCTGTCCTAGAACTCACTCTGTAGACCAGGCTGGCCTCGAACTCAGAAATCTTCCTGCCTCTGCCTCCCAAGTGCTGGGATTAAAGGTGTGTGCCACCACTGCCCACCACCGCCCGGCTCAGTAACTACTTAATTAGCAATTAAAAAATCAATATCAACTAGCATGCCCCACAGACGTGCTGAAAGTCCCCGAACTCGAGAGACCCTTACTCAAGTCTTGGGAAGTCACGGCCACCCAAAAATCACAAGACACTGTACCTGGATGCAATCAGCAGAGATTTATTAGGGAGAGTTGGCTAGCCAAGTTCAAATTGCATGTTCACGTAGGAACAGAATTTGACCCAGAGTGATGGGCTAAGGGGCTTTTTATAGCAAGGGGTGGGGAAAGGAAGGAATTTTTGCACGGTTACACATGATTGGTTGCTTTACAAATTTTGAACTCAGCAGGCTGTAACACTGGGAAGACCTCAAGGGGGGAGGGGTAACCAAGATCAGTGGAAAGTTAGCTAGTTCTTGGAACCACCCAGATGACTTGCATCTTTCTTGTAGGCAGGAATGTGTCTTCCTGCTTTGGGCCTTCCCCACCCACAGGTGGGTTTTCTTCCCTGAGGCTTGAGGAATGTATCCCGGGACAGTGAAGGCCTGAAATCTTACATTCAGTTCCGCTTTCTTGGAACTAGTGAGCCTGTATATATTTCATAAAATGGTCTTTATAATTTTTCACTCTACAGTGCCTACAAACCAATCTGATGGAGACAATCGTCAGTGGAGTTTCCCACATGCGTCTAGTTGACAGCCAAGATTAGCCATTGCACAGCCCCTCATGGTCTTAGTTACTATTCTATTGCTATACGAAGAGACACTATGACCAAGGCAGCTTATAAGTGATAATATTTAACTGGGGACTCGCTTCCAGTTTCAGAGCGTGAATCCATGATCATCATGGTGGGAAGCGTGGCAGCAGGCAGAAAAAGCAGGAGCTGAGAGCTCACATCTTATCAGAAAGTTGGAGGCTGAGATCGAGAGAGACTGGGAATGGCATGAGCATTTGAAACCTCAAAGCCCATCCACCATGACATACCTCCTCCAAAAGGCCACGCCTCCTAATCCTTCCTAAACAGTTCCACCAGCTAGGACCAAGCATTCAAATTCATAAGCCTATGAGGGTCATTCTTCCCAAACTACCACAGTGAGGAAGTTGAGGCAGCTGGTCACATTGTGCCCATGGTCAGGAAAAAGAGAATAAGGAATATTTCTGCTCAGCTCACTTTCTCCTTTTTTTTTTTTTTTTTAAATACATACATACATACATACATACATACATCACACACACACACACACACACACACACACACACACATTCTAGGATCCCTCTCTAGGGAATGCTGTCACTTAGTGGGCAGTTGTTCCCACCTCAATCACTTAACCAAGATAATCCTCTACAGGCATGCCCAGATGCAAAATGCTCTAGTGATTCTAGATCTCATGAAATTGGCAACTGAGATTAACATGTGGTGGCTAATATGGTCCATTTGACAGGATCTAAAATTAAGGCAAAATAAGGAAGAGAAGAAAACTATGGGGTGTAGGAAGGGAAAGGAGTCCTCACTTTGGAGTCTAATTGAAGTCTTTCACCAGCTGAGAACCAAGAATTCCAACACAATCAACATTTGCTCCACTTTTTCCCAGCTGCAAACCTACAATCTTCTAGTATCCTAGCTAAAGGAAATCCCCCATCCCAAAACCAGGGCCATAAAACAGGCCCAACCTTCAAGAAACTTGCTACTCTTGGAATTCTGGGAAGTGGCGATCCCCATCACAGTCCCTGAGCAAGGTTGCTGAAAAAACAGGCAACTGAAGTGTCTCTCCTACCCTGTAGTTTATCCAAAGGTGGGGGCAGGGACAGGAGCCTGTTGAGCCAAGCATTCCCGTGACAGACCCTGCGTGGTACACTCTCCCCGTATCCTTTTTGAGGTACCAGGGAGTCCACTCTTTTGTTTTCTCTAGTGACTTATTTCTTACATTCACTAGACAGATACCCATGTACACGAAAAGTCACATCCTAAGCCCCTTATGCATCCCTAAACGCTCCTTGTTTTCACCTCAGCCAATTACCATTCATTTGAGGCATCTCTAGAGCCACCTATGATCTCACTTAGAAAAAAAAGTTAGTAACTGTGTTCTAACCAGAAAGCCATTGAAATGGTGTATCTGTCTACTGCTAAGCCGCTGAATTTGTGACTCTCCCTCAAGGGGCCCAGATGCACACACGAGTTATAAGTATGTAATTCTTTTCCTGGGCACCTCTCTTTCTCTTCTTAATAAACTCTAACTCCGCCTCATACTGGCTCATTGTGAAACAATTTTTCTGGGTTGAAGCCAAGGATCCAAGTTTATCTGAGTCTGAGTCGGGGCCTTTCTGGCCCAGTGGGCTTCCACAGTACCTCTCCGGTACTGGTGAGGGGAGCACCCCCTTGGTTCCGGTTGTCTTACTGAAGGCCTTTGGGATTTCATTTGGAATGGCAACTCCCCTTTTCACAATCTGTTTGGCTGAGAAGGATAAGGGCCATTATTTTCCTCTGAAAGAGCTCGTAGGACAACCAACACTGTGTAAGAAGTTGCGCTAAGTTCGGAGTAGTCAGCCTCTTAGGGTCTAGGTGAGATAAATGGATAAGCCACAGTAGCTAAGTAATTTTAATAGGCATTTTCCTAAGCACTAAAGATGTTGAACCTTTTTTAAAGTTTTTTTTTTTCTTAGCTATTTTTATTTTTTCATCCGAGAACATGGTTCAGATTCATAACCCGTTTGTCTTTTTTTTTTTTTTTTCTTCCAAGACAGGGTTTCTCTGTATGGCCCTGGCTGTCCTTCAACTCACTCTGTAGACCAGGCTGGCTTCGAACTCAGAAATCCACCTGCCTCTGTCTCCCAAGTGCTGGGATTAAAGGTGTGTGCCACCATTGCCCTGCTGACTTTTTTTTTTTTTTTTTGAGCTCATGATATATTCTGGAATAAAGGAAAGAGAGAGAGAGAGACTACCTGATAGTGTCTGGAGGGATTAGTCATATCCTAATTTAAGAGTTACTTGAGAACATTTCCAAGATTGCTGCTCATGTTGAAAATAGACATCTGCTCTCTGCTTTGTCAATAGGTTAATAAATTTTAGACAAAGTGAATAGTTAGAATTAGAAAAAAAAAAGCCTTTGCACGACTGGATTCTGGCAATTTCTGGCAGTGATTAATTTACTGAGGCCTTTCTGTGTGCTAGTCAATTTATAGGGACCTGGGGATACATAAATAAATAAATAAATAAATAAATAAATAAATAAATAAGAAAACACATTTTCTTCTTTCAAGAAGCCCAGGCTAGTGAGAAGACAGCAGTCCACAGAACAGACTTGAGACTTTAGCAGTAGAGTCTCAGAAGGGTTCCAGTGCAGATGAGAGCATCACCCATGCCTTCCAACAGAATACTACACCAAACCTGGGCTCTAAGGAGAGCACAGGAGGTGGGCTTCGGTGGGACACACCTGTTTTTGTCACTGTTGTTTTATTTTTTTGAGGCAGGGTTCCTCTGTATAGCCCTGGTTGTCCTGGAACTCAAGAGACCTGCCTACCTCTGCCTTTTGAGTCCTGAGATTAACGGTGTGCAGCCACCACTGCCAGCGGAAGATGACTTTTATCCCAGCACTAGGGAAGCAGAAACAGTTTCTCTGTGAGTTTGAGGCCAGCCTGGTCTATTTAGAGAGTCCCAGGACATCCAGGGCTAAAGGGAAAGACCCTGTCTAAAAGAACAAAACAAAACAACCCCAAAAACAGAAGCATAGGAGTCATCCAAGCAGAGAAGGATCTTGGCTAGGGTTTTATCGATGGAAGTTTTTATTTATCACCACCACCACCACCACCACCACCATATTTTGAGACAGGTCTCAGGTAGCTGAGGTTGCCTTTGAACTTCTGATAGTTACCTTCCTCACCTCCCAACTTCTGAGATTACAAGTGTGTACCACCTAGATTTTGTTTAGTTTAAGACAGGGTCCTGGTTCTTGCTGTGTAGTCCAACCTGGGCTCAACTTCTTGTCAACTCCCCAGCTTCTGCCTCCCAAGTACTAGGAGAATGGGCCTGTGCCAGTAGGCTGGAGACTGAGCATGCATTTACCTCAAGCTATACCTCCATTCCATCTCAAGATTGTAAATGATGGAATGCAAAGATCAGATTTGCATTTCAGAACCACTCCTTGGATAGCATGGAACAGAGGCAAAACTGAAGGCTGAAAGAACAGGTGAGTAAGGTGCATCCACGAAGAACAGTCAGTAGGTGTATCCACGAAGAACAGTCAGTAGGTGCATTTCACTAAGAACAGTTAGTAGGTGTACTCCCTAAGCTTACCTTTCAGTTTGACAGATCTAGAGTCACCTAGGATAGACATCGCTGGCCCTGTCTTGGAGGAGTTTCTAGATTAGGTTATCGGAAGCGGACAGATGCTCTCTAACTGTGGGTGGTGCTATTCCATGGGCTGGGGTCCTCCACTAAATAAAAAGCAGAAAGTGAGTCCCGCTCTCTATCTCTCTCTGCTCCCTACTGTGGACACAATGCGACCAGCTGCCATCATGCCTTCCCTGCCAAGATGAACTGTACTTTGGAAGTATGAGACAAAAATAAACCCTCCTTCTTTATATTGTAGGTCAAGAATTTTCCACATCAGTGATCAAGGTAACCAGTGATCTTTGCAATGACTTGGTGGGCTGAGAGGCATACTCCAGTGACTGAGTACTCGTCTGGGTATGTGAAGTCCTGGGCTTGATCCCCAGCATCCCAGCTGGCTGAGGCAGAAGGATCACTATGAGTTCCAGGACAGCCTGGACCTGCTGTCTGGTTTTCTGTCCCCACAGGTATGCCCCAGCACACCTGGCTAGCAACATGTTTTTAACATTTCATAATCTTCATATCTCTAGTTCCTTTGAGACTGAATTCTCCATACAAACACATGTTTGGATATTTCACAATTTCCACATCTCTAGGTTTGGTGATATAGGATAATGCAATCCAATATTCTAACATTCCAATCTTCTAGCTGCTAGATAGAGGCCATGGGGTGCTTGGATATGGTGGTCTGAGGATACCCGTGAGTGTAAAATACACAGTCAATCTCACGGACAGGTGTGTGCTTGTCGGGCTCAAAAACTGCCTCTCAACAATTTCTGCCTGTGATATTTTTCTAACTTAGAAATTTTACTCGGGGTTGGGGATGGGCCCTGGGTTCAGTCCTCAGGTCTGGGGACAAAACAAAAAAAGAAATTTTACTCAATGGCTGGAGATGGGGCTCAAGAGCTTGGTAGCATACCCGTCTAGTGTGGGTGAAGTCTCAGGCCGGATTCCCCAGTTCTGCATAAACCAGGCTTGGCGGTGCATTCCTGCAGTTTCAGCCCCCAGGAGGTAGAAGTAAAATCTTCAGGAGTTCAAGGTCACCCTTAGCTATGTAGAGAGTAAGTGGCCAGCCTGGGAAACATAAGATTCTGGTCTTAAAAATAAATAAATAAATAAATAAATAAATATAAATAAATAAATAAAACAAAATGAAAACAGCAACAACAACAACAACAACAACAAAAAACCCTTGGGGATAAAATGACAGATTAGAAGGCTCATTGATGAAAGTCAGGAGAGAAAACAAACTGTAATCTCTTTCTGCCAGAGACAACATCTGTGAGTGAATCTGATAAGCTATCGAAGACCTCTACAGAGAAGGAGGGAGCTGCTGAGGCCTGGCACAGACTGGCATCTGGACTAAGCAGCTTAGTCCAGAACGGGCTTCTCCTCACACTGGCTCTTCAGGAAGACAGGTGGAGGCAGAGTGTGGAGAGGCTGAGTGAGATAAATGGAAACCAACCACCAAGCAATGACCTGTAACGGCCCTCCCTCGCTCACAGCCGATGCTGTAGAGGACAGATTGCCACAGAAAGCCAAGGTTTCCACATGCTTCTCCAACACAAAGGCTCAGCCAAGGAGAGCCCACAGGATGGATACACGGAGGGGCCAACTCCTCCACACTGCAGGTGCTGACAGAAACACACTCCAAAAGGTTCATCCTCCACCAGGGCAGCGAGTTCCCTAAATCTTGTTCTGTTGAGAGGACTGGGTTAGCCTGAGCTAGGCTGACTCCATGACAGGAAGCAAACTGGCAGTTTGGGAGGCTAGGCCTAAGTTTCTGTTTCCCAGAAATGAGACCCTGGATTCAGGAATCTGTGGTCACCCAAACACAGCCTCCGGCACCCAATCCAAGGACAACTTGTCATCTGGCCTGACCTAAGAATAGGTAGGTAGAATGAATAAGCTCTTGGGAAGTCTTCAGAGCCTAACCAATTGTAGAATCAGTCAGACACCTAGTGATAGAACTAACTGATCAAGGTAAAAGGAATTCCCCTCAGTGACAATAAAAGCTGGGTCTGCGAGTCCTCCAGAGGTCTCCATTCCCAAATGTGGAGACCTCTGTATGCAGGAAATTCAGCTGAATAAATGTTCTTTGTTTTTGTATACCATGAGTCTGGGGTATCATTGTTCTGTGATCCTTGGACCCTATTGCTATTATAACAGGTGAAAGAAAAACTATGTGATAAAGACAGACTAAAGAATTCATGGTCTTACTAAGATGTAGTGTTCCTTGAAAGAATCTTTCAGGGCTGGATCACTGACTGCTCTTCGAGAGGACCGGGGTTCAATTCCCAGCACCCACACAGCAGCTCACAACTGTCTATAATTCCAAAGATCTGACACCCTCATACAGACATACATACAGGTAAAATACCAATGCACATAAAATAAAATAAAATAAAGTAAAATAATCTTTCAGACTGATGAGAAAGACAAACACATCCATCAGGCCACAGGAAAGAATAAACCAAGCTAGAATAAGCAGGGAGGGATAGGAAAGCTACCAAACTCAGATCAGTAGGTAAAAAGGAATAATTAAGGTCAGGTAGGCTGCGCTTGGTGGCGCACGCCTTTAATCCCAGCACTTGGGAGGCAGAGGCAGGTGGATTTCTGAGTTCGAGGCCAGCCTGGTCTACAGAGTGAGTTCCAGGACAGCCAGGGCTACACAGAGAAACCCTGTCTCAAAAAACAAAAAACAAACAAACAAACAAACAAAAGATCAGGCAGAAATTAATGAAGTGGACACTTTAAAAAATGCAAAGAATCAATGAAACAAAAAATAAATTCTTTGAAAAGATAAGTAAAATTGACAAACATTTTACAGAAACATCCAGAGAAAAGGAAGACCTGCACCTATGGCGGGTGTGGTGCACACACCTTTAATTTTAGCACTGGGGAAGTAGAGGCAGGTGGATCTGAGTTCAAGGATATCCTGGCCTATCATAACCAAGGTAACTTGTAAAAGAACACTTAATTTGGGGCTTACAGTTCAGAGAGTAAAGCTATTGAAAAAGTAACTTATTCACCTAATTGTCACCTTGGAGACTTACTGCCTCCATCTGCTAATCTAGGCCTAGTCCTGGAAACAACTAGCTTCTGTACAATCTCATCTAGGCCTGTTTTCAGCCTCTGAGACTCGCTGCTGAACAAACTTACCCTTCCTCCCTTCCTAGTTCTTTCTGAACTGACTGGCTAGTTTATTCAACTGTTCTGGCTCAAAACTCCTCGCCAAGCTGACTGATTCAACCTGGCTTCTCTCAGCCTCTGACTTTTTGCTCTGCTTGCCTCACACTAACTCTGGCAATCTGTTCTAATCTTCTGACTCCTCATTCTCTTGGAGTTTAGCCTGTGTCTAGCTTGTTCTCTCTTCAACCTGTCTCTGTTAAACTCTTCCAGGAAAACTCCCTTCCTCTTTATTTCTACACTGCTCTCTCTTATAGCTCTCCTTTCCTCTTCTTGGGAGAGTTGGGCGTATCCTATTCTGTCAAATCTTTCCCTGATTTGTCATTTTGTCTGTCCCTCAATTAGATACCACTTTCAGACATGGCTGCTTCCTTCTTTTTTTTTTTTGTTTTTTGTTTTTTTGTTTTTATTTTTCAAAACAGGATTTCTCTGTGTAGCCCTGGCTGTCCTGGAACTCACTTTGTAAACCAGGCTGGCCTTGAACTCATAAATCCTCCTGCCTCTGCCTCCCAAGTGCTGCTGGGATTAAAGGCGTGTGCCACCACTGCCCTGCTTCCTTCTACAAACTAACTTGACCTTCATTTATTGGGATTATGTGTGCTAGGGGTGTGTTTGTATTCCAGCCAGAGAGATTAAAGGTGTGTGCTAAGGCTGAGCCAACTATACCTAGAAACAGGGTTACCATCATGGCAGGGAACAAGACAACAGGCATGGGGCTGGACCAGTACAGTACCTGAGAACTTACATCTGATCCACAAGCACAAAGGAGAGAGAGAGAGAGAGAGAGAGAGAGAGAGAGAGAGAGAGAGA
>JANHMN010000019.1:12050561-12082847 GCA_030674055.1 Rhabdomys pumilio | reverse complement strand
TTTGTTGTTTTGTTATTTGGTTTTGGTTTTTTGAGACAGGGTCTTTCTGTATAGCGTTGGTTGTCTCAGAACTCATTCTGTAAATCAGGCTAGCCTCAGACTCACAGAGATCCTCCTGCTTTTCCTTCTTAGTGGTGAGATTAAAGGTGTGCACCACCACCTGGCAGCATGAGTCTTAGACTTATTTATTTATTTTATGTATGAGAATACACTGTAGCTTTCTTAAGACACACCAGAAGAGGGCATCAGATCCTTACATATATTTGTGAGCCACCATGTTGTAGCTGGGAATTGAACTCACAACCTCTGGATGAACAGTCAGTGCTCCTAACATGAATCTTATAATGTGTCAAAGCTTGCTCTCAGTAACACACCTCTTCCAACAAGGCTACACCCCCTAACCCTTCCTAAACAGTTCTACCAACTAGGGACTAAGTATTCAAACATATGAGTCTTTGGGGACATTGTTATTCAAACCCCCACAGAGGGATACTGGAGATGGAAAGATTAAATCAGGGATTGGAGAAGAACTGGGTAGATGCAAGGGTCCATTAAAACTAAGGATGTATGGAACAGCCATAAGGAAGCATGATGCTTGGTAAACCAATTAAAAAGAGTTTGAACAGAGGCACTCTGCATTGGTGGTCAATTTTGCCCCCAGAAGCCATAGGTGGCTAAATGAAATACATGGGGCTGGAGAGATGGCTCATCGGTTAAGAGCGTCCACTGCATAGGACCTGAGTTTGGTTCTTAGCATACATGACAGGTAGCTCACAACCACCAGTAACAGCCTGTTCTGGCCTCTGCAGGCAGCTGCACTCCAGTGCACATAGCCACATACAGACACACAAACATACACGTAAGTAAAAAGAAATACAAGGGGCTGGAGAGACGACTCAGTGGTTAAGAGCACTGGCTGCTCCTCCAGAGGACCTGGGTTCAATTCCCAGAACCCACATGGTGGCTCACAACCATCTATACTGGGATCTGATGCCCTCTTCTGGGCATGCAAATAGAACACTCATACATAAATAAATAAAATTTTAAAAAGAAACATAATTTTTTTTTTTTTTAGAAGAAAAGAAATCCTGATGTCCTGTGTGGGTTACCTCCCTATGAGCTAGCTGTCCATCAGGGAGGACTTTGTGGCCTCCAAAACAGTACAGAATCTGGCTACTGCTTTCGTTGCCTTCCAGAACTGAATGGTAAGATGGTCACCTAGGACTCGCATCCTAGTTGCTCTCTGTTGTCTCGTTAAAGACCATGACCAAAGGCAACGTAGGAAGGAAAGGCTTTATTTCTATTACACACTGTAGTCCATTAATGGGAGAAGTCAGGACAGGAAGTTAAAGAGCAGACTCCTGTTGAGCACTTGGGGTTTTTGTTTGGTTGGTTATTTGTTTTCAAGACCAGGCTTTTCTGTGCATCCCTGGCTGTCCTGGAACTCACTTTGTAGACCAGGCTGGACTTGAACTCAGAGATCTGCCTGCCTCTGCTTCCTGAGTGCTGGGGTTAAAGGCGTGCGTGATCACTGCCTGGTGGACTAACCAAGTATGAAATCCATAACCTCAACTCTCAGTTCTCAGTTTGTCTTTCCACACACACATGGTCCTTCAAAATGTGCGTTTATCACAGATGTGCTTATGCCACAGCACACACGTGGAGGCCAGAGGACGGATTTCAGAGAGCTGGTTCTCTCCTTTTACTATGTGGACTGGGGAGATCACACTCAGGTTACCAGATTTGGCAGCAAGCCCCTTTAACTAGCCCTTAAACATATATATATTTTCAACATTAGAGATTAAAATCTGGGTCTTGTACATAGGACATCTGTCTATCTGTCTGTCTATCTATCTATCTATCTATCTATCTATCTATCTATCTATCTATGGTCTCTCTATAATCCTGGCTGTCCTGGAACTCACTATGTTGACCAGGCTGGCCTTGAACTCACAGAGACCCACCTGCCCATGTCTTCCAAATGTTAGGATTAAAGACACATGCCACTAGGCCCGGCAATTTATTATATGTATGTGGGAGTTTTGTCTGCATGTATGTTTATGTACCACGTGTGTGCCTAGTGCCTGAGGAGGTCAGAATAGGGTGTTAGATATCTTGGGACCAGACTTACAGATGGTTGTGAGCTTCAGGTGGGCACTGGGAATTGAACCTCATTCCTCTTCAAGAGCAACTAGTGAACTTGACTGCTGAGCCATTTCTCCAGCCCTGGTCACAGAAAATATTTTGAAAAAATGTATAGAGATAGGGGCCAGTGAGATGGCTCAGTGGTTAAGGGCACTTGCCCCCAAGCTTGATGACCTCAGTTCAATCTCTGGAACCCAATTAGTGCAAGAAGAGAACTGATTATTGAAAATTGTTCTCACCAGGCAGTGGTGGCTCATGCCTTTAATCCCAGCACTTGGGAGGCAGAGGCAGGAGGATTTCTGAGTTCGAGGCCAGCCTGGTCAACAGAGTGAGTTCCAGGACAGCCAGGGCTACACAGAGAAACCTGTCTCAAAAAACCAAAACAAAACAAAACAAAACAAAACAAAACAACCAAGAAAGTTGTCCTTTGACTTTCACATGTGCAGCGTGGCATATTAAGCTCTAGGCCAGCCTGGGCTACATAGGAAGACCCTGTCTAAAAAACAAATGTCATTATTGGTTATCTCTAGTTAGTGGGCTAGAACTGAGAGAGGGGTTGGACAATGCTGGGAGCCAAACCCAGGCCCTTCTACATACTAAACAAGTGCTCTATTTCTACTGAGAGCTGTATCCCCAGACTATACATCATATACATATATATACACATATATACACACATAAATATGTATATATGCATGTGTGTGTGCATGTGTATGACAGACATATATGCATATATATGTCTGATTTTTTTTGTTATTTTTGCTTTGTTTTGAAACAGTTTGTCTTAGGGTTTTACTAACATTTAACATAAAGGACAACATTTAACTGGGGCTGGCTTACAGGTTCAGAGGTTCAGTCTATTATCAGCAAGACAAGAGCATAGCAGAGTTCAGGCAGACATGGTATAGGAGGAGCTGAGAGTTCTACCTCTTCATCTGAAGGCTGGTAGGAGACTGGAGCTAGGACAAGGGTATTAAAGCCCACACCCACAGTGACAAACCTTACCCCAACAAAGTTACACTTCCAAATGGTGCCACTTCTTGGACCAAGCATATTTAAAGTACCACATAGTGTCACTATATAACCTTGGCTGGTCTGAAATTTACTTTGTAGACAGGGCTGGCCTTGAACTTAAGAAGATCCACCTACCTCTGCCTCCAGAGTGATGTCATTAAAGGTATGACTCACCTCTACAATATTCTTATATCTTTATATAGCTTCCAAAATTTTCTATATTGAACATGCATTACTCTAAAAACAAACAAACAAACAAACCAACCAACCAACCAACAAACAAACCCTGCCTTTTTTTTTTTTTTTTTTTTTTTGGCCTGCATTTAATTCTGTGTACCACTTGTGTTCCTGATGCAGGTGGAAGTCAACCACAAGAGGGCGCTGGATCCCATGAGACTGAACTTACAGAAGGTTATGAGCCTTCAGGATTTGAACCCAGGTCCTCTGGAAGAGCAGCCAATGCTCTTAACTGTTGAGCCATCTCTCCAGCCCCTGTATTACTTTTACTTGCAAATAAATGTATAAATGAATATTGGGAAGAACCTTTGTGTTTTAAATCTGAGCTCTGTATGAATTTAATGAAGGCATCTTCAGCAGAGATAATTAAATCCGTCTGGTCCTATTTTAATGGCTCAGAAGAACGAATGCTTTTTCCTTAGGGTGACATGGTAACATTGTATCAAACCAGATGTAAGTCAGCATCTGCTTTAGATATGCTGAGTGCTCTCCTGGAAGAGCCCTGTTAACGGGATTTTACACAGATGGGAAATGTGGTCGCGTTTCAGGTTCCTGTAACATCTCCTTCAACATGTCATTGTTCTGGGTTATAAAAATATTTTATCCAACTTTCCAGCCTACTTAAAACCGCACTAATCTCTCACAGCCTAAGAGTTGCTGTTGCTTTAGCCCCAACAGAATAATAAAATCTGAGAAAGGAGCTTGGGTTGTCGCTTAGTGGCAAGAGCACATAAGCTAAATGTGTCCAGAACCACCACCAAACTACAGCCTCCACACTGAAGAAAACAGAAGGCTGTAAAAAACAGGACTAAACCACGAGGTGTAAAAGATGCACGGATTCTTACACGCTTCAGATTTCAGTGTTCCTGAGCAGAGGCTCATGGGACTGAGCAGAGGATCACCGGAGGTCTGCAGACTCCTTTTGTGAGGTGAGAGTGGGATTTCATTTCTAGAAGTTAATTATCTCCATTAGGCCTGGACTTTGCCTCCAGCCCCAAGGGTGAGTGGGAGCTGAAGGAGGAGCCCCCCCCCCCCTTTTAAATCAGAAAAAATGTCCAGCTCAGGCCTCTTCTAAAGGCTGAGTCTATCCCCAGAAGCTTCCACAACCTCCATAATACCAGAAACTGCAGAGAGAGCAGCACACGGCATCTGATGTGTGCCGGGCAAGCTCTCTTTCCATGGCTCAGTTTCCTGTTTTTCTTCACTTTTTAATCATAAACCTTGTGTGTGTGTGTGTGTGTGTGTGTGTGTGTATGTGTGTGTGTGTATGTGTAGTGTATGAGAGAGAGACAGAGAGAGAGAGACAGAGAGACAGAGAGAGAAGGAGACAGACACACAGAGACAAACATCTTTACTTGAAGGAATGTAGTCTCACGGTTGTCATAGGACAGGTGGGTGAAATGAGAAGAAACTAGAATTTCTGTCCAAGAACTCCTGAGTGATGGATGGACAGAGAGCTCCCGAGGCAGGCTGGGAATGAAATCCTGAGGCCACAGGGAAGAGAAAGTGGGCTTCCTTTAAGTGTGCTTTGTGTGAGTTGGGGAGACCAAGGTCACAGAATGCACTGATTGTTAATCTATTCAAATTAGTTTGTGTTTTGTGAGTAAGGAACGGTGCAGCTGGTTTACAAGGACGAGTCATTCCTGAGCTCTGGCCGCCAATTCTCCTCCTCAGAGGCAGGGACCACCAGCAGCGTCTAGGTCTCGTTGGAAAGACTTCCTTGCTGTATTGTGGTGCAGTCGTTGTCAGGAATTTTGTGTTTTATGTTCTCCCCTTTTCAACCAGGTCTCACCAGATCACGGGTTGGCCTGCAACCTGCTAAGTAGATCTGGCCTTGAACTCACAGATATCTGCCTGTCTCTGCCTCCCAAGTGCTGGGATTTGTTGAGGCCTGCCCCATTAGCCTCGCTGTATCCATTTCGTTCCATGTCTGCCAGACATTTCATATTGTTGCTATAACATGCCTGTCGGCTGTTTCATAGTGTTCATACTGTTGACACAGGAAACAGCTGGACTCAAAACAGGGTCGTGCTGACCACACACCCTGTTACGCTTTGTATGTTCTTAAGAAATCCCACAACCGCCAGGCGGTGGTGGCGCACGCCTTTAATCCCAGCACTTGGGAGGCAGAGGCAGGCGGATTTCTGAGTTCGAGGCCAGCCTGGTCTACAGAGTGAGTTCCAGGACAGCCAGGACTACACAGAGAAACCCTGTCTCGAAAACAAACAAACAAACAAACAACCCAAACAAACAAAAAAAGAAATTCCACAACCATAAATTCCACTTAGGACCAATCAGAGTAAAGGCCAGTTAGGATTGTTCTGGCTAGCTAGCCAAGATAGCTTGAGTCAGGGCCGATCACCCCGCCCTGCTGCATATGAGCTCATTGTGGCTTTTAACTTTATAAGCTGGCCCTGAGAAATGTTCCAGGTCCAGCCTTAGCTCCTGAGTCTAGGCTGTGATCCTGATGGATCAGTCTTGGGATGTGTGATCAATAAACCAACCCTGTTTAACAGAGTCCAGAGTTTGAGTGGTTTGTATGTCAATTCCTGAACCCCAACAGGATTAAAGGCATGCAACCAGACTAATAGATCCCCTTTTTGTATGGCTCTTCATTATCTCCCCCCACCCCCAAAGTTTCATGTAAGTCAAGTTCGCTTCAAATTCATTATGCAGCTGAGGGTGGCCTTGAACTTCTGATCCTCCTATTTCCTAGTGTTGGGGCTGCAGGCATGCACTACCACACCTGCTGCACGTGGCTGGAGGACTTGAACGCAGAGTTTCCTGCATGCTAGGCAAGCACTCTGCCAGCTAACCTTTATCTCCAGCATGGCTTCTGTTTGTAAAAATGATGTGGTGAATCTCCAACCCCAACACGCCCGTGCAAAAACACACAACTTAGTTATAATGTTTATAAGCTGTATGTCTGGATTGGGCAGATTTTCCATTACACTAATCTAGTCCCTAGCTAATCTCAGTGTTTCCTCTAATTCCTTTTTTTAAGGCATGTAATTTTTTATTTAGGGCCCTGTCTTTTGAGAATAAATCAAGAGAATAATTACTATAGCAATGGTAAATGACAAGGTGTCTATTTCCTTTAAATCCACCCTGTTGAACTGTTCAGAATATCATTGCATGAAGCCCAAAAGGTATTTATTGTGTTTCTCATCTTTAATTATCATATATATCTTTAATATTTATAATTTTTGTCATCTGACCTGGAGCCTTTTGTATCTTTGTCTCCCTCTGCTGTTTGATTTAGGACACTGCAGTCTTTGCCAATATTTTTATTTGCATGAAGGGGCCGACAGTAGAAAGACCCATGGCTTTTGTGCTTCTGAGTTTGCTCTCTGTCTTTTGTTTGGGTGGCAGCTGGCAGCATGTGCTCTGATCTCAGGCAGCCTGCATTGCAAACAGTTGAGAGAGTGGGTCTGGCTGTCCTGTGTCCTGTGTAGACTGGTTGATACAGGGAGCAAGCACTGAAAGGCTCCCTGGGCATAGATGCCCTGATCATCTCACTGTGTCCGCCAGAAAACTACCTCTCAGGCAGTTGTGGTTTAGGATCCTCAATCTCTCCCTAGGCTCAGAGAATCTGACATGCAGCAAGTCCCAGCTCCATGCTGGGGTGCTGTCCCTGTTGTAGCTGTCTGTCTGGGGCTTGGGGAGGGAGCCTCTCTGTAGCTCTCTGTAGATACAGAGAGTTTTGAGAATAAATCAAGAGAATAAATATTGTAGCAACGGTAAATGACAAGGTGTCTATTTTCTTTAAATCCACTCCAGAAGTTCAAGGCCACCCTCAGCTGCATAATGAATCTGAAGTGAATTTGACTTACATGAAACTTTGGGGGAGATAATGAAGAGCCATACAAAAGGGAGATCTATTAGTCTGGTTGTATGCCTTTAATCTCAGACCCAGTCAGCTTTTAATCTATATATTGTAGCCTTAGATTGTCACCCCAGTCATTTATTCAGGGGACAGGGTGGCCAGTGGACTTTTATCTCAGGTTAGTTGGGTTCTAAGCCCCATGATGGATGCCAATTTGTTATAGTAAATCTCCAACCCCAATATACCCATGCAAAAACATATAACTTAGTTATAATGTTATAAGCTGTATGTCTAGACTGGGCAGATTTCCCACTATACTAATCTAGTCCCCAGCTATGAGACCTCTCGTTATTTGTGGCTTCTCTAGGCCACGTGGTTTTGTTCTATCTTTTTTGAAATTTCTTTTCTCTTTATCTTCTTCTCTCTCATTTTCTACTCTTCTCCCACTGGAGAACTTGCAGCCCCACCTTTCCTTTATTAAAAGCTCTAGCCTTTATTTGACCAGTTAACATGGGGAGCAGGTTCACATGAGTAATTGATCCATGCTTTGTTGGGGCAGCCCCTCTTGGGGAAGCAGAATTAACATCAGAATTCAAACAGCACCAGAGCAACCCACAACATAATTTTTTTTTTGAGTTTGTATGTCTATATGTCTATACAGTTTTGGAGAGGCTGGAGGCTAGGTATCTTCTTCCTCTGTTAATTTTTATCTTATTATTTCCTTGAGCCAGAGTCTGGCCCTGAACCTTGGCATTTCAGCTTGGTTGGCTGGCTAATGAACTCCTGTATTCTGTCTGTAGCCCATTCTGGCACTGAGGTCATGGTACTTCTGCTGCCCCAGTCTTCCGAGGGCTGGAATAACACTCTTGTACTTTAAGATTTAAAAACTTTATTTCTTTATTTTTTGATGTGTACGAGTGTTTTGTCTGTATATACGCTGTCTATGCACCACTTGTATGCCTAGTGCCCATGGGGATGAGGAGAAGGGGTCAGAGGCCCATGACCTGGAGTAACAGAAGCTTGTAAGCTACCATGTAGGTGCTGCAAATTGAACCTGGGTCCTCTGGAAGAGCAGCCAGCAATCTGAACCATTGAACTAGCTCATCAACTCCAGATTTTACTTTTTTTTTTTTTTTAAGATTTATTTATTTTATGAATGTTCTATCTGCATGTACACCCAAGTGCCAGAAGAGGGCACCAGAACCCATTACAGATAGTTGTGAGCCACTATGTGGGTGCTGGGAATTGACCTCAGGACCTTTGGAAGAGAAACCAGTGCTGAGCCGTCTCTCCAGCCCTGGATCTTACTTTTTTTTGACTTAATAGTTTATCATGAGCTGAGTATGGTGGTGCATGCCTTTATTCCTAGCACTTGAGAGGCAGAGGAAGGTGGATTTCTGTGAATTCAAGGCCAGACTGGACTACATACTGAGTTCCAGGAAAGTCAGGAGTACATAGAGAAAAATCCTACTCAAAAAACGAAACAAACAGTTTAAGATCATCTTTAGCTATGTCAAAGGCAGAGTACATGAGACCCTGTTTAAAACAGAAAAAGAAAAAGAAGAGGGAGAAGAAGAAGAAAATGTTCGGGGGTGGAGAGATGGCTCAGCGGTTAAGAGGATCCTGGTCTGCTCACAATCATTTCCTCTGTAGTGCACAGACGTACATGCAGATAAAACACTCATTCACATAAAATGATAAAAACACACTCCAGGGCAGGCCCCATGTCCAGGAGTAACTGGCCAACACAAGATGAACTCCATGGGAAAACAGGCTCATCTATAGTCCATCAGGCTGCAGAGCTTGCTGCAGGCCTGCTGGCCCTGAGTTTGATCCTCCGGAAAAGAGAGCTGATTCCTGTAAGTTGTTCTCTGCATCTACATGTCCCCTCGCCCCGTAAATAAATAAATGCATATAAAAATAAAATAGGTTAAGAATTACCATAGAGATTTCTTCATGTAATACATAAACATACATATATGTGGATATACACATAGTACATATAATATATGAGAATATAATGTTCTTAAACATACATATATTATATGTGTATATACACATAATACATATATGAGAATATAACCTTCTTTTGCACTCTCTAATGATTTCGTATCATTTAATAGTATAGACATGTTAATTTTTTTTTTTTTTTTTTGGTTTTCGAGACAGGGTTTCTCTGTGTAGCCCTGGCTGTCCTGGAACTCACTCTGTAGACCAGGCTGGCCTCGGAACTCAGAAATCCGCCTGCCTCTGCCTCCCAAGTGCTGGGATTAAAGGCGTGCGCCACTACCGCCCGGCTACAGTTGTTTTCTTGTTGGGTGAAGCTGACAATCTGGGAGAAGTTGAAGAAAAAGCTATAGGGAAAAAACCTAACTCTGAAAGAAACTCACTGTAGTTATTAGCTTCCCGAGGATCAAAAATTCAGGACTTTTTGTCAGATGGAAAATATTTCATCCATCCATCCATCCATCCATCCATCCATCCATCCATCCATCCATCCATCCATCCATCCACTTATTTTGACGAGTGCTAACAATCCACATGGCCAGCAGAGGGCAGCACATCCCCACAGAGTGTTCAGGAGTCGCCACCAGCTGTTCGAACAGGCTTCAGCAGGGACTTGGGACCACATTAGCCAGAATACTAACCCACTTTGTCACTTCTCCTGCCTCCAGACTTGGAGCTGAAAGGTAGGAAATTGTATCAATATATTGCTTCACATCCGTTTTGCTAAAAATGTCAAGTAATTCAGCTCTCTATTAATTTTCTATTTTCCTAAAAACAAGACAGTTTTTAAAAATCAAAATGCAAATTAACCTTACTTTTTTAATGTTAGTTCATCTATCCAATATTGAGTGCTAGGTGGAGAGGACATGGGTGGAAGTAGTCTCTGAATTTCTGCCTCCACTCCCACGTATTTGGGATTGAACCCCATACATACTCGAGAATGGTCTACCCTGGGTTGTGTCCCCGGCCTTTTTATTATTATTTTGAGACAGGGTCTTGCTAAGATTCCAGGCTAGCACTGAGCTTACAATCCTACTGCCTTAGCCCCTTCCTTCCTTCGTTCCTTCCTTCGTTCGTTCGTTCCTTCCTTCCTTCCTTCCTTTCCTCCTTTCTTTTTAAATTGTCAACACTACGGTTGAACCCTTGAACATGCTAGGCCATTTGTAGCGCTGAGCTGTAGTGTCATCCACCCAGCAAAGCAGAAAGGACTTAAAACCTGGGTCAGGAAACTTTGTAAGGTTAGAGGTGGCATCATAACTGGTTCAGTGGCTGTGGCCAAGTCTCTTAACATCTCTGTGACTCAGAATAAAAAACAAACAAAAACAAACAAAAAACCGCCTATCAATGCTGTCTGCGCTATTGACCTCATAGACACACAAACAAGACACCACACGGGGGCGTTTTAGGCCACGCAGCCACATGGATGGCTTGACAGGAAGAAGTGCTCACCATCAAGCCTGATGACTTGAGTTCGAATTCTGAAACCCACATGCTAGAAAGAGAATACACCCCTCTCACCTTCACACGTGTGCTGTGGCACATCTTAGACACCCCCAATAATAACAAGTAAGAAAGTAAGTGAGTCAATAAATAAATGGAGCAGGGAGAGAAAGGAAAAAGAAAAGAAACGCCACATACAAAGATGCTCTGGAGGAAAAGGAGCATGATTTCAGAGCCACAGAATAGTGCCCATGGCAACAGCAGAGGCAGCTTGGTGTGTCCTGTGGGCAAGCACTCTCCCTAGGGCTGCATTCCTTGCACACAGGTCCACTGACAGGTGTTGTGCTCTAGGTGTTAGAAGATGGCGAAGCTCACCAGAAGTCAGACAGGATCTTAGGAATTGGCAGAACAGGCTGGACCCAGGGTCTCTTGAGTGCTGCATCTGTCTGGTGGCCAGCCTTCCTCTCCACTGGGCACATAGGAATTGTATACCTTGCCATGACAGTTTTACTCAGGACAGGACCAACATCCAAAATGTCCAGAATGCTGCAATCCCCAGGGTTCTAGAGGTTGAGGTAGAAGGATTCAGAGTTCAAGGCCAGCCCAAGCTACACAGTGATTGTCAAACAGCAACAAGAAAGAGCGCTATAGACAATTTCGTGAAAGAGAAAGGGGGAGGAGAAAACTGACCTCAGTCATCACCTTCCACACACATATTAATACACGAACAATCAGTTTCAAAACCACTCCACGCTATCTATAGCTTCTACATAAAATGTAAATTGGACATTTTCTGAAGAAAAACCGAGATAAGTGGTTAGATTCCTTTTAGTAGCGGCTTGAGCTATCCTTGACTCAGAGAAAAGCAAGCCGTGGAAACGCTGGAGAAGCAGGAAGAAGGCTCACCAACAGCCAGTTCAATGCAGAGTTTCTAGAGTCTTAGACTTGAGACTTTATGGGTCATAGGTCAGGACACCCCTTCTGGGCACAGAATGGCCAACATCCTGTAAACACCGAAAGTTCCAGGGGGGTTTCTGGGCAGATGGGAAAAGGAGCTCAGAGTTCTATGGAGGTGATGAGTCTTGTACACCTCATCAGCTTGGGGCTTTGGCTCAGCTTGTTTTCAAATCACACAGAGAGGTAAGCAGGAAAGGTAAACGCTTTCTGTTTCCTGTTACCTCCAGCCAAGGAGCAACGGCCACGGGAGAGAGCTAAGAGGTAGGCTCTGGAGAGCTTACAAACGCAACAGTCCTTTGTGTTCGTTTTTTTTATGAGACAAGGCCTTGCTTTGTAACCCTGGATAGCCTGGAACTTGCTCATGTAGACCAGGCTGGCCTTGAACTTGCAGTGATCTTCAGTTTACAGGGGGAGAAGCCCCAGCTTTGTGTTCAAAGTAAAAACAAAAAAACAAAACAAAACAAACAAACAAAAAACCCAACAACAACAACAACAAAAACAAAAGAAAGAAAAAGAAAAAGAAAAAAAATGTCTCACAGCATTTGAGGCTGGATACCTGTCTCCAGAGGTTGTATTGTTAATTATGGCACCAGCACATTTCCTTAAGCTAATACCAAGAAAGGGGAGGGAGACGAAGTCAGAGGAAAGAGGGGGGAAGAAGGGAGAGCTGAGGCGAGGGGCAGAAAAAAACAAGCCCAGGGCAAAACCAAATGGAGGTTAGGAGTAACTCCAGGGGTAGTCCCATAGCCTGTCCTGGAGAAGCTCTGAAGACGGCGCCCTTGGGATTAGGCGCTATTGAGTCAGTCCTTGCGCCACCCTGGGAGAGGAACACCGCAGCTGGGCACAGAACGACCTTTCTATACAGCGTGGTAACTGTTAAACAGGCAAGTTCACTGGCGCTATACAAAAATTCCTGTGTGCTCAAGCACATCTCACACGTGGAAAGTTACTGAGCGGCTGTGGCTGACCCGGTAAGGCTCAGGCTAACGCAGCCACAAACCAACGACTATGGACTCCATTGTCAGCTTGCTCCCATAAAACCAACTTTGTTTTTACGAGGCTGTTCTGCAAAAATTGAAATTTAAACAAATTCCCACCGTTCCTAGGTGTGGTTTGTTTTTAAAAACACATGGGCTAAACTTTAAATAGGAAGGTGATTAAAAAATTAAAAATATTCTACCGCTAAATTATTTCAAAATTCACTTTGAAGTTTTCAAAAAAGAAGGGTCGAAAGAAAAATCCCATTTAAACGTACAGACGGATGACTAATCTTTTCGCATCGGTTTGTCAAATTACTAAACGGCAACTATGGGGAAAGACGGCTTGAACGTGAAAGCGTTCAAACGCTGAGCAAGCACTGTGCCAGAGGCAGAACAAGCGCGTCCCCAGAAACGTGGAGAGTACTGGGACCCAAACCCAGTCCCTCGCAGTGTCCCGCCCAGTGGCCGAGCGCAGCTGGTTGTTCCCCGGGTCCGGGTGGATGCTGCAGGGGTATGCCCGGGTGCGCTCTGCAGGACGTAGCACTAGACGAGCTCAAACACAAAGCAAGCAGCCGAGCGAGGGGCGGCTGGGGCCCGGGGTCCCTTCGGTGCAGCAAGCAAGGGACAGCGGGAGGCGCCGGGTCTCTCTCCTCGCCAACCCCGCGCGCCACGGCCCAGGGACCTGCCAAGCCTGCCCAGCTCCCCCTTGCAGCGGGCACTTGAGAAAACCCAGCCCTGAGCTCCGCGCAGTCTGCGCGGCGCCCGCGGCTTCGACTTTTCGTGTTGGGGGGTAAGATGGCAGGGCCGGGGAAACAAAGGAAACTTGGGCCGGGCGGCGTGTGTGGTTCGTGTGCTCGCCCCGGGTCCCGTGTGGGAGTCGCCCGCGCCTGTGCACGCAGCCCGCCCGGGGAAACCCTAGCTGTGCCAGAGCCCGGGGCGTCCGCCCACCTGCCGCGCTGGCCGCCCCGGGACATCCCAAGTCACCCGCGGCCCGGTGCAGGGGGTGGGGGAGGGGGTGCGAGAGCCGCGCAGGGGGTGGGGGGGCGGGGAGGCGGCGGGGGAGGAGGAGAGCACGGGTGGGCGGGCGCCGCACGTCACGGCTATTGTGGCTGTCCCGGTATATAAGGTCCCGCCGGCCGGCCGCGCTCCCCACTTTGCCTGCGCCTGCGAGAGCGAGAGCCGAGCAGATCTTCACGCACCGAACATCCAGAGAGTCGCGCCGCGCACCGACGGAGCGGACATGGGCAGAGCGATGGTGGTCAGGCTAGGGCTGGGGTTGCTGCTTCTGGCACTGCTCCTACCCACGCAGGTGAGACCCTGCTCTCGGTGTGCCACTAGGGCCGCGTCCTGTGTGTGTGTGTGTGTGTGTGTGTGTGTGTGTGTGTGTGTGTAGGAGGGGTTAAGTCCCTACCTCCGGCCACGCACTGGGATAGGGAGAGAATTTTGTGTAACTGACTTGGGGAACTCGAGGTGTGGACTCTCTCTCGAGAGCGCCCCCTCCCTTCCCACGGAGGGTCTTCGAGCTCCCTGAGAACCACACAAAGAGAGGGGACGGTCCCCTTCTGGGGAGCGTGGCACACGCCCATCCTCCACCGTCCAAACCGGTTTGGAGATCGCCTAGGAAGCCTTGGTTGTGGCTCTATCTCCCACTCGAGTCCTCAGTCCTGAAGCTTAGTTAGGGACTTCCCGACGCCACAAACTCCCGCGGTGCGACCCCCCACCTCCATCCCTGGCCACCTTAGGGGCCCCACCTCAGCCTAGAGCCACTGGCACTACAGAGACGGAGGGCAGGACTTTAGTGTCCCGATTCTCCGCCAGGCTTTGTCCTAGTCCACAGCCGCTGCCTCTCTTAGATTTGTCCCGGGTACAGATCTCGCCCCCCAACACCATGGGTGGCGCTGCTCTAGCTGCGTTAGCGAAAGGGTGAAGGCGCCGCGCCCAGGTCTGGAGCTGAGCCTGGTAGACCGGGGCGGGACTCAGAGAAGCAGACGGTGGATTTCCGCAGCCTTTGGTTCGCTTAGGGATGTCCCTCGGGCTTCGCCCCTGAAAAGTTGGGCTCGCTGGATTTGGTCTCCAGAGATCCAGGCTCCGGACTCACCTGAGAGAGCAGCCCAAGAGTTTGAAACGCGCTTGTCTTCCCCATCTCAGGCAGGGTAACTGTACCCCATTGTCTTCTTGCTGTGGGTTGGCTGAGCCCGGGGCCTTTCTCAGTCCTCCCGACCCCCCATCTTGGAGGGGCTCGGCATCGTGAAACTGGTTGGTTTCACTCAGATTCCCTTTTTTCCCAACCCCTTCCCTCAGAAATGTTGAGAGGGAGGTGTTGGTTAAGCGAATCAAGGGAGCTTGGTGGAGGAAACCAGTTTAATGTCAATTTAATAATTAACATGTAAAAAAATTGTTGACGGTGTTCGAGAGGGACCTCCAGACTCAGATGGACGCACTGGGCTCCTTTTTCTTAATTATTATTTATTATTATTATTTAGGTTTTTTTTTTTTGTCACCTGCTGTACTAAAAGCTCTTTGTATAAAGAACGGCTACTTTTGGGTACCCCAAGACAGGCTCCCTGTTGTAAACAACTTAGCGTATTTATGCTTTCCTTTTGTGGAAATGCCACTTCCTGATAAGACATTATCTTACACACAGTAGGCACCCAGTAAGTATAATTGACTGGATCAGGATTTTGGTGTGAGTAGTCTACTTTGGATACGATTTGCACATTTCTTTCGTCAATATTTGCTTAATGGCCTTAACGGTAGAACAAAAGGAGCTAGCTAGTGCTGATGTAGGAGGGCTTATCTTTGGATCAAGGGCCGGCCGAAAGTACGTGTGGCTAGATTCTTTACTTGGTGCCACGTCGCCCTCCCTCCTGCTTGTAATCGGAAGCTCTAGCAAGCCCTGGCAAACCCTCCTTTCAGCGAGGGCTGAAAACTCGGATCAGCCTTTGTTCCATGACAAAGGAGAGAGTATCACGTGCCTCGCCGGACTGTGCATTTCATGGCTTGCAAAAGCAGCGGTGAATATGCCACTAGGTTGCTGGGACACAGGGGAAGCCTTGGTTCCCGGCCACAGCGTCTAGCTAGTCACCAGGCAATGAGCTGGTGAAATTTAACTCCAAACCCTGCCTTATGTGAAGGGAGGATGTTTGAACTAAAATCCTTCTGCCGTAGAGCAAGGACTCTCCAATATTTCTTGAAATTCAGAATAAATTAATCATTGTTATTATTAACCCGTGGTGCTGCCGCTTGAGCCCAAGAGCCTGTACAGACTAGCAAATGTTCTGCTACTGAGCCCCATCCCTGGGTGGTCAGCTCCCAATTTTCAATTTAAGACAATTTTTGGAGGGTTTGGGAAAGGTTATAATTTCAAGATTTCAAAGGAGCAGATAGGATACCCAATATGCTTTTAAGTTTTAAATGTTAAGATATTCCCCCACCCCCTTAACTTCCCCTGAACCCGGAGCTGAGGACCAACCCAGGGCCTTGCCCTTGGGTTCTATCACTGAGCTGAATTCCCCAACCCCTAAGAATATTTCCTTAAGGCAATGTTTCCCAGGCTGTGTGAAACCAAAGACTCAGCACATCAGGCGGGACTGTGAGGAACAAACTCACAGACCTCAATCACCATACAAGTGTATGCACACATATTCCCTTCGCCCCACCCCCAGCCCCACCACATACTCGGTTTTGATTGTTTTTGAGATAAGCCTCACTATGTAGTGCTGACTGGACTGGGCTGGTTTTTTTTTGTTTTTTGTTTTTTGTTTTTTGTTTTTTGTTTTTTGTTTTTTTGTTTTTTGTTTTGTTTTGCTTTGTTTTGTTTTTGTTTTTTGTTTTTTGTTTTTGACTAGAACTTAGAGAGACCTGCCTGCCTCTGCCTCTTCCTGACTGCCAGGATTAAAGGTGTGTGCCACAGCTCTTGGCCACATGTAAATTTTCCTTTGGAATCAAATCTCATTACGGATGGTTGTAAGTCACCATGTAGTTTCTGGGATTTGAATTCAGAACTTCTGGAAGAGCAGCCAGTGCTCTTAACCTCTGAGCCATCTCTCCAGCCCAGGTTTTATTTTCTTGAGACAGAGTCTAGGTGTAAAACCCAGGCTGGCCTTAAGGTCTAGACCTCTCGGGTTTCATTGTCTACTGCTAGGGTTACAGATCAGAACCACTGATCTGGCTCAGTTACAGTATTTTAAAGTCAAAAAATTTTAAGCAACTTTAAAATATCCCCTTGTCTAGGGAAACATGAAACCTTGCCTGCAATGCTAGCCAATCCATATAATATCTGAAACTAGATTAGGCAGATACTTTATTACAGTGTGCAGAGCTACAGACTGTCACGCTCTTGGCAGTAATGTAGTCTGGAGAACTCTTTGTTTTTGAGACAAACCGTCTTATATAGCCAAGGCTGGCCTCGAACTCCTGACTCTTCTGCCTCTGCTTTCCAAGTGCTGAGATAGTGCATCACCACATTGGGCTTTAAGAACTGTTTTTGTTACTATGTGCATTCTTTAGGTGTCCGTGGAGGTGGTTTTAAAACTAAAGAGAATCGTTTTGGTGAGATTTAAAGTGAGAATGATTCCAAGAATTCAGAATTTAAAATGTGACTAAGAGAACAGTGTGGGAAAAAGCAGTGTCAGGATGGAGCAGGGACCGGAAAGAATTGTTCAGTGGTGGAGCGTAAATACTTAGTGTCCCTAAGACCCTGTGTTTGACTTCGACCGCAGCCACAGAGACTATTGAATGCTATTATAGAGTGCAGATGGGGTTAGCTGTGGATCGTTCTGAAAATTTATCTGTGATTTCTTTTTCCTTATGCATTTTAGATTTATTGCAACCAAACATCTGTTGAACCGTTTTCCAGTAACCAGAGTGTCTCTGCTGCCCCAAATCCAACTACTGCTACCACCAGAGGAGGTGGCACCTCCCTGCAGTCCACAGCTGGTCTCCTGCAGTCCACAGCTGGTCTCCTGGCCCTCTCACTCTCTCTTCTACATCTCTACTGTTAGAGACTCAGGCCAAGAAACGTCTCTACTTCCCCAATCTTCTAGACCCACCCCAAATGGCAACCACAAGTCCAGTGTGACCAGGAAGAAACAGGTCCACATCCAATTGGCTGTTACCGTACCTCAACAGAAAACACGGAGAATTCGAAATTTGATTGACTGGTTTAAAGGACGCGTGAAGGGTTTGAGAGCGGAGAGATGCCAGCATTGAATCTGCTGGAGCTTTATGTTCCAAGATGAAGACAGCATCCAAAACGGGTGTGATTTCCTTGAATGTGGCTTAGGAAATGTGGACACTTAAGGCTCTCCCTGGAAATTGGGCATAGGTGTGATGTAGAGAGAAGGGTGGGGTGTGGAATGGAGATCCATTATTTTTCCCATTGGTTCATTTGACCTATAAGGCCATAATGCAGTTAGGTGATATCCAAAATTTTCTCTGATGCTATTTATGTATATGTTGGAAGGAACTACCAGGTGTTACTTTAAATTCCCATTGCGTTGTTTCGTTACTACTAATTTAATATGCTAAGCTCTAGGTAAGGTTCCACGTTGCTGGACTATGGCTGTTCTCTTCGGAACGGAACGTTTTGCACCCTCCTTCTGTGGCTTTAGGTCTGACATTGTATTTGAGTTTTATTAGTAATTGACATGTGCCAGGCAATGATGGGTTGGAATCCACCCCCAAATCCAGCCACCACTGAATAAATCTGATTTCAAAAGTCCAAAGGTAGACATTTCCCATTGTCTTTTCTCATTTACCACGAGTACCAAGTTCACTTAAGTAAACTGGTTCCAGAGAGCAGAATCATGTTTAAACTGGTTCCAGAGAGCAGAATCGTGTTTAAACTGGTTCCAGAGAGCAGAATCACATTGACCTCAGCTAATTTCAAAACTGCTTTTTATTTTGGCGTATATGGAAGGCTTTTCATAATTGAAAGTGTGGTCTGTCAGCAAGGCAAAACTAGGAGTCTTGAAATTCTACAGGCAAATAAGCAGAGGAGCCAGGACTGTAAACCCAGCGTTTGGGATGTGAAGACTGGAAGCTAACTCTCATTGAATTCACAAAGTCTTTTATACAATTTCTGTAAATACTTTTTTTTTTTAAAGAGAAAAACAAAACCATGGATCAGAATAGTCACGTTTTGAATACTTTGGTTATCAGTTCATATTTTTAGATAGTTTGACATTGGTCCTGTGCCTGAAAGGGGGCTTGGTTCTACCGTAAATTTTTCCAATTTCCTTGATACACACATACCTTCTAAAACATAGACATATCCTGAAAAACATGTTTTGTTCGCATGGTCACACACTGATGCTTATCCATCCTGGGATCTAATATGGCCACAGTAGTCTTGATAACCAGAGTCATTTTCTCCATCTTTAGAAACCTACCTGGGAAGAAGGAGACCTCACAGACCCAAAGCTACTGTGTGTGTGAATGAACACTCCCCTTGCCTCATACCTGAATGCTGTACATCCATCTGATTGTATATTGTGTTTGTGTATTTATGCTTTGATTCATAGTAACTTCTCATGTTATGGAATTGATTTGCATTGAACACAAACTGTAAATAAAAGAAAGAAATGGCTCAAAGAGCAGTCTGTTGAATTTATTTATTTTTTAAAGACTTATTTATTTTTATTTAAGTGAGTCCACGGCGGTGGTCTTCAGACACACCAGAAGAGGGCATCAGATCCCATTACAGATGGTTGTGAGCCACCATGTGGTTGCTGGGAATTGAACTCAGGACCTCTGGCAGAGCAGTCAGTGCTCTTAACCACGGAGCCATCTCTTCAGCCCCCAGTCTGTTGAATTTAAAAGTGTTTCTTGAGCAATAATTATGGGTGACCATGGCTGCTATTAAGGGATATATCTTGTTGTCTTACCAACTGAACATTATAGGCTGTCTATTTTTGAATGGCCAGCTAGCAGCAGGTTTGGTTTCCTCCCAAAGCTGCTTTAAAGGCGTGTGCTACCCCGCCTGCCTCTAGTTGACATCTTTAAGCCTTTAAGGCTCCACACCTACTTGCTCAGCATCTGGGAGTCAGCTGTGTGCCAAGGCACCCATGACTGATGAAGTTGGCTGGAGAGGACGCCTTTGAGATGAGAGGTGTCTAAGTGTTGCCAAGCAGTGTTCTTAGGACAATACCAGCAAGGCAGGGCTCTGGGACCATGGATTGAGAAACCACAATGGCTTTGAACCTTATACCCAATGCCTGAATGACAGATGGAGGTGGGAGGATGTTAGGGGAAATTCTCATGGCATGAACAGCAAGTTCTAAGTCAGTTCTACTTTCTCTTATCTGCCCTGAGGTCTACACATCACTTTGGCTTCCTAAAATGGCTGCTGCCTCCTGCTTCTTCCACACATAAAATACATTCCTGAACTCCCAACATCTTTACTGTGATTCAGGGACCACTAGAAAGGTCAGACTGGAAACTGCTCACCTTAGGTGGATTTCCATAAGAAGCCTCAGGTCTGCCCTTTAAGGCTTAGATAATCTAAAGCACTCTTCAATGGTGTCTGCAGCTTGCCCCACGACACATGAGGTGTATGAGGTTGGTGTTGGGATAACTGAGGACTATTGACTTGTAAACTGGTCACCACAGTTTATTGTCTCAGATCAGTGAAGCATGTTTTGTCTCCAGATGAATAATAACCTCTCTAGCATAGAAGTGTCTTGCACACAAGCAGAAACACTTCCCAGAAGTTGGCAGTGTTTGTTCCCGTCCTATTTTGTTTTAAGTGTCTGTTGTTTTTGTTTTGGAAACTGTCTCGTTTCTGTATGTAGTCTAGGCTGGTCTCAAATTTGCCTCAGTGTCCTGAGCCCTAGGATTGTGCCGTCACACCCAGCTTTTCTTTCTTTGCTTTTGAAACAGGGTCTTGCTATGTGACTTAGGTTGGTCTTTAGCACACACTATGTAACCTGGGCAGGCCTTGAACCCTGAATATCTGCCTCTGCTTCCTGAGAGCTGGAGTTACAGATGTGTGTCACCATGCCTGGCTTGTGTTCACTCCTTGTATCCTGTAATTTATGTTAGCTATTATTGAAGATACAAAGGGAGAATGTAAGCCAGGGGACACATGGCTGCTGCCGTTAGTATTTCCAGCTTTCTTCTTCCTCATCCATCGGGGATTTCCTTTCTGTCTGTAAGCACTTCATCTAGCTGTGGGCTTAGACTGGCAGACTGACCCAAGCTTTCATTTGAAGTTTGTTGTAGCTGTCTCCTAAGTTGAATCACAGGGCACAGTAGTAGTAAGAGAATCTCTAGGATCCTCCCTCCCGCCCTCTCCTCATCTCCCTTTCCTTTTCCTCTTCCTTCCCCCGCCCCCTTTTCTTTCTTTCCTCCCTTCCATTTTCTGAGACAATGTTTCACCTCTCAGGCTAGTCTGGAACTTATGGCCTCTGGCTTCCTCCAGCCTCAGCCTCCCAGGTGAGGTAGGATTATAGGTTCGTGACAACTATGGTTGGTTTTGAGGTGTGTTTTTCAAGCCTATTTTGCCTTAACTCCCCTTGTATAATAGCAACTTAATTTCTCCTTGGTAACCAGAATCATTGTTGACTAGAACAAGCCCTTTGTTCATATTTTGATGTAGAAGTTTGAGGACCCCTAAGTGATTGGTGGCTGTCTCAACTTCTTGTTCAATGGGATTGTAGCCATTTCTGATGGAAGCTTCCTCTTCCTCTTTCTTCTCTGTCATTTTCCTTTTTATTGTTACTTGCATTGTTGCGGATGGAACCTAAGGTCTCACAGAGGCAAGGTGCATGCTGGATCACTGAACTAGGCCCTAGCTTGGTTGGAATTATTCTTTTTTAGAACCAAGACTTGTAGATGAGCAGAGCATTATGCAGAGCCGACAGAAGGCGGTTATCACCCTTGCAGCCATCTTGAGCCATATACCCTGATAAGAGACTTGATTACAGTAGCCTACAACAGCTGAGCACACTCTGACAGCATCTTGCTTTAGATATCCAGGATTTTCCCTTGGGTGTGTGAGACTTAAAGGTGTGTGACTTAGAGATCTGATTTAGAGATAAGACTTAAGGGCATGACTTGGAGGCGTGGCTTAGAAGTGAGACATATAAAAGGCGAGAGGCAGACAGAAGAGAGAAACAGATTATTAGACATCAGGCATTAGGTATTAGGCACCTGGCACTTGGAGGAAGAACTTAGGATTAGACATTAGACACTTGGTACTAGAACTTGGAAGAGAAAACTTGGAACTTGGAGGCACTAGGGACTAGGAACTAGGGACTAGGAAGTCAAGATTTGGGACTTGGACTAGGAAGAGAGACTGAAGAATAAATGGGGTTGAATCACACTGTGTCTGGTCTCCATTCTTTGTGTCCGTCCTCACTCTCTCTCTTGTTGAACCCTGACCCGAGGACTGGAGCAGCTTGGGGCAGTGTGGGCTCTAACAACTTAGCCCCCAAGGCTTTTGGCAGTGCGAGTTCCAACATTGATAGAGCGGTCTCAGACATTTTGGTCCCCAAACATGAGCCAGTGCGGCTCTCAACAAGCATGAGACCTTAGACCGGAAGTAAAGTTTCTGCTAGGGAATCACTAGGAGTAATGGTGGTGCCTATTCCATTCCCACCCTTGCTTCTGGTTTCCCTGAGACCTATTGGAGAAATGGCACCATAGCTAGAGTGTGCATAGCTTCCAGGAGGACACAGTGCCTGAAGGTTTTTCTTCTAGTTGGCTAATAAAATTTCAAAGGATGTGTTTCTTCTGTTGGGCCAGCTGCTTCAGGATAATAGGGAATTTGACTAGACCACTAATTCTTGACCATGAGCCCACTGTTACACATCGGTGGCTGTAAAGTGGGCTCCTTGGTGAGAAGGAGTACTGTGTGGACTACCACGAGAGAGGACAAAGGATGGCTGAGAGTCTGGTCAGAGCACTGCACGCAGGGGAAGCAAATCCACAGCCAGAACAAGTTATGTATTCATGTAAGAACCAAATGCAGCTGCCCCTCCTGTGACAGGAGCGACTCATCATACTTAACCCTTCTCCCAGGTGATGGGCTGGCCAGCCTGCAGGACAGTGACTGTTAGGGACTGAGTGTTGGCCTCTGCTGCAGCAGAATGAACACTGGACAATGACTCTGGCATACAGGACCATGTTCCCGAGCTCCTGATCCTTTGGCTACTTTGGTTATAAACTTATCAGTCAGTGCTAGGGATGGATAGTATAAGAATCCATTTGGGCTTCACAAAACTTCATCTGTTTTCTTGGTTATTTAAATACTTCTGAGGGTGCTTTTCTGTGAACACGGGACAGAAACATCACATTCTTTACATTTGTCTTGTTCCTAGAACATTTTGGTTACCATTTGTTTTTCTACTCATGTATCTTCAAAGTCTATCTAGTCAAATACTTGGCCACGGCCCACAAGTCAGTATGGATGGATAATTCTGGTCATTACTCTTTCCAAAAAGAAAGCAAACAGTAGGCTCTTTGCCTGTAATTCTGCCCATGGGGGGCACTTTGATTCACCAATGACCACCAGGAATGTCTTAGAGATACTTAGAAAGCTATTGCTGTCTGCGTTTGTGTGGTGCTAGCATATTGTGTAGAGGCAGTTCCAAGTCTTCTCTTTCTTGGTCACTGGGGAACACTGCAACTTATAAAATTGCAAACTCATCTGAAAGGAGAGAGACTGAATTAAGAATGCAGATAAAGGGGTTCCCTGTTCAAAAATAATCACCTGGGGAAATGCTTCCCTAGGGTCAGCACATGGAAGTCACCATGGCTGCATTCCTAGGGGTCCAATGTCACATCTCAAATTGGCAGCAGGACTTGGCAGTGGGACTTATGCAGGCTCAAGAGATGCACACTCATGAGGCTATTGGCACATGCTGTGAAGAAGAAGGTGACAGCCAGTGGAGGGGCCATGGTGGCATCTCAGCTCTTTTTTTATGTAAGTTATTTGTACCTCCAGGGCCTTCTGTGTACCTCTTCACAGTGGACTGCTCCTCCTGGGCACAGCTGACTTCATTGCCTAGAGGGTTAGACAACTGTGCTGGCTAGTCTTCCATTGTCAACTGGACTAGATTTAAAATCATTATGAAAACAGTCTTCTGGGTGTGCCAACAAGAACATTTCTAGAAAGGTTTAGACTAAGGGAAGACCTGCTTTGAATGGGGGTAACACTAACCCGTAGAACTGGGTCTTGAACTGCATACAAAGAGAAAGCTAGCTGGACTCCAACCCTCATCCTTCCCTGCTTCCTCACTGTGGATTATCCAGCTGCCCCAAGCTCCTCATGACAACTCTTCCCAACCATGACAGACTGTGCTCTTAAACTGTGAGGCTAAACGTACCCTCCCTTAAGTTGTTTTTGTCAGGCATTAATAACTACAGCGCATGAATAAAATAACGGCTACAGGAAGTTGATACCGAGAATGGAGCTGTTGTTACAGTAAGCCAGACCATGTGGTTCCTAAGTTTTCAGAGCTGCTTTGTAGAATATGGAAGAGCTTGGAGCTAGAAAAGCCCTAGCTTACTTCATAGGCTATTCTAGGGAGAGTTTGGAAAGGCAGGGTCTAAAGGAAACCCTGACAGTCTCAGCCCAGGAGGTTTCAGAGACAAAGACAGAGTCACAGTCTCGCAAGGAACCTGCTCGCACTGTGCCTGGGTTCTGAGACCACAAGTGAGGTGGAACTGAAAAGTAATTTGCTTGGCGCAGGATCTCAAGACAGGATGGAACTCAGTCTGCCTACCTGTTTCTGTTCACTACTCTCATGAAGTGAGATAGGGATGCAAATGGGCAGAGAGATATGAAAATGGGCTGTTTGGCCAAGAAAGTCTGTAGAAGGCTGTAGACAAGGCAAGTCTGCAGACAGTTGTCAATGTTAAAGAGATTAGCACTATGAAAAAGAAACCTGTTACCTTGCACTGGGGCACACTGCAACTTATAAAATTGCAAACTCATCTGAAAGGAGAGAGACTGAATTAAGAATGCAGATAAAGGGGTTCCCAGTTTAAAAATAACCACCTGGGGAAATGCTTCCGGGGCCAGCACATGGAAGTCACCATGGCTGCATTCCTAGGGGTCCAATGTTACATCTCAAATTGGCAGCAGGACTTGGCAGTGGGGCTTATGCAGGCTCGAGAGATGCAGGAGCAATGGAAACTTGTGCCGAGGTTTCAGAAAGCAATGAAGAAAGCAGTGTGTGGCAGAGTCAGAGTTCCTATTAGGCCTGGAGTGGCCATTGTGTGGAGCTGTGCAGGTGAATCTTACACTGCCCTGGAGACCCCAGGTTTCGGGAGATGTCAGGGGTGGGAGATGTCCACCAAGGAGAGCTGTAGGTACAGAGTGGAGCTGGCTGGGGTTGGTTGGGTGGCTTGTGGACTTGTATGAGTACTTCGAATAGCAGCTAGGTCACCGAGACCTTCTGCCACTGAGATGGTTCTATCTGAGTGAGTCCCCCACGCTGGGCTTGCAGTTGCAAGATTTAATGCTTTCCCTGATGGTTTAGGTTTGTTTGTCTGGACAACCTTTTCTGTGCTCCCTCCGTCTTTGGAATGGAAATATTTACCCCCATGCCATTGTATATCGTGAGTATGTGCTGTTTTTTGATTTTTCTAGAGGCTCCCAGGTGAGAGATTTTTGTCTTGTCTCTCAGAAGATGTCGCAATAGTGGTGGCGACGTTAAGGACTATGGGGATCGTTAGAGAAGGACTAAATGCGTTTTTGCTTTATGAGAAGAAAAGGGGAGTTCTGGGGGCAGGAGTGGAATGCTGTGACACCATGTCTGCGTGTCAAGTTGGAAAGGGGTGAGAGCCTTATGTTCATTTCGGCAGATATTTTGAATATATGAACTTGCACTTGGCTCGTGACTGGCTTCGCAGTGTGCGCGGTGGCTCTTGATTAAGAGCACTGTCTCTACTAAGGCGCAGTAGCAAATCACCAGCTGTTTCTAAAAGAGAGAGAGTGAGGGGGGGCAGTGGGAAGAGGAAAGGAAGAGGAAGAGAGAGGGAAAAGGAGAGAGGGAGAAAGAGGGACAGGGGTAGGGACAGGGTCAGAGGCAGGCTGACAGGCAGGCAGACACAAAAAATTTTTACCAGGCCAGTCATCCTAGCTACTTGGCAGTTGAGGCAGGAGGCTGGAGAGTTCAAGGCCTGCCTGTATACAGACTGAGTTCAAAGCCAGCATGGGCAATTTAAGTGGGACTCTGCCTCAAAACCAAAAGTGCAAAAGAGGCTGAAGGTATAGCTGGGATTGGAACAGTTGCTTGACAGGAATTCCTAAGATCACAAAAGTCTTTATCTGCAGAAGACAGAAGGGCTCTGCTTTAAAATCTGAGCACTGACCATCATAGCAAGTTTGACCTCAAATGCTTATTAAAAAGGGACCAAAATGGAAGGCCTATCTTCGCTTTAGTATATTGGTTTGCAGTGCTAGGAATCAAACCCAGGGCCTTGGGATGAAGGTAAACACAGGACCACTGACCTGCATCCTAAGTGAGAGTAAGATTTAAGAAGGGAAACCTCAGGAGCCAAGAGCTGACTCAGCAGTTAAGAGCTGTAGCTGCTCTTTCAGAGGACTTGAGTTCGATTCCTAGCACTCTCAGTTCACAATCACTCGTACTTTTAGTTCCAGAGGATCAAATGTCTTCTACTGGCCTACACATACACACACAGACACACACACACACACACACACACACAGACACACACACAGACACACACAGACACACACGCAGACACACACACACAGACACACACAGACACACACACACAGACACATACACACACATACACACACACACACACAGACACACAGACACACACACAGATACACACACAGAAACACACACAGACACACACACAGAAACACACACAGACACACAGTCACACACACAGATACACACAGACACACACACAGACACTCACACACAGACACACAGACACACACACAGATACACACACAGAAACACACAGACACACACACACACACAGATACACAGACACACACAAACACACACACAGACACAGACAGACAGACAGACACACACACACACAGACACACAGACACACTTTTTAAAAAGTAATGATTGGTAATTGAACAGCTGTTCTTTGAAGGTTGTTTTAAAGACCCCAGGGTCTGTCTTCTAGGTGTCAGAAAAGGTCCATTCCATCATTTCATGAGCACAGTTTACGTATTCACATTTACATTCTGATCATGTAACTTACAGCTAAGTTAAGAAGTTGAGTAGTGAGTGACCATTGCATGGGTGTTTTGTTGCTCAAGTTTACATGGCACACAAAGGCGACAACAGAGCAAGAAGTGAGTTGACAGTGTCGTGAGGTAAAGATGCAAAAGGCGTGGTTAGAACTAAACACACTCTGATCCACACCCAGGGTCACCATCGCTCTAAATAGAACTTACACCATGTGGCAGCTGACGAATGTGAATATTTTTTATTTTTCCTTTTTCGTAGACCTCATTTGGGGTTGGGTCGGTTTTCAGAATAAAGAATTTCTTTTCTAATTTTGGAGTGACGATAGAAAATCGCCATCCTGGGGTTTCTCGTTTGCCCCTCAGATTACAACTCAACTCTAAAATTGACGCATGTCTAAGAAACTTTAGGAAGTTTCCATATTTATGATTTCTGAAGGGAAATATCTCCAAGAGAGGAAGGGTCTGAAGCAGTTTAGCTGTCCTGCCTCTTGGCAACTGGCGGTGAGGAAGCTTTGCAAAACAGAACACTTGCAGACTAGGCTTATACCTCCTCTCCAGAGACCTCGGCTCCTCCAGCCAGGCCACCGCCTTCCAGGTCGCTGTTACAGACCAGAGCTGCCTTTCTCCTGCAGCTCAACCTATTAGCCGAAAATCTGCCATTTAAGTAAGAGGTATCTAGGGTTTTTCTCAGTCTGTCTGTCCCCACTACCGATAGTTATCATGAGCTTTGGGAGCTGCGTATCTGCCTCATTCCTCTTCCTTCTAGCTGTTCTTGCTCCTTCCTCAAAAGCATTGCTCCTTAGTTTAAAACCATGGCCGCCCTTTGCCCTTAGCTCTTTTAAGAGCTAAAAACAGGAATCCCCACTTCCAGTGTTTAACACTCTTTCCAATCTGACCCCAATTCTAAGTTCCAGTCCCATCTTCAGCTACGCCAGACTACTTACCATCCTTCTTTTTGTACCCCTGTGACTCTTTCATTTTTTTCTTTCTGGTGTGTGTGTGTGTGTGTGTGTGTGTGTGTGTGCATGAAAGTGCATCTGCGTGCACAAATGTACACGAGGAGTGTGTATATGTCTATGGAGGCCACAATACAACCTCAGTCACTATTAACCTGGAACTTGTCAAGTAGGTTAATCTGAGCTGGCCACTACTCTCCAGAGGTTTACCTATGTCCACTTTCCCAGCACAGGGATTACAAACATGGTGGATTATGTACCACCACTACCATAGATAGAGGAGGCTCTTCTCTAAACTAAAGGAAGTGTTCCGAGAGGCCAGCCATTTAGAAACAGTACCAAGCACCATCAGTTTTTTTTTTTTTAAATTAAGGCAAGCACTTTACTCCTTTGCTCACCTCACTCCTCAGCCTAGATCTCATTTTTTTTTTTCGAGACAAGTTCTCACAGTCCCAAGGCTATCCTGGAATTATATAATTGTATTCAGCCCATGTTGGCCTTGAACTCAGTCAGTAGACACCACATCTGGCTGTGGCTGCATGCTACTTCAATGCATTCATTCAATGCAGCCAAGGTGAGGGTGGTTGAGCCAGGCTGTCTCTGTTGGACTTTCAGCTTGTTGCCTGCTTCCAAATGCTAAAGGTCTTAGCCAAAAGGGCACAGCGTTTCCGATACCCTGGAGTCTTGCATGTCAGATGGGCTTGATAATAATGTGACCTATCTCATGAGGTGGGTAGAGACCCAAACAACTTAATACACAAAGCCTCAGTATGAAATCTGGCCCATTGTAAGGAATGGACACACTGGCACTATTATTTCCTGTTAGGGCAGCAAAATTGATTTTGACTTTTCTGTCAACATTCCTGCTTTCTGAAAGAATTTGTCTCATTCATTTCTGAGTTCTTGGGCTGTGACAGAGGATAGGTTTGCAATGAATACTAGGTAAAATAGACGACTGTCATATTTTATTACAAGGGTAGCTGGGGAAGAGGAAGGACAGACCTCTGCCTGTCTATTAGGTCTGAAGAGAAGTTGGGACTCTTTCTAAATGGCTGGTCTCTCAGGACCTGTTTGCATTAAAGAAGAACCTCCCCTAGGTATAGCAGTGGGGTTCAATGACAACATACATCAGGGCCACTTGGGAAACTTTAGAAAAGACTCACGCGTATTACTTCTCCCTGCCCAGGAGACTGTGCTAAACTGGTCTGGGTGGAGCCCAGTCCTTGGGAGTTTTGAGGAGCTACGCAGATGAGTCTGAAGCCCATCTGAGTTTAGACACTAAGCTCTGGGCGTGGGTACGTGCCATGCTGCCATCAGATCAATTGCAGGCTGGGTCAGATCTTTGTGCCCAGCAAAGACCTTTTCACCAGAGGTGTGAATAGAGGTGAGGGAGGTGGCCATTTTCTCTGAGCTCATTGTTTGATTCCTACCCAAATGGGTGTCCCAGTGCCATGACCCTGCTCTGTGTGCAGGAATGTCTTCTCTGAAGGCCTGGAGATCCATGGAGGGTTATGCTTTCTTGAGTAGGTGAACACAAGGACATTCTTTAGCTGAATGGCACCTTTGAACGGGAAGTGTGGTCCTGCTACAGCAGGCTTTGTTTGAATGGCTGTATGGATTAGTCATCCCTGACCAACGGTGGAGACACCCTTTCCAGAAGATCCTGATTCCAGTCCTGCATCCACCAACCTGTTGCAAGGCCCTTGGAAGCAACTCTGGCTTCTGAGGGATTTCACTTGACCAGGTACTTTCTAGTTTATACACACAAGACTCCATTCTACTTAGGAAGTTCCATGATTCAGAATGGCCTTTGCTTTCTCTGAGCTTACATAAATTTGCTCTTTGACTCACAAACACTTGGGCATAGAGCTAAGTTGAACCCACAAAAATGAACACAAATTCACTTTTATTGTTCCTAGGGACACCATCATATTTACCCAGTGACTTGGTGGCCATGTTTTTTTACCCTCCTGTACTTCGTGAGGACTTGGGAAAGATGTCTTCTTCTGATAAATCAACATAAATTTTTTTCTGATGAGATCATGGCACATAGTGCTAGCATTTGCTGTTAAGGAGACATGAGACGCTTTGACATTTGGACTGAGGGTAAAGGTGACATGGTAACAAAGAAGCCGCTCAAACCGTAAGTGTGTAAATCGCATACGTATAGGCTGGGCTTAGCTTGGCCTCAGAAGTATTTCAGATCCTCAACATGGGGCAGAAGTGGAGGTGTAGGCTGCAGAGGTCTCTGGGTTTTAAGCAGAACAGAAAAGCTTCCAGTCAAGGGCATGGGAAGGAAGCCGGGGAAGATGAGGAAGGAAAGAACTGAGCAGACTGCCCTGTAGCATCAAAGTGAGTGATGTTGTATTTCCTTTCTGGGTTTTAATTTTAATTAAATAAAAACATCCATGACAAGTGAGTTGGACACTGTTGTTTTGTGCAGTCTTAGTCACAGTATCTCTTTAAACACCCAGCTTATTGTTTCTTTCTGGTTATGTAATCAATGTATGTTCATTGATTAAATGTAAAAAAAAACCTTCAAAGAAGAAACTAGAAGTCATATGTAGTCCTACCATCCGGCAGTGACTAGTCCGCATCTGGATGCTCTGCTCTTTTCCTGTGTGCATTTACACATCTTTGTGCATGAAAACATGTTTCAGTAAGGAGATGTTTTGTAATCTGCTTTTTCATTTAATAGTACATTAATTATAAATCATTTCCTCAGTGTGTTTTATTTCTGGTATTTTTGTTTGTCTAGGGACTAAGTGAAGGACTTCACACTGCCAAATTCTCTAACACTGAGTTCTTCATTTTTGTTGTTTATTCTTTTAGCAACTATATGATATTACGGTCTTCAGATCTCCTACACTTCCCAATCAGTTTCCCATGACTTTATTAGAATTTTAGATTGTGCTTAATGGTCTTCCCATTATAAGTAGCTTTTTAACAAACATCTTTTGCTTATATTTGTAATATATATTATGTTGTATATATACATATAACATGTATATATTAAATATATTTATACATATATATACACATACACACACACACACACACACACACACACACACACACACACTCATATTCTCCCCAGGAATGCCTTTGTGGAAGAAAACTGTCTTATCTGAGCTTATAGCTCATCCTAGGGTGTGGTACTTCCAGGGCTTGTTTAGGTGGAGGCTAGCCTCCTTCTGCAGTCACTACAGGATTCCAGCTTGGACTCCCATGTCTCCATTTACCTGCCTTCCTCCTGCTCTCTAGAGTGTTGCTGTCAGGACATTCCAGTGGCACCATCTCAGCATCTGCTTTCCCAGAATTTGACTTACAAGATGTCACAGATGTCTTCATATCATTTCCAGTATAGATACCCCGACTGTATGCTGGTTGGTGTTTTGAGTCTAATCTGGAGAGCTGACAGAAGATTGCAGAGTGGGGAGCAAGTGTGGGGGAGGGTGCAGAGTTTGTCAAGGGCCTGATTGCAAAGAACCAGGTAAGCTGCTGTGGCTGAAATAGAGGCCTGAGAAGAAGCAGACGGAATGCTTCATTGGGTAACTGGAAGGCAGTTTAATGAAAAGTCTATGTTCAAGGTATGAGCATGGCTCAGTAAAGGCATGGGAGGTGAACACCAACAGGGAGCCATCAAAGTAGCAGCTGCAAGAGTGTGGAGACTGGGAATCTGAATGCAGATACAATCTTCAGCAGAGGTAGGTAGACATGTGTGTGTGCGTGTGCATGCGCGTGTGCGTGTGCGTGTGCATGTGTGTGTAAGCGCACATGCACACCAACACTATAAACAAACAACAACCACAAAAACTAACAAATTAAACAAAGGGCATGGAGAGATGGCTCAATGGTTAAGAATATTGGCTGCTCTTGCCAGAGGACTTGGGTTCAGTTTCCAGTACCCACATGAAGCTCACAACCCTCTGCAACTCTGTTTCCAGGGGATCTGATGGCCTCTTTTTTTTTTTTTAAATCTTATTTTTATTTTACTGTGTGTGTGTGTGTGTGTGTGTGTGTGGTACACAAGTATACCTATATGTAGCTGTCTTTTGCCACTTTGTGGGTTCTTCTTTTTTCTACCCTCTCCACCCTTTTTCATCCTTTCAAACCCTCAACACTAGATAGGAGAGAAAAACAGAGAGGAAAGGAGAGATCCTTGAATAAAGTCAGGGGCTGGAAAGTGGGTGACGTTATCATTAGACTATTTCTGGCTGGTTAGGGGCATTAAGGTCCTTAGGGCAAGTTTGGTCTTCATTGTCAGAATATCTAATTTCTTCTTCTTCTGGTTGTTTCTTCTTTGCACACGACTACTTAACAAACTGTGACCATCAACAATCAACCAGCAATCCACCCTGCCAGTTGGGGCTACAGCATTTATGTACCCTCTGAAAAAGTTCCCAGAATTCCAAACACCACATAATCATAGAAACTAACCTCAGCTGGCAAAATCATGCCTCTGCTAGAGCACAAGGCAAATCATAGTCATCTTCTGTGATGCCACCTCACATCCTCACACCTGGGATT
>JANHMN010000019.1:11983796-12045551 GCA_030674055.1 Rhabdomys pumilio | reverse complement strand
ATACACATACTCATCTCCAACACACATCACATACACATACCACACCCCCATATACCAAACCATATACCACACAGACACACATACACACACACACACACATGTAACACACACACATGTAACACACACACATGTAACACACACACACACACACACACACACACACACACACCAGCAAAGAGTAGTCTTTGTTGTGCATTTATTGCTGTTGAAGCTTCCACTACTCTACTTTTCTGGAAAAGCCAGTGGATGGACTGAGTAGCAGCCATCAAACGGAAGCCACGGCAGATGGAAGCTCGACACTGCATTGATGAGATGCTCAAATGACAGGAGAGGAGAGTAATCGCCTCCAACTTTCCACAAGCTCTTGCTTGTAGTGCCCAAGTCAGAGCTGAGATGTTTGCTTAAGGTCAGTCAGCTGTGATTCCCTAACCCCTACCCATGCTGTAAACAGTCCTCCGAACACTCATTTTAATATTTTGTTTTGCAAATGCAGTCCTGACCTTTTAGCACAATTGAAACGTTGAAACTAATTTGTGCTTTGAGGGGAGAAGCAAGAAGACTGATCAAGAAGACATTAGTCCTGGCAGGGTCTTACCTGACCGCCACGGCAGGACCTTACCTGATGGCCACCTCCGGCATCTAACACCATCCATCTTACTTTTCGGTCTTGATGAGTCTCTCCAGGAGAGAATGGCGTTCCTTCCTGGGCATATCTTCCTGAGGTCCAGAGGTAGCTGGCTCCAGTTTACTTAAGTGAACAAGGCTCTAACCTTAGGTTTTGAGAATTCTGGATATTTCATTTACTTTCTATTAATAGATACAGGTCATTATGTTTTATGTATACATTTATGCATCATAATTCGACCATTCTAGTGGTTTCAAGTACCATGACTAGTGGTTTAAACTTCAACCTCAGAGCAAGAAATCCCATAAAACTTCAGACTGTTTCTGAAGTTTGCAGTTAAAATGAAAAAGAGCAAAGCACGTAGATAGCTAAGCAGCAGGACCTTCTTTCTCGAGAATGAAGCAAGCTCTAGACCACGTTTGACGAGCCCCCTTGTGATACACACGAGGGCCAAAAAGATGGACTGTAGTCCTGGCCCAGCACAGAGGCAGGAACTTTGCACAATGTAGCTCTTGCTGGTGCTCATGGCAGACTGGGCAGAATCAACTTGAAGAGTGTCTGCCAATAACAACTGTTGGATCCAGGGTTCCAAGGCGTCTGACTGGCCTAGGGGCCTCTGCAGGAGGTCACAGTTCAGAAGACCGGTCTGCACTCTTTGGGGAGTCTGTATTCTCATTGCCTTAGTCAGAAGTGTTCGAGTTGCTGGGCTAGAAAAGGCCAAAGAAAAACAGTCTGAAGGACAGGGCTGTGACTTCAACTGCCAGCTCCTGGCCAGCCTCTTTCCTTTCTGTACAGTCCCTTCCTTCTCATAGCAGACCCATAGCTGCCAGAACCCTTACAATCTTACTGACTCACCTGGGGACTGGAGCAGCAGAGCCCTCTTTCAAAACTGAGCCCCAGCTGGATAGAATTTGGAGGCAGGTTGACTTTTAATGATGTTTCCCATCTCTGGTTTGATTCTTTATGTTAGAGACATATTATATATTCTTGTCACATGTTCTCATCTTGTTTAGGGGTGCCGTTGCTTTGTAGAGAAGGTTCCTGGAGACATTAGACAGTGGGCGCATCAATTAATACAGAGCCTTCGCTATGCTCCAGGGGGAGTATTTTGAGTGATGCACCCATGGTGCTCCGGGGGAGTATTTTGGGTGACGCACCAGTGGTTTTCAGATGATGGAGACTGTGGATCTCATTATAGATAAGAAAATCATGAACGCCGAGGAGGCTGCCTTGTTCAGAGTCTTACAGGACAGCTTTCACAGCCTTTTGGTGCTATATAGCTTCTTCGGTGCCCACTCAGGGAGAATCAACACACCCACGAAGACCACTGTGCAAACCAATGAATTCACTGTACAGGAAGAAAACTCCAGTCCCTACACATTTGTTTCTACCTGAAAGATGACCAGAGGCATGGATGAGTCACCCAAATGTGTGAAGAAGAGTCAAAACACAGGGAAGGGCCCCCAGGAATGCTCAGTAACCTTTCTTTGCCTGTCAAAGAGCACAGATTCATAATATGCAGAGCCTCGGCCTCTCTGCTCCCTTCCCTGGGCTCTTCATTCCAGACTTTGGCTGGTACTGTTTTACGCTGATTCTTAAAGTCCTGCTTTGTGGTCTCTGCTCTTGTAGGTAAACATCTTTGTAGATGCCGTTCTTTTGTTAACAATTTGGTTAGGTGAAGGCTTGGTTTTGGAAAAGCTTCAGAAACAATCTGATATCCTTTTCCAAGATTGTTCTGACGACATAGGACAGTAACAATCACTAAGGAACACTGACTGAATAGTAACCTTTTTTCCCCCCTTTCATTTCTGAGAATTGAATGCAGGGTCATGTGCATGCTGGGAGAGCAGCTAACCACTGAACTACACTGCTGTCCTGGGTACTACACTGGCTCATAGCTAGGGCTGGTAAGATGGCTCTGTAGGTGAAGGGCTTGCTAGGCAAGCCTGGTGACATGAGTTTGATCCCAAGAACCCACTATGTAAAGGTGGGGACCACTTCCACAAAGTCGCCCTCTGATATCCACACGTGAGCTACATCACATATATGTATGTACGTGTGCACATGCACAGTCATACACTTACATATTAATGACACGTATAAAACTGAAAAATAAAACCTTTTTAATTGGGAAAGTTAGGCATCTTGTTTTGGGGACACACACACACACACACACACACACACACACACACACACGTTGAATAGACTTTATTAAAAAATAGTCTGGTCTCTTCTTTCTCCTGCTTACTCCTAAGATCCAAAGGCAAACACAGCCCTGAGTGTTTGGAATAAGAACGCTCCCCCTACTCCCCCAAGGCTCAGATATTTGGTCCCCAGACATTGGTGTTGTTTGGGTGAGTTTAGAGGGTGTGGTCTTGCTGAAGGAAGTGTGTCACTTGGGGTGGGCTTTGAGGTTTCAGAAATCATTTGTCTTCCCACCACAATGGGCTCTTACTTTTCTGGAACCATAATCCCAGAGAAATTCTTTCTTCTATAAGTTGCTTTTGGTCATGGTGATTTATCACAGCAACAGGAAAGTGGCTAACCCTAGTATGGCATAAATTGATCATGGAATTGCTCAGGAGATAGAGGCAGGAGGATCAGAAGTTCAAATCATTCTGGGCTAATAGCTAGTGAGTCTGAGCGTAGCTTTGGACACATACGACTGTCTAAAAAAGGCAATCATTTTTAATATTTGAAATTGCTGGGATCTGCTGCTGTCCCTTAGATTTCCCAGTAACACTGGAATTTGTTTGTTTTGTGCTTGAGACAGGGTCTCACTGTGTAGTCCTGGCTAGCCTGGAGCTCACTATGTAGAATAGGCTGGCCTCTAACCCAGTGAGATCTGTCTGTCTCTGACTCCCTAGAATCATGGGTGTGGGCCATCCTGCTTAGCTGCTTCCTAATATTTGAATTCGAGGTCTACGTAGCTTTGTTCTATGGGAGTGGGGTGTCCTGGTTCTTCTGCAATTTCAGTTTCTGTTTTGTAATTCTTTTCCATCTGATATCACAGCGAGTTGGCATGCATTTTCTTATTTAAACTATAACTGAGTTTAGTAAAGCTATGGAAATGTTATTCTGTTGTAGCAAATGCATCGGTCCTGAGCATACACTCCCCTCCCCCCTGTAGAGAACAATAATGGCATAAACTACTTTAGTAGTGTGTGTGTACATGTGTGCATGTGTGCTTCTGTGTGTTTAAACATGGGAGATGAAATATTTAAAACTGGGGGGCCAGGTATGATGGTGCACATCTTTAATCCCAGCACTTGGGAGGCAGAGGCAGGCTGATCTCTGAGTTCTTGGCCAGCCTGGTCTACAGAGTGAGTTTCAGGACAGCCAGGGCTACACAGAGAAACCTTGTCTCAAAAAACCAAACAACCAATCAACCAACCACAACAATCCCCCTTTACCCCCCAAAATACCAACCTTGTAGGGGCCTCTAAAAACCTGTTTTCTACCTGTAATTGGTAAGAATTCTGGCTGTGATACTAGTTTGCAAGTACTTCTTCAAGTGGGCTTTGCCCTGCATCTTCTAGATTTCAAAGAAATCAGTTGTCACACAGGTTTCAAATTTCTTGTGAATTGCTTGATTGTTTCTTTTAAAAGTATTTATTATTATTGTATGGGTGTCTCTTAATTACTTTTCTGTTGCTGGGATAAGACACAGTGATCAAGACAACTTATAGAAGAGTTTATTTGGGGGCTTACAGTTTCAGAAGGTTAGAGACTATTTTCATTGTCTCCGGCAGCATGCCAGCAGGCAGGCACTGGGCTGCAGCAGTCCTGAGAGCTCACATCTATATCCACAAGCACATGCAGAGAGGCCACACTAGGAATGGCTGGAGTCCTTTGAAATCCCAAAGCCAATCCCCAGTGATACACTTTCTCCGTAAGGCCACATACTACCTAATTCTCAAATAGTTTCACCTACTGGAAACCAAGTATTTAAGCATGTGAAGTTATATGGAGCCATTTTCATTCAAATCACCACAGTACATGTGATGTACGTGTGTGTTGGGGGTGGGGAGTGCCCTTGTGTGCCTATGGAGGTCAAAGGGTGACTCTGTGGAGTCTGATCTTTTTATCCACCTTTATGTGGGTTCTGGAGAGTTAACCCAGGTCGCCAAGTGTTGTGCTTTCTTTGATGAGACGGCTATCTTGCCTTTTCTTTTTCACATTTTTTTTCTTTTACAAGCTTTTAGGATTGGCTCTTTATCTTTGGAATGATACAGGATATATTCAAATATTTTGAACAGGTTAAACATTGAAGTAAAAATTTTTCTCTTAATCCTGTTCTCTAAACAGTTTCCTTCTCAAGGACAGAGGGCATTAGCTAATTCTGTCTTTGAGAGGCATTCTGGCATTCTGTGTGTAAAGGGCACACACACACACACACACACACACACACACACACACACTTTTATACAAATTATAACATACAGTGTCAGATGGTACTTTTCAAAGATAGGTATATCTTTGAAAGCTATATCAAAGATGATATATTCTATCTCATTTTAATTATTTTATTAATAATTTTCCCAATAAGCAATGAGGCTTGTGTTCCTTCGTCTTGTATACAGGGACTGACTCAGTCAATAGAAAGTAGTCACAGTGATCCTTTGCCAGTTTCTTGTTTCTTGGGACATCTAATCTTACAACCCAGCTGCCATGCCGAGTGAACACCCCGGACACACCCTGCAGAAGACATAAGAGGTGAGGTGGCCAACAGCTCCAGCAAAGGCCCTGGCTAGTATCCAGAAGTAACTGTCAGATGTGTGAAGACCTCAGATAGTGTCCACCTCCTGACATCAAGTCAGCTCCAAGTCTTTTCAGCTGAAGTCTCAAGTATAATGAACACCGTGCCTTTTCAATAAATTCTGCCTTGCAGAATTAGAACAATAAAATGGCTGTCTGTCACATTTAGGGGATGGTCTGTTGTAACCAAAATGTATGTTACACATTCTCGGCTTTGCTTTGTTTCTCAAACTATGTGTGTGTGTGTGTGTACATACATATATTTTTTAGCTCATAAGTGATAATACAAGCCTTGCCCTCTTCTCACCTCTCCTTTCCTCTTCTCCCCTTCCCTCCACTCCACTACCTTAACTTGCCCTGCCCTGTCCTCTCCTCCCTTCTCCTCCCTTCTCCTCCCCTGCTCTCCCCTGCCCTCCCCTGCCTTCCCCTGCCCTCCCCTGCCCTCCCCTGCCCTCCCCTGCCCTCCCCTGCCCTCCCCTGCCCTCCCTTGCCTCCCTGCCCTTTCCTGCCCTTCCCTGCCCTTCCCTGCCATCCTCTGTCCTCTTCTGCCTTGCCCTGCCCTTCCACCCCTTTCTTCTTCTTTGTTCCCTTCTTCTCCCCTTTTGTGATAGAATCATGCTGTAGAGTCCTGGCTGGCCTTAAGCCTGCAATCCTCCTGCCTCAGACCCCAGTGTTGGGGTTGCCAGTATGTGCCACACATGCCTGGCTGCCCTTTTTTTTTTTTTTGGTTCTGGTGGAACACAGCAGAATTTCTATTAGTTACACTGCAGACTTCTTGGAATTTTTTCCAATTTTCTTATCATTTAAAATGTATTTTCCATTATTGTTAGAAATTTAATTAAGTCATATCTTTTAATTTCTTGATTAATATAAACTCATGTTTAAAAATTTATTAATATATGTGCATGCATGATTATGTGGGGATATGGTCAGAAGACATCTCTGCCAAGTCCATTCTCACTCTCCACTTTTATGGAGCTTGAACTCAGGTTGCCAGGGTTTTGAGGCAGGCACTTCTATTTACTGAGCCAAATTACCAGCCCAAATGAATGTCTTTTCTTTTTTAATTTTGAATAATTTATTATTCTAATAAAAGTATAAAGTATGAAAAATTAACGTGTCTGAATCATTTCAGAAAGTAGAGACATTTCCACTAGCAGATTTGAGTTTTTAGCACCTTTGAGCAAAAGGTTAAGACAAGTGGTACTGTCCGCTCGGATGACAGGTGGCTGCTCATCTTCCTGGGAGTCATTTGGTTTATTTCTCTACATTTTGAGAGTGCCACAGAGCAACTTAAAGAGGAAGAAGGTATCCACCCAACATAGCTGGTGGTTAAGATGGACTGGGAGACTGCAGGCTGGCAGCAGGTCAGATGGGCAGTATGAAGGCGCTGATGACGCAGTACATGGTCTTGTTCTCCCATCGGACTGTGCAGCTCCCGTCCGTGCAGCTGTCCCAGAAGCAGGATCTTGCGGTGTGTAACCCAGCACCGTTCTTCTGCAAGGCCACACAGGTCACAGTGGATTTAAATGACTTCCCCAGTTTGCTGAGTTGGCTCAAAGTCCTTTCTACAACATTTGTGGTCCACTGGTTGACTTTGCTGTGCTGGTAGGTGTTACCAAGATAGCACTTTCTATAGCCTCCTTTACAATGGTGCTCACTTCATCAACAGCAAATGCAGTCTCCTTGGAGGCCTGGGAGTCTTCCATCTTTCCTCATTAATGTCTTTTCAATGTAACAACTAAATTTAAAATTTCTCGGCAAATGTTTTTGTTTCTAACTTCCCCCTTTTCAAGGTATTGGTTATTTATCTGAGATAATGTTTAAAATATTTATGCTAATGTTCAGAAAGTTTCCCTGCTCCCTACATTGTGTTTCCCCACAATTCTTTATCCATATCTTTATTGTTCTCTGTCTTCTCTTCAAAATAACTTTGTTTCTTACGATGGTGGTTTGACTGCATGTGGGTCTGTGGACCACATGTGTGCCTGGTATTCACAGAACCTAAAAGAGGACATAGAATCCCCTGGAACCGGAGTCACAGATGGCTGTGACCCACAATGTGGTCCTAGGATTCTGCAAGAGCAGCCAGTGCTCCTAACTGCTGAGCAATCTCTCCAGTCCCAGTCATTTATCTTCTTGATAGTGTTTTCCTTAAACATTTGATAATTTTTAGACAGCCGAGACACAGTGCTCAAAAGCTGACCAGGAACTCTAGGTGTGGGAGAGAAAAGGAGAGGATTCATTGACTAGCAGACCCCATCTATGAGAGAAGTCAGCAAAGAAATGGCCTTAGTTTTGGTTTATTTTTGTTTCCTCCTCCTCCTCCTCCTCCTCCTCCTCCTCCTCCTCCTCCTCCTCTTCTTCTTCTTCTTCTTCTTCTTCTTCTTCTTCTTCTTCTTCTTCTTCTTCTTTATCTTCTTCTTCTTCATCTTCTTCTTCTTCCTCCTTCTCTTCCTCTTCTTCCTTTTTCTTCTCCTCCTTCATCTGTTTCTTTGAAATGATAGTTTCCATAGTAGCACACTCTCCAATCTTCTGTCCCTCACCTTAGAGTAGGGCTACATTTGGATAAATTTATGACTAATCAAAAACACCAAAAATCAAATCACACATTTCTTTTCACAATAAACTAATTGTAAAGTCCAGAGACTGTAAGTCAAACAATGAAAATTTTGTGTATGTCTGGTTGTCTATGCTCCGATTGCCAGAGGAGAAGGGTGACATGCTCACAAACACTCCAGCTTCATCTAATCCACTATGTCTTCACCAGGAGCAACTGTACACAGTCTAGAGCTCTCTCTGTCTTTCTCTCTGTCTCTCTGTCTCTCTCTCTCCCCTCTCTTTCTTTCTCTCCCTCCCTCTCTCCTTCTCCCCATACCCCCATGCTGTGCCTCTGTGTGTGTGTGTGTGTGTGTGTGTGTGTGTGTGTACATGTGCCACAGTGCATGTGGAGATCAGAGGATGACTCTAGCTTGCTGGAGTTAGTCTCTCCTCCCACCATGTGGAGTCTAAACATTAACCTCAGGTCAGGCTTGCTGGTGAGTGCCCTGACACACTGAGATATCTTGCTAGCCCCAAAGACAGAGCCTTTATATTAACCCAGTAGAGATGAAGTCTTTCGCTTTTCAATATAGAAACAGTTATTTCCTAGCCTGGTGGGGCAGGAAGGAGACTATTCTAAAATCTAGCTACTCCTTATATAGTTTCTGGCTTTTTTTTTCAGCCTGCATATTCCTGCCTTCCCTTTGTCCCCAGAAATCCTTTCCATCTAGGGCAGAAGGAATCATCCTTGCTTACCCTATAGTCTCACAGGCGGTCTGTACAGTTTCTTCCTTTAAAGCCTTGGTCCTTGAAATTTAGGAGCTAAGAGCCAAGTTGTAGCAATAGTGTTCTTTTTTAGCATTCCTAAGATAGCGTTGTGATATCCCACTAGACAGCTACTTCTGGTGTGTGTTGGAAAGATACAGATGCAAAGTGGAACAGAGATGTCTGGGATTTAGACTGGACTGAGACTAGCTGAGAGACATGACAAGTTTCTTTCATTTGATGTGCTTCTTGAAGCTTCCTTATAGTCATGGAATGAAAGCATTGAATATAGGCTATAGGTTATAGAATTGTCATTAACTGGCACAGAAAGAATAGTTATAAGTTAAAAAATGATCATGAAAGAAGCAGTGAACCGTTGGTGTGTATCAATACCCCACTCCTGAGATCACCCTTCCATCTTAGAGAAAAGCTTATTAAGACACAGGGTGCTTAAGGAGAGGTGATATAACAAGGTGCTCTAATAGGAGGTGAAACATTCCACTCTTCAGGGAAGCTAGTTAATCTCAAGAAATATACAACACAATAGTTTCAGGAAGTCTCTGAAACTGACCAGATTTACTAGGCCTCTGCCTTCCCAAGCTTATAGAATCACTCTAGAGAAGCCAAGCTTCCCGGAAGAGGCAGAGACCAGAGACCAGACAAGCTGCCTGGAAGAGATATTGTTCAAGCCAGACAGGTGCCTGCAAGTTGTGCAGCGAGTTTCTGATTTCCAGCTTTTTTGGGCTGTCACCCATACTCAGCTATGTAGTGTAGTGAGAGGCCAGCATGGGCAACCATATTTCAAAAAAGCACACAACAACAAAACCCCATCTTGGTAATCTCCATGATATTGGTAATCTCCATGAGATCCAGGAAGGGAAAGACCTTGGCCTGTCTGCTGCTCCCCCTCATGTGCTTCAGGTGGTCCCCACTGGCTGAATTAATCCAGACTCTCAGGGCTTCTGTTGCGTTTTTTGGCTTTTTGTTGCACAGAAACAATAAAGAATACAATGGAGGTATCTTGTAGAGAAGACATATTGAAAATTTGTAAAATATTATAAAGTTCACCAGTCCCTCTCTTCTGATAAGCTTTGGTGGAACAGAAAGGGACATACTGTCCTGTCTCTGTCACCCGTGTTTGACACAGAGAGAACCACCATGGTGTGGTGAGAAAAAACTATGTGAGTTAGCAGCACAGAAGGAACGATGATGTTGAGAAACAGTGGTCTGGAGGGGAAGACAATCTTATTCCCCTTGAATAGTTTCCTCAGATGGATTTGACATTGGAGTTGAGTCACAGCGTGGATTGGGGAGGCCTGGAGAACAACTTGAAGGCAATTTCTAAGCTTGGGATATCAGATAAGCTATGAATCAGTGCTTACAAGCAAACTCAGATAACCTTTGGAGAGAATGAGCTATTTTCTCAGAGTCTATGGGGGAAATCTCACATCATAAGGACAGACTGATGGGGAGTCCCTGGGGATTGTGTCTAGTGACCTGATGTTTCTTCTGCTCTCTCTGCTCATAGACAAGACTGTCCAGACAGCTTAAAAACCTATATGTCCCCAAAGCAACAATAACTATTTTCATAGCCATGTAAACAAAGCCAACTGTATTGCCAGTGAAACCATTTAAAATGTTGGAAAATAGTTTCTAGCATTTTGTCGGATTCTCTGTCCCAGTCGTCAGCATTGCTTGTTCTCACCATTTTAAAAATGAAAAGAAACCAAGAGCAGACATGTAAAAATAAACATGACTTATATTTAAATCTTCTACTATGTTTCTTTTTGGTAGTGAAATACAAAACATTCAAACATAATCGGAACGGAAAGGAGATTGTTCAATTTCAGGGTGGCCCTGAGTCATGAATAGAGTTTATTGCATTTGCGTTATGCATTGAACTTCCACGCTGGCTGGGGAAACACGTGACAGGTTGAGAGAGTTGTTAACTTCCCACTTTTATTTAAACAACACGGGAAGGCAACGGACTTTAGACAAGACAAAATATTCGGAACAACCTGTGATGTTACTGTAGTTTAAATCCAGGGTGCCCGAAGCTCAGAGATAAAGAGAAAGAACAGAATGAATGTTCTCATTGAAGTTCCAACTTCAAATACCACGAGGGTCTCAAGAGGTTATCCAGTCTATTCCCAGCCTTTGGCAGGATTACAGTGAAACCACCTCAGGCAGATGGCAATCCATCCTACGCCAGAAGTCGCTCATTCAAGAAATTTGATACAACTCTTTCAACAGTGCCTTCAACAGCCTCACTTTTCTCTGAGTTCTCAGGGGACTCATTTATGCTGTCGCAAAGAGCACGGGTCAATATGCCTGTGTTCCCGTATGCCTAGCACACCTAGGCTCTCCGCGCCTACCATGGAGGAGGCAGAATTATCTTTTAATACCGGGGACAATGCGTACCACACCATACACCAATCCCTTTCCTATCTTCATCTAACCTTATAGGTCTTGTTTTCTAGAGGAGGTGCTTGCACCTGAAGTGTGTGTGTGTGTGTGTGTGTGTGTGTGTGTATAATGCTCCCAGGAATTGGAAAAGGAATTATGCCTCAGCCAGTGCGCTGTCGTCAGCACCACGGAGAGTGGCTCATGAGGCCAATGCAAGTGTTTGTTGAGGATGCATACAAGTTGCCAAGAGGTGTTGATGACCACAATATCTTGGAAGGTCTTCCCTAACTCCTTCATCTTCCCCATTTTCTCCATTGAGGTTCCCTCCTCTCAGATGACTTTAGTTTGAGTCAAGTGAACACAAAGCTAGCTAACACAATGGGTCCTCTTGTCAACTTGATACACAAACACATCACCGTTGATCCACAACCTCTCCTTTCTTGTCCATCCCCAAGACTGCACATTAATAAGGACATATCACAATATAAAACATTTTATACATTTAAAAACTCCCCCAGCTTACAAATCCAAACGCTTTAGAAGTTTTTCTCTTTTAAAATAATATCTACTCTCTTTTAAAATCCAAAGTCTCTGTAAAACTCCAAAATCTCTTTGTAAAATGGTTAGTCTCTCAAGTATGGGTGCCTGTAAAATTAATACTTTCTTCTGCCAAGAGGGAAGAACAAGGGTATAGTCACAATCTGAACAAAACAAAACGTATACTCAAATAACATAAGTAACTCAGTGTCAAATATCCAATCCATTTGTGATCTGGGCTTGTCCAAGGGGCTTGGGTCACTTTTCTGATTCTACTTTCTGCAACACACACAGCTGATCACCTGGGCTCATGGAGATTCCACTCCACTGCTGTTGCTCTTCTTGGTGGTCATCCATGGTATTGGCATTTACAAACTGCCGGGTCTTCACTGCAACCAGGCTGAGCTTTCATCAGTAGCTTCTGGGTTCTCTTCTTGGTGCAAAGTGTCAGCTTCTCTTCACAATCCCTTTAACCCTGGGTCTTCTACTGCTATTGAGGCTCTACCATCTCCAGTAGCTTCATCTACTGTCAAATCTCAGTTGATTTTTATGCCAACAAAACCAGAACCAGTACCCATACCCAGAACCTGAGTGATTCTTACACATTACCAAGTTTGGCAGCCAGCACGAGACATAACCTTGACCACCTCTGAACACGTCCTGCAGGTGCTAACTCTGAGGAAACACTTTCCAGGAGATTTCACCTCAACGATATTGGACTTTTATTTAATCACTGCTAATTTCTTGGCTACAGCTGAACAGCATCAATTGTCCCAGTAATGCAAAAGTTTTGATTCAGCGGTTCTGGTGTCTTATTAATCACGTTTGATTCTTTAGCCCCAACTGACAAGAACCATGGACTCTTAATTTAAAGTATCAGATGGTCCTGTTAGAGTCTTTACACTTTCCTCTGAGACACGACAAGCCCCGCCTCAATCATCTGCATTGCTCTCAACATCCTTATCTTCCAAGCTCCTACAGAACATCCCACTCAGTCCTCAACACTCAAGTTCCAAAGTCCTTCCACAATCCTCCCCCGAAACAACATGGTCATCAATACTCCACTCTCCTGGTACCAATTTCTGTCTTAGGTAGGGTTTCTATTGCTGTTGTGAAACACCATAACCAAAAATCCAGTTGGAGAGGAAAAAGTTTATTTGGCTTACACTTCCACATCACTGTTCATCATCAAAGGAAGTCAGGACAGGAACCCAAACAGGGTAGGAACCTGGAGGCAGGAGCTGATGCAGATCCCACGGAGGTGTGCTGCTTACTGGCTTGCTCAGCTTACATTCTTATAGAACCCAGGAAGGACCATGAGCCAAGGAATGCCCCACCTACAATGGGCCGGACCCTCTCCCATCAATCACTGATCAAGAAAATGCCTATGGGCTTGCCTGCAGCCTGCTCTTATGGAGGCACTTTTAGAATTGAGGCTCCCTCCTCTCAGATGACTCTAGCTTGTGTCAAGTTGACATAAACTAACCAGTTCATTCTTCTAGCCTCTATTTTTGGGTATGTGGAGGTAATTCCTTCAGCTTTCCAGTGCAGGTAGAAGAGCCAGAATCTCAGTAATTCTGGCACTGGTTGACAGGAAGTAACCCATGCAGGTGGGCACAGGAAGGAACTCCATGCAGGCTGTCTGCAGTTATTCCATCACTTGGCTCTTGGGTTCAAGGAATACGCACACACAAATGGAGTCAACAAGAACACCGACTCCTTCCTCTTTCTCTGGGAAATGCTTCAGTTACACTTCACAGATGACTGGTAGTTTCCAGAGCGTGCAGGCCCATCTGTCTGTGTACCTCTTGATTTTCCGGTTAAAAGATACTTGTTCGCTGGGCAGTGGTGGCACATGCCTTTAATCCCAGCACTTGGGAGGCAGAGGCAGGCAGATTTCTGAGTTCGAGGCCAGCCTGGTCTACCAAGTGAGTTCCAGGACAGACAGGGCTACACAGAGAAACCCTGTCTCAAAAAAACAAAAAACAAAACAAAACAAAACAAAACAAAACAAAACAAAAGATACTTGTTCTAAGTTTAGATCCTTAAAAAAAATAACTGTTTAATCTTGTCTCTGTTACCTGAAAGTTCTATCTTACAGTTAGAATGGAAATTTGTTATACTTGAAAACTTTTAAAATACATTAAATATGTATATAGTTTTGATCCATGTATAAACACGGTCAGAAGCAATTTAAAAATTCATAAATATAAAACCACTTAAACAAATCATAAAGAGTTGGAGATGGCAGAGACTAGGTGGACACAGGGCTTGTTGAGCATGTCCAGGGCCCCGAGTTCAATCCCTAGCACTGAAAATAGTAGTGATAATTATCATCAGATTAATGATGCTAACAAATCAAAATTTATTCATAAAATACTGTGAAACCATAAGAAAGAGGAAGCCTACCAGATACCGCTGGAGAGACTTTTGGATATGCCACTGAGAAAAATGTTGAGTTCAAAATAATGCGTATATCAATATATTTACGTAAAAAGAAGGGAAGCCGCTTATAGATAGCTACATATGCATATGGCATCTCCAGCAGGATGTACAGAGAACAGGAGAAACACTGGGCAGGTGACGGTGTGAGGAGTGAGGAACTGTGCTTATGTGAGGATTTTTAATAATGTGAAGGTCTGACCTATAGAAGAACCGAATAGTTCAGAGTGGGGCATGGCCTCCTGCATAGCACACGAGACCCCTGGTTTTGTCTCTACCTATGACTCCTGTTCTGCGCAGTTCTGCCCACCTGATTAACGTGGGAATGGAAGAGAGCTCTATATGAAAAGCTGCTTTGAGAATTGTGGTCTTTCCACACAGTGTTTATTTCTAGCATTTTAGCTATGTATGAGTGTCCTGGGGCTTTCCACGTGCCTCACGAATTTGTAGTTGAGGACTTAACATTAGAATGAACAAAGAATTGAAAAAAGAAAGTAAATTAAACATCTGTCAAGTGTTTTCGAGTTTGTCCCTGTAATATGACTCAACTCAGAGCATTTCATCCTGCACTCCTTTCTGCTCTCTTTCTCCATGAGGTTCTCTGTAAGTGTTCCCTTAAATATTCAGTCTCTCATAGCTGCCTTGCAAGAAGGAGACACCATCTCTGAACGGCAGGGATAGGTCTAATGAGATTCATTAGTAATGTGGAGAAAAGTGCAGCGTCCGGAAAAACGAAGGGCAAGCAGCTGGAGCAGTCAAAAGCTGGTACAGCCCATGGAGACTGGCGGGGACATTCCTTTGTTTACTATGCTGGGGGAGAAAAAAATCCTTCGGATCCTGTTACAACACATTAAAAAAAAGAGAGAGAGAGAGAGAGAGAGATAAATGCCAGTGTAAAGGGGGTTCTTGTCAGTCCTAGGGGAAAGAAAGGTCTCAGTGTGGAAGAACTAGAATTCCATAGGATCGGATTAAAACAAAGAAGCCCTGCTTGCTACAGCCCAGGGATCCCCAGAGACCAACCCACTTCTCATTAGTACCTGAACAAGTGGGAGGCTCCGGGCTTCTGGCCAAGCTGGCAGGAAAATGATGAGAAATCTGAAGTATCCCTGAAGGAGAACTAGAGTGAATAATAGAAAAACGAAGCGCGGTGCCCCGGCTCCTGTGGGGAAGCAACCCACCATCTTGCTTCTATTTGTTTTTCCCCAGTGAATTTTTTCCTCTGCACAGTTTATGCCAAGAGTAATCAGTCCATTTCTTCTTTTCCTATATCAGAATATGGTAATTTCTTTTTTCGGTAAAAGGCCAGAAAGCTAAATATTTTAGGGCTTGTGGGCTCAGCTGTCTCCTGTAGTGTAAAACATGCACACGCGTGTGAGCACAGTTGTGTTCCATGAACTGTATGGACAAAACCAGCCTGTGACTGTGAGCATGAGAATAAGAAATATTTTAAGTCTGCAAACCTCACACTTTCAAAGGCCCAAAGATTGCTGAAAAGGAACAACTGAGGACATTAGAGAAGAGAATAGGAAATTCATATAATCCCCTCAAAGTGGGATCAAACCTAACGAAGGTTATATGTTTATTTATTTGCTTATTCAGTCCCCCATGTTGTGTGTGTATGTGTGTGTGTATGTGTGTGTATGTACGTGTGTGTGTATGTGTGTGTGTATGTGTGTGTCTATGTATGTATGTGTGTGTATGTATGTATGTGTGTGTATGTATGTATGTGTGTGTATGTATGTATGTGTATGTGTGTGTATGTGCATGTATGTGTGTGTATGTATGTGTGTATGTATGTGTGTGTATGTGTATGTGTATGTGTGTGTGTGTGCATGTATGTGTGTGTATGTATGTATGTATGTGTGTGTGTATGTGTGTGTATGTATGTGTGTGTATATGTGTGTGTATATGTGTGTATGTATGTGTGTGTATGTATGTATGTGTATATATATGTGTGTATGTATGTGTGTGTATGTGTGTGTAAATGTGTGTGTGTATGTGCGTGTCTGTGTGTGTCTGTGTGTGTGTGTGTAAGCCAGAGGACAACCTTGGGTTTTGTTCTTGATAAGGAGCCGTTCTCCTAGATTTTTGAGACAGGGTCTCTCACTGGGGTTTGGGACTTGCCAGTTAGTTCACACTGGTTCCCCAGTGAGCCCCACCATCCACCCTTCTCCACGTCTTTTGCCCTGGGACTACAAGCGTGGACCACTACGATTTTTTATGTATGTGCTGGGGAAGTGAGCTCAGACCTTCAGGCTTGTGTGGTAAGTGCTTTACCCATGAATTCAAGTCGTTGCCTCAACACCTAATTAAAATTATTCTTAAAACACGATGGAACCAAAGTAAAAGATTTGCACAGAACCTACTCTAAGTAAATTTGTAAAACGAATGTCAAAAGACAAGTTGTAAAATAGTTACCATTCAAATTATAGACAATGAAATAACCTTGACATATTAGTAAAAGGTATGGCAATGTTATTTATGACCAGAGACCACGGGAAGAGTATACATAATTGTTAAATACTTTAAAAAAAACTCTGAAAATGACTTTATTAGCATATATCATTGATGTCTTAGTTACTTTTCAACTGCTATGTTCCCCACAAACTCGTCTATTTGAAAGCTTAGTCACCAGAGAGTGGCACTATTTGAAAGGATTAGGAGGTGTGGCCTTGGTGGAGGAGGTGTGTCATTGGGGGAGGGCTTTATTTGCTTATTCCAAGCCAAGCCCAGATCTGGATGTAGAATTCTCAGCTAAACGCTTTTTCTTAGAGTTGCTGTGGTCATGGTGTCTCTTCACAGCAGTGGAGCACTGACTTAGGCAGAGATCAATTGTTTATCAGTGAGAGGATGCAAACACAGCTGGCTTGCTTCTCCACCCACGTTTCTGAAAATCACATAATTTATTTAATTGCTGATAATATTCCACTGTTGTGTATATACAGTTTAATCTACTGATTTGTTGATGAGCCCTGGCTGGCTGTTGTGGGTTGTGCAAACATGGGAAACATGACAGTGCGGCCTTTCATGTACTGATCTCAGTTCCTTCTGGAGCCCAGGACTGGCACATTTAGATTGGCAGCTCTATTTTAGCTTTTGAGGCTTTTCCATACTCTGCTCCATAACGGGCAGGCCACTTTCCATTCCCATTAACAGCATAAGAGTCCTCTTTCTGCCAGGTAGTGGTGGCGCACACCTTTAATCCCAGCACTTGGGAGGCAGAGGCAGGCGGATTTCTGAGTTCAAGGCCAGCCTGGTCTACAGAGTGAGTTCCAGGATAGCCAGGGCTACACAGAGAAACCCTGAAGAGTCCTTTCTCCTCTGTTTCCCGGCATCTGCTACCTAACCGAGGTGAGATGACGTGTCCTTATGGTTTTATCTAGCCTGTCCCTGACAGGTTGACAGTGAGCATCTTCTCATGTACTTGTTTATCATTTGTATGGTTTATGCTAAGTATTTGTATTTATTTACTCAAGTTATGCGTGTTTGTGTCTGTCTCTGTGTGTGGGAATATGAGCTACAGGCAGCAGAGGAGGCCCAGCTCCTCGGATCCTCTGGAGCTTGAGCTGCAGGCATTTCTGAACCATTTGATATGGGTTCTGGGAGTCAGACTGTGGTCTTCTGCAAGAGTGGTACATGCTCTTAACTTCTGAGTTCTCTCTATATACCATTCATAATAGAAGAGATGTAAATTTGAATAATGCTCAAATATCACTTTTCTCATTTTGTATAGTCAAAACTTCAGATATCTGACAAAACATTGATTTGGCAAAGCACCTCTTCGTTTTGCTGGTGAGATATTTATTGGTGAAACATGTATGGAGGTTAACTTTGAAAACCTATCAAAATCTAAATGTATGCCTTTAAAGACATGTGTGTGTACACAGATGTGCAAATGCATGCACAGACACATGCTAAGCTGTACCTGTGGAGGACATAGGACAGCCTTCCAGAGTTGCTTCCTTCCTGCCACCGAGTGTTCTGGAGACCAAACCCGGGTTATCAGGCTGAGTGAGTAGCTCTTTTAACTCCTGAGCCATCTTGCTGGGTCTAAATGCACATCTTTTATTTGATATAGACTCACTTTATCCATTTAGTTCATAGCTATAGCTGGGTAACTCAAAGTGAAGTCTGTGCAAGTTAGTTATTGCTGTGCTTTTCACAACAGCGTGAAATGGAAACGTGTGTGTGTGTGTGTGTGTGTGTGTGTGTGTGTGTGTGTGTCCGTCCATTAACAGTAAGCTAAATCTCATAGCATATCTGTGCCGTAGAATATTATATAGCTATAAAGAGAGAGTAAAACAATTGTGTGTCAGGTTATATGATCCCAGTGCTCAGAAAGCAGTGGCCAGCCTGGTCTACACTGTGAGTTCCAAGCCAGCCAAGACTACTTAGTAAGATCTGCTCAAAATCAAGACAGAACAAAAGAAAACCCAGGAGGGGTGAAAACAAAACCTGTCCTTGTTTTTTTATAGGATGATCTTTTCCACATCGTTAAGAAAAAGGTGGAGAATGTGGGTGTGGCATAGCTCCAGTTGTATTAAAATGAGGACGCATTACACACATCTGTGTTTGTATAGAAAAACTTCTGGGAGGTGCACAAGAAACCAGTACCAAGGCTCTCCGTGTGAAGAGTGGAAGCAAGAACTGCAGGAGTACATCACAGAGATAATTTGTATTGTCATTCTTTTAGTCTTTAATGACTTGATACTATTATTAAAACCAACAAGAATCACATAAACAGCCTGGTCACGTACAAACTTCGTTCTTTTCAGATTCATGGGAGCATTACACTCTAGTGTTTTGTGTTGTGCTAATAGTGGGATTGGTAAGTAGTAAATATTGAAAAGCTTTACTATTCCATGTAGAGAGAGGACTAGGTAGGAGAATCAGCTCCCTGTCTAGTTCCTGATTAATCAGTACGGACACAAGAAGATTAGTCTGTGTGATGCAGAGAATGGCAGGGCTGCCTCAGCAGACAGCTTGTTTCCTGTTGCTGATCTTATTTAGGTACTCATGTCCCTGCCACTTGGGAACACTGTAGAGAATAATGGTGTTATCATCTTTCCAAACAGTTCTGAAATTCTATAGTTACACACACACACACACACACACACACACACCATATATATATATGGTGTGTGTGTGTGTGTGTGTGTGTGTGTGTATATATATATATATATAACATGTTTAATATATATGGTGAAGTATGGGTCTGCGAGATGGCTCAGTAGTTAAGAGCACTGATGTGAATTCAGTTTCCTGCACCCACGTGACAGCTCACAACCATCTATAACTCCAGTCCCAGAGGACCCAATGTCGAATTCTGGCCTCTGGCAGCACGTGGTGCATAGACATACATGAACGCAGAGCATACATATACATAAAATAAAAATAATGCATTTTATAAAAAAGATGAAGTAAGCACTTTGCATTTTATCATAATATGATACTTTATTTTTTTTAAAAAAGCAACTTGGTGATTTTTTATGTTTTCAGAATTACTTTGTGGATTATAATGTACTAGCTAACTGTGGTAGACAGAGAACAGAGGACTCTTGGGGATGGCAGGAAGGCTGAAGAGGGCCGAAGGCCAAGGCCACACATCAAGCTAAGCAGTCCAGGCAGATGCGTGTACAGCTTTTGCTATTTTGCAGGTGGAGTAGGCTAGGGCGCAGCACACGGCTTTCTAAAGCTCCGTGCACCGTGAAGACAGGAAGCATTATTTTAGGAAATGCCTAGAAGTTATTGACATTGATTTTCAAATCATCCCTGTTTGTTTGGCTGGTGAAACGCCCAGCAGCCAGTGTCTCCAAGCTCTCTGACTTGAAGTCTGCCTCAGCTGATGTCCACAGCTCGGCTGGATATAGCCACAAAAAGACTCAAGGTGCTTGTTAATTTTTTATGAGAATAACGCTGAACCATATAAATGCAGGACTTTCTCAAGCGGGGTTGGAAAGCTGACAGAGGCTGTATTGTCAGCTAGTGGTCTGGTGAGGTTCCCCCCCCCCAGCTATTTCTATTCCTACCTTGTCCCCTCTCCCCTCTTCTTTTAAAATTACTTTTTTAGGACTCCTGAGAAACGACTGAGTGCTTTGTGAGAGTTAGAGTCCCCCAAAATCTAGAGTAGTGCTCAAAAAATTTAAAGACACCCACAGTTACATGTGTTTTATTTCCATTGTGTTTTTAGTGTGAGAGAAATAATTATAGTCTTTCTCTGTTCCTTTGTGCATGTGTGCGCTTGAGTGTATGTGTGTGCATGTGTGTGTGGTGTGCATGTGTGTGCAGATATAGAGGTCATAGGCCTCCTGCTCTGTCATCTTCCACCATATTTCCCTGAGACAGTGTCACTTAATCTGGAGCCAGGCAGGCAGCCATCAAGCTCCAGAGACCCTCTTTGTCTCTGGTTCCCAACAGCCAGCACTGGGGTCACAGGCATGCTATGGTCATGCCGGCTTTTTACCTGGGTGCTAGGACCCAGATTCAGCTTTGCTTAGCTTTGCTTGCTCTGTAAGTGGTCTCACCCACTAAGCCATCTCTGTAGCCACTCTGATGGTCTCTCAGTGTGATGTCAGAGATACCGACAGGTGTAAAAAGACACCAGGTACATTTCATATGCGTCGATGAGAGGAAAAGAAGGTCCTAAGGTTTATGAGATTGCTAAACTTTTGTTTTATGTGTTAACTTGGCTGGGCCACATTGTCCAGATACCTGGTCAGGCATTATTCTGGGTACTTTTGTGAAGGTTTTGTTTTTCCTTTATGATATTTAAACAAGTTGATTTTGAGTAAAGCACGTGAATTCCACTATGTGGTACATATCATTCAATCCTCTGTAGACCTTAATAGTACAGTGCCTAACTCTCCCAGGAGAAAAGAATCCAGGTAGCCCAGGCCTTTGGACTTGAGCTGTTGCTCTTTTCTGGGCTTCTAGTTCACCAGGCCAACTTACACCTGTTGTGTATAAAAAGATAAAGAGAGAGGCGACATGTTCTGTGGAGGTGTGGTGAAGTGTGGGGGAACGGGGTGCCTCTGTGGGCCCATGCTGAGGCATCCTTCCCCCTTGAGGGATAAACCACGGTACAGTATAGAACAGAGTTTATTCAGGGCATGGGGGGAAGGGACAGGAAATAGAGGCGTAGAGCTGGTCGTGAGCACATGGAGAGGGCAGAAGGGAATGGAGAGAGAGTGGGGAAGGGAAAAGTAAGGGGGCAAGAGAGAAACAAGAGAGCAAGAGGGGGCCAGCAGTCTCTTTTATAGTGAGTCCCTACCTGGCTGTTGCCAGGTAACTGTGGGGCGGAGCTTACCTGGCTGTTGCCAGGTAACTGTGGGGCAGAACTTAGAATGCTTGCTAGCCCCCACTGTCCTGAGGCCACTTCCCTGCAAAGCTCCCTAGTGTGCATTCTGTTTTATCGGTGGATACTGACTAAGCCATTAATCGTGCTTCTAAAAAGGAAGTGTCATTAGAAATGATAGCATTATGCAAACGAAATTAGTTAATTTTGCTTTTACAAATATATCAATGATTTTCAATGTCCTCATTACAAAATGAAAAAAAAAAAAACCTGTTAGACTAGAACAAAGAAGTAATTTCAGGTTGGAGTCTAAATCATAGGCTACAACAAAGAAGTAATGTCAGGCAGGAATCTAAATATTAGGCCAGAACAAAGAAGTAATTTCAGACAAGATTCTAAATTTTAGGCTAGAATAAGGAAGTAGGCTTCAGACATGAAAATGACCTTGGGCTAGGATAGGGAAGTAGGCTCAGATATTTTGGTCATCCTGATAAGCCTTTAGAAATAGTGACCACGGATGTGTTCATGTAACTGGGTTGAATGCCTTGCTTCTTCCTCGACTATTTGCATCTATTGTATTGCTAGACCCTCAAACTAGAACTGACTTTATTATATGCATGTAATCAAAATGGTATAAAAGCATAAAGGAAGAGGGGTATAGGATAGGGGGTTCTAGGGAGGGGAAATGGGGAAAGGGGATGACATCTGTATTGTAAATAAATAAAATATCCAATAAAAAAGAAAGAAAGAAAGAAAAAACCTGGCTAGGCATTAGTAAAATCTTTTCTCCTCATCTTGTGGGCACATAATGCTACGTTGGCCACCCTTCTAGTAACAATGTGGGTTCAGCACCAGAGCTGAGAAAACTCACCAGAAGCTTAAAAATGAAAGCTTCATCTTGTGTGTGGGCTGGGAGATGGCCAGCTTGGGATCTAAACCATGTCCCCAAAGGGATAATATATATATTTTTTGTTTCAGCAAGGGGGATTGGATAGCCTGTTGCATTAACTAATCATACTTTGACACAAAGGGTTAAGCAAAGATGTTAACATTGGTGACTGGGCTTTATTCTGGTCACTTGGTTTCAGGGTCCTTGAGTCAGCTTTTGCAGTCAGCTCCCCTGCTGGACTCTAGGATTTAGAATGATAGGGGAACGTAGTCAATTAAGTCAAGGCAGGCAGCACAGTCATGTCTTGTGTGCCTTAATTTAGATAACGGGATAACGGCATCTTCCTTTTCCGGTTAACAGACAAACGTGAAACATCTGAAGAAGCAGCGCAGGAGTTGAGTTCTGGGGTCTGGGAACATGAACTCAGTTTTGATCTTGCTAGCAAGGTGGAATTCGTTCCCATGATTGCTGAACTCAGGAAACTACCTCCTAACAACTCGGTCATGTTCTTTCCAACAGGAAGTGAACAGAAGTGGCGTATAGTACTTCTGGGCCTGAACTCTTCATCTGTGTGGTGTCCCCACTCTTGTTGGATCTGTGGCCGCTTGGCCCCACAAAGGGCCTTAGGAAACACTTTGGCGACTGAGGCAGGAGAGTAGTTATGAGTCTGGGCAGTAGAGAAAGACTCTTGTCTCAACAAAACAAGACAAACATAACAAGAAAAGACTCAGGAGCCGCGAGACGAGGACATCAGGAGATGTTAGCAGGACTACTCGCAACCTGGACCAATCACCTCATTGTGGTACATGAATGAGAAATAAGCATCTTTGTGCCACCGAATGATTAGTGTCTTTAATGACAGTGGCTTAGTTTTAGCCTGAATCAACACGGGGTGGTGGTGGCAACTGTCTTACCTCCTTGATGGGATTGTTCTGACAATCAGATGAAAGAAAATGGCCAGGCTGTGTTGTCTTTGTGATTACCCAACATTAAGGGAACACAGCAGTTTGTGCAGTAGAGATTCTGGACACTGGCATAGTCCGTGAACATTTTACTCTTTCCCAATGGGAAAACACTGCTCTGAAAGTCCGAACAAAGTGGCTAACAGATTTTATTAATTGCCACCAGCCTTGGCCCAATTGCATCGAGAAACCAAGAGCTAATGTAAACAGTGGGGGGAATGAATGGCCATTGAAAGCAGCTGACACATTAGCTCACCTTAGTTTTATGGCCATTTTACAAGCTGGTGGCAATTCCTAAAGTACCCCTGCGAGCTGAAATATATTAAATGTCATTAGTTGTCTAGGTTTTGCCAGAAAACCAGTTTACAGTGACAGGGATTTATGGTTTCATACTCCTGTGAGGGCAAAACAGCCTCTAAACCATACTGCTCTGGTGAGAGCCAAGTATTAACCCTTAGCTGGCACTGACTTTATATAGCATACACTTAGGAAGTCACTGTGCGTATTTACTGTATCTACAGAGAGGAAGACTCCACGAAAGGATGAGGTGCATCTGAAGCAGACGAACAGACATTATAAAGGAAGAAGAGGAAGAAGAAGAGAAGAAGAGAAGAGGGAGAGGGAGAGGGAGGGGAAGGGGAAGGGGAAGAGGAAGAGGAGGAAGAATAGGAAGAGGAAGAAAAAGAGGAAGAGGATGAAGAAGAGGAGGAGGAGGAAGAGGAGGAGGAAAAAGAAGAGGAAGAGGAGGAAAAAGAAGAAGAAAATGACTGTCGACTGCTTTCTATGGCCAGGTATGGCCTCAGAGCGGCATTCCTGTGGGGTGAGAAAATGGAGTGTTTCTTGTCCCTTTGTGTGGGCAGAGCCAGGTCTGAGGTGTCAAAGGAAGTAGGTTATTAGACCTGTTTTCACAGTCTCTTTCATTTCCTTATCAAAACTTCATGCTGGAAAAAGGAAAGCATTAGCAGCTCCCATCAAAAGAGCAGTCCATTAGGAAAACCTCCAGGAGGTCCTGCCAGACCGGGGAGGGGGACAGCCAGCTGTGACTGAGTGTAGAGTGCCCAGAAAGGTCATCCTGGAAATCCACAGTGAAAACAAGCAACTTGTGAAGTTTAATGTTTCTTTGGAATCACACACACCAGCTACTCCACACACCAGCTACTCCACACTCCAGCTACTCCACATTCCAGCTACTCCACACACCAGCTACTCCACACACCAGCTACTCCACACACCAGCTACTCCACACACCAGCTACTCCACACACCAGCTACTCCACACACCAGCTATTCCACACACCAGCTACTCTATGGAGTCAAGTTCCCAAGGCAAATGCTTTCCTTAGACACGAGTAGCTGCCTCTCCTGCCAGCAATGTCTTAAACAGAAAACCAATAGGAGCCATTCTGACAGGAGGGAAGGGATCATCTTAGCTGCTAAGAGAAGAAGAGATCTGAGCATGTTTGAACAAGTAAATGTTACTGGTTTAGGGCCCATTTGGGAATTTTCTTCCTAGTAACAGATGTCAAAAAAAGGCTTTTTCTTTATTATTAGATATTAGATTGATTTAGCCCAACACAAAGCCTCCTTTACCAAATACAAAAGATAAAAACCAAGCCAAATGAAGTGGGCAGTTAAACAGGGAAGGAAAAGAGAATGAAGAAACCAAATGTAATGGGCAATTGATGCTGGGCGGAGCTGATATGGTGCTGTACATTGGTGCTGGGCAGAGCTGATACGGTGCTGTACATTGGTGCTGGGTAGAGCTGATAAGATGCTGGGCATTGGTGCTGGGCGGAGCTGATAAGGTGCTGGGCATTGGTGCTGGGCAGAGCTGATAGGATGCTGGGCATTGGTTCTGGGCGGAGCTGGTAGGGTGGCTTCCTGACAGATGAGCGAGGTGAGGTGAACGTGCAGCTCATTAGACACTGTCATTCAGCTCTCTTGCTGAAGATGTGAGAATAAGGTAGGTTATTAAATAAGAACCGAGTCCCACAGAGCTGCCCAGAACTTTCCAAAGACTGGCAAAGATATGCTTTGACTTGGTTTCGTTGGAATTCATTTGAGGTTTATATATTTGAGTCATTGTGTTAGAATTATTAATTTTATTAATATTATTAACACAATATATAATATTAATAGCATTAAGGAGGGAATACATGTGTCATATGTTATGTTATGCATTTCATGTAATATACATATTTAGTGATTATGAATATTTAAAAATATTTATTTTTATTTTATGTACACTGGTGATTTGACTGCATGTATGTCTGTGTGAGGTGTCAGATCCCTGGAACAGGAGTTACAGGCAGGTGTGAGCTGCCATGTGGGTGCTAGAAATTGAAGCGTGGTCCTCTGGAAGAGCAGCCAGTGCTGGTAACCACTGAGCCATCTCTCCAGCCCCCTGTCACAGAATATTAAGGAATGTCTTGAGTGATCATGGAGCTTAAAACACAAGTGGGAGATGTTAGAAAGCCCCAGTCTGAGTCTACAGTCCTGAGGTCCCAAGAAAAGCCAAGGGCTGAAGGTTCATGTTCCAGTGTGCCTGCCAGTCTGAAGACGGGAAGCCGGTCTCAGCTCAGACCACCAAAGAGAACAAGTTTCCTTAACTCTGCATTTTGTTTTATTCAGGCCTTCTGTAGATTAGAAGCCCACCTCCAAGGGTTTGCCTGATTCAGTTTACTCATTCACACGTTAGTGCCATTCAGAAACACGCTCGGAGTCATGCTCAGAATAATGTTTAACTATATAGACATCCAGTGGCCAGCCCAACAACACATGAGCTTAATCATTACCTTCATGCTGTACAAACGCTGGGTTCAGAGCAATTGTCTTGATGGTCACACAAGACCTTTAGGCTGCAGCCCTCAGGCCACGGGCTGCTCTGTGAAACCAGCCTGCTTGTATTTGTCTATTTGTTTGGTGATGCTGGATTAAACCAGGGCCTCCTGCAGGCTTGGCAAGTGCTCTATCACTGAGCCACATACGAGCTTTTAATAAATTATTGTCTTTTATTATTGTATGTGTGGGTGTTTTCCCTGCATGTATGGTATGTCTGTGTGCCATGTGTGTCCAGGGCTCTCGGAGACTCGAAGACATCCTCTGAGACTGGAGTTTACATTTGATTGCGAACCATCTGTGGGTGCTGGGAATCGAACCTGGGCCCTCTACTAGAGCAGCCAGTGCTTCTGCCCCCTTATACAGATATCTTTAAAGTACCTTTGCCATTTGTCTTTAGAACACCTCACAATGTATATTTATCTAATTGTTTTCTCCTCAGGTTCTATGACAAACTATTTTTTTTTTAAATAGTACAGGCAAATGGGAAAAATCAACATATTCAAATAGTAGAAATATTTAAACAGATCACAGTATGTTGGTGAAATAGAGGTTTTAAAAAACTTTTCATTACTTTGTGTGTACACCACAGCAAGAGTGTGAGGCCAAAGGACAGCCTGTGGAAGTCACCTCTCTCTTTATCGCACTCAGACGCCTGGGAGCCAGCTAGGTCATCGGGTTTGGAACAGGTGCCTTTACCTGCTGACCCACCCCTTCAGCCTGTATCTAATAGAGCTGTATAAAGTCAAACACTGTTGTAAGAAAGCTATTTTAGGGACCAGAGAGATGACTAAATGGTTAAAAGCACTTGCTGTCCTTCCAGAGGACCAGAGTTCAGTTCCTGGCACCCACATTGGGCAGTTGACTTGACTGATTGAGGAGCGGTGAGAGAACTGGTGGGTCGTTACTCCTGGTGTGTCTAAAGGGTGTTTCCTCAGGTCAGTGAATGCAATGGAGAGCATCTGACCCTCGTCTGGAGCAGGAAAATAGAAGGAGAAAATTCACTTCAGCTCTTCCTCGCAAAGCAGGATACTTTTCTCCTCTGTCCTGAACATTAGACTCTAAATTCTTCCACTATGGACTCAGGGCTGTACTGGTGACCACCCTGACTCGTGGACTGAGAACGGTTTGTCTCATCCTCCAGTTTACAGACTGCTCTTCATGGCTGACCTTCCAGTCCCATGTGTGTGCCTGTGTCTCTCTGTGTGTGCCTTGTATGTATGTATGTATGTTTGTGTGTGTGCTTGTGTTTACGTGCCTGTGTGTGTGTCTCTGTGAATGTGTGTGCCTGTGTGTGTTGTGCCTGTGTGTGCATGTGTAGTGCTGTTTTTCTGAGTCATGTGTCTATTGAGTTACTTTACACCTGTGTTGACAGTCAACTGAAAAGCCCCACCTGCTGGTACACACTCATCTGGGATTCCCACTCTCAGAGAGGCACTGAGTTCCAGACCAGATGGAGCTACAAGTAACCAAGAAATAAACGAGAGCGAACTGGGCATATTTGTCGTTCTTTTTCTGTACCCCCAACTCCTTCAGTCTATATCAGAGACTGACAAACTTTGGTTCAAGAGCCAAATCTAGCCTACTGCCTGGTTTTTAAATAAAGCTTTATTAGCACTCAATCAAGCCCATTCATTTATGATACAAACAGAGACTACAAAGTCAAAGGCATTTACTCTCATGATCTTTACAGGAAACAATTTCTGACTTCTGGGTTCTGTGTCTAGCCTTCTGTGACACCACACAGTTTTGGTTGCCTGATTGGAAAAATTTGAATTCCCATGGTCTATATCCTCTAAATTAGATTATTTAAACCTCCTTCGTTCGCCCAGGAGTTTTAAGACCATCCTTTCGATTGCTATGAAAGATCATCTGGAATTTTCTTAGGGGTTGTTTGGGTCTCTCAACCCAGCTGGAGAGAGTCAACATTTTAACAGTGTTGAACCTTCTAATCCTCAATGGTCATGGAATGTCCCTGTACAGATGTAGGTTATCCTGAACTTCGCAGAAAAATGCTTTGATGTTTTTCAGTTCACATGTTTTGGATATATTTTGTGAGCTATGCCTAAGTCTTTCATGTTTATACACATGCATACACACATACAGATAACCTCAAGTAACCCAGGCTGGCGTGAACTCACTTTGTAGCTAATTGAGGATGGTCCCGAACTTCTGATCTTTCTACTTCCACATCCAGAGTTCATGTGTTATCATGCCTGTAGTACTGGGGGCTGAACCCAGGGCTTTACGTATGTTAGACAAGCAGTCTACTAACTGAACTACATCGCTAACCCAGTAGTTTATTTCTGATGTACTTCTCCTCCTCCTCTTCATCTTCCTCCTCCTCTTCCTCCTCTCCCTCCTCCTCCTCCTCCTCCTCCTCCTCCTCCTCTATTTGTTTTGTTTTGAAACAGGGTTTCTTTGTATATCCCTGGATGTCCTAGAACTTGCTCTGTAGACCAAACTGGCCTCGAACTCATATTAAAAGTGTGCACCACCACCACCTGGCCTGATGCATATTTACTGCACTGTTTTTAAACTTTTAAATTGTTTGTTGAGAGCCTATAGACATGCAGTCAATTTTCGCATGTTGTATTTTTCCATCTTCGCCACATTTATCAGTAGTATGTATAGATTTCCCAGAACTGATTACGTAAGACTTTCTACAGCAGTGATCAGTGAGCGAATGTGGAATTCTTTTGGCCTTTCCAATCTAGATACATTTTGTTCTTTCTTGTCTTGCTTCTGGCAAAGACTTGTGTTTGGATGCTGACTAAACACTTCTGCTCTTCCAGGGGAGAGCACTTGCTCTTTCCCGTGAAGCGTGACATAAGCCGTTCTCCAATGTGGTTTGTCAGGTCGAGTGAGTCCACTGAGAGATTTCCTCATGTAAGGCGCAAAAGATGCTGATCCCTCAGGATGCTGGGAACCCAACGAGTGCCTTCTGCAGCTCAGAGAGAACTCTTTCAGGAGAAAGAAGATCTGTTTCCTACTTTAGTTGTCTGTTTGCTGTGTTGAAAAGATTGAACCCAGGACTTCAGGTATGCTAGGTGAGAGTTCTATGCAATGCTATGTTGCTGGATCTTCCCCATGGGATATACTTAGCCACTTAGAATGCTTCTAGGGCCATGGAGACAGCCTCAGGTAGCCCGTGCACAGATCCCATTTGAGTGGTAATTTGCTTTTGTTAAGACTCCAGAAATGTGAGCAGAGGCAGGTGGATTTCTGAGTTCAAGGCCAGCCTGGTCTACAGAGTGAGTTCCAGGACAGCCAGGGCTATATAGAGAAACACTGTCTCGAAAAACCAAAAAAAAAAAAAAAAAAAAAAAAAAAAAGACTCCAGAAATGAACCCCACAGGGAATTTTCTCCTATTCTCAATGCAATCTCCATGACAACCCAGAGTCAAATCCCTGTATCTTCCATGAGAAACTATTGTAGCTTTGTTGGGATGGCCTCTGGAAGCCCTGGGCTCCTGTAAAGGGCGCTGATGTGAATGGCTAGAGAAGACATCTGCACTGCTGAGGCAAGGTAGCCTGCCCAGTGCATCTGTAGGTGGAAACTTCCTTCTACCGAGTCCTCTAGGTTCCCACCCTCATCTCCTTGAACTTGTTAGCCACTCTCCTCTAGCCCAGGCTTTCTTCTGCAAACCATTTCCCGAATATTATTCTGAATTATCAGAATATTATTATTCCCGAATTTCTTCTACTCAGAAGTGTCACTTGTGTCCTGTGACTCCAGCCAACAAAAGCAGGTGGTCTCTTTCTCTAGAAGTTTTTTTCCTCATCGTATTCAGATAGACCCAACATTTAGAATTCTCCATTTTTCCCTGCCAATGCCTAAACAATGTCTGTGTGGTATGACACTCTGAATTAACAATCTATGATCTGACTGGAAGTGGTTTCCCCAGGATAACTGTGATTTTATTCTTTATTCTTTGGTTTTCTAGAGACAGGGTCTTGCTGTATAGCCCAAGATGGCCTCGAATTCAGGTTACTTCTGAGTCCAATATAAAAAACATCAAGTCCCCTTGTTAATAAACTCTCAGCCCTACTGTGCATTAGTGACTGACATTGAAGCCAAAGTGAGAGCTTTATCACAAAAGATGTTGTCGGAAGATTTTCAGTGTATTGAACTATGTATTAGCCATGTGCCATGCCTGCACATACTAGCCATGTGCAATGCCTGCATATACTAGCCATGTGCGATGCTTGCACATACATACTAGCCATATGCGATGCCTATACATAGCCATGTGCAGTACCTCTAATGTCACACTGAGAAGCTGAGGCAGGAGGATTATGAATGATGCCCTGTCTTAAACAGCAACCAGAGAAAGAAAAAAACCGAACAATCAAGTTGTGAAGCGATCATGCACCTCTCACTAAACACGTTGAGTACTAATCTCTAAGAAGCAGATGTGGACCTTGCATGATTGACATCTGGTGCAGCTAGAGGCCTCCCTGAGGCGATACAGTGTCTGGTGTGTGCGGTCTATAAGTAGTAAATATGAAGAAATTAAAAGCAAGGTTGAAAATGTCTATTTAATGAATAGAACAAACACACACACACACACACACACACACACACAGTTTTTTGTACAATAATGTTGAGCAATAACATCAAAGGTAGAACTGCATGGATAGCCAGGTTAGACCAAATCCATCCCCATGCCCATCTCTCCTCTCCTAACAGGACAAGCAAAGTGACAGACAACACAGATCACACAGCTGAGAAGTGATAGAGGTGGCCGAGAAAGTGAAGATATCTTGTTTTATTTTAAGCAAATGTTTACAATCCAAAGCTAATAAAATGGTAACATTTAGGAAATGGCTAATATTCTTGAAGTACGTGTAGTTACTCCAACAATAATAAATCTCCTCTCCTCTCTTCCCCTCCCTCCTCCTCCCCCTCCCCCTCCTCTCCTCTCCCTCCCCCTCCTCCCCTCTTCCCTCCCCTCCCCTCTCCCTTCCCCCCTCCCTTCCCCCTCCCTCCCTCCCCCCCTCCCCTCTCCTCCCCTCCCCTCCCCTCTCCTTTCCTCTGCTCCTCTAGCCCCCACCTCCTGGAGCTGTCATCACTATGACAGACTCTGGAGGAAGAAAATGTAAAATCTGGTAAGGTTTTGTTGCCAGGAAACTGCACTATGAATAGTCAGTCTCTGGGTCTTCCCTCCCTCTTCATCTCACCAGAAGACTCTGTTTTGTTTTTTAAACAGTAACACATTCACATGGTTCAAAGATTAAAATGTCCCTACATCTTTAAATCCAAACCCCAATCCCTCCCTCTGCAGCACTCAGCTCCTGTCCCAGACAAATAATCAGGGCTGGTTATTTCTTGCTTATCCTTCTGAGTGTTTTGAAGGATATGAGTCCTTCAGAGATACTTTATGCCCTATCTTCTTTCTTCACATACCTGACGACCTCTCTAACACATGTGGGTTATTTGTCTCTGTCTTTATGAATGGCTTTTTCACAATGACTCATTGATTTACTCCTAAAATTTTAAAATAAATTAAAGATTTCTTTATTTTTATTGAGTGTGTATGAGTATTTGTCCGCACATCTATGTCTGTGTACTACATGTGTGCCGTGTGTGCTCAGAGGCCAGAAGACGGCAATGAGTCCTTTGGAGCTGGAGTTACAGACAGTTATGAGCAGTCATTCAGGTTCTGGGAATTGAACCTTAGTCCTGTGCCAGAGCTGCCTATGTTCTTAAGCACTGAGCCAACTTTCCAGCCTCTCACTCAGAAATTTTAATAGCTAAAGACTATTCTGTTGTATGACTTTACAACTGTTGATTAAGTCAATTCTCTTTTAAAACCTTTTTACATGTATGTATGTATGTATGTATGTATGTATGTATATATGTGCATAAGAGTGTGCATTAGGGTTCTCAAGAGTAAAAAACCTTATAGAATATATATATATAGTATATATATATATATATGTATGTATATATATATACTATAAGTTTTATATATGTATATATATACTCTGTAAGTCTTTTTACTCATATATATGAATAAAAATATATTTTTACTCATATATCTATGAGTAATATATATATTATATACATTATACTCATATATATTTTTACTCATATAATATAATATATATTATACTCATATATACATATTTGACTCATATATATATATCACATCTCTAAAATCCAGTAGTTGCTCAGTCCACAAGGCTAGATGTCTCAGCTGGTCTTCAGTATATGCCAAAATCCTGAAGAAGTAGGCTCTTCTGCAGATGAATGAATGGGCTTTCTAGGGAGGCAAAAGCAAGTAGGCAAAGAGCTAAATTCCCTTCTTCCATGGGCCGCCAACAGAAGGTGTGGTCCAGATCAGAGGCAGGTCTTTCCATCTCAAGAGATCGTGATTAAAGGGGTGTATTGCCACCTCAAAGATTCAGGCTAGAAGTGAATCTACCCACTTTAAATTAAGCAAAAATTCCTCACAAGTGTGTCAGACTAGTTTTGGGTTTTAGTTGATTCCAGATGTAGCTAAGTTGACAACCAAGAATAGCCGTCACAGGGTGTATTGGTTGCATATATGTCTGTACACTATATGCATGCCTAGTTTCCACAGAAGCTGGAAGAGGGTGTTAGATTGCCTGGAACTGGAGTTATAGATGGTTGTCAGCCATCATGTGGGTGCTAGGAATTGAACTTGGTTGCTCTGAAAGAGGTGGGAAGATATCAGATTCAAGATTAGCCTTGGAAACTTATGGAGACCCTGTCTCAAAAAAGAATGTGTGTGTTTGTGGTGGTGGTGGGGTATAGTCAGTGGTACCAGCATTTGTGGAGTCCTAGGTTCAAAACCACACTTTTTAAAGAGTCAGCCATTGGCTGGGGAGATGGTTCAGTAGATAAAGCATTTGCCATACAATTATGAAGACCAAAATTTAAGTCTTTGAATGCTGTAAAAGCTGGATAAGAGTGGCTACTGCTTTTAATCCCAGCTGTCAGGAGGCAGAGACAGGGGATTTCTGAGGCGAGCTGGCTAGCTTCTGTGTGTAACATGTATGCAACCTGTACCTGCACACACACACACACACACACACACACACACACACACACACACCTCTTTTCTATCATGGTCCTGATATTTCTGATATATATATATTTTTTTTTTGGTTTTTTGAGACAGAGTGAGTTCCAGGACATCCAGGGCTATACAGAGAAACCCTGTCACTAAAAACTAAATATGTGTGTGTCACATGCCTATGACAGGTTCTTACTATGTACTTTTGGCTGGCCAAAAAATCGATAGGATCTATAGGAGGCCAGAAAATATTTTCCAATCTTTCTGTGTTCTACCCTAAGATCTTATACGTTTATTTTTATAGAGTTTTTTTATTTATATATAATTTATTCTGTGCTTCCAGTTGCTTGACTAGTCTTTTCTTCCTTCAGTGTGACCCCTGTGGGGGACTTGTGTGTTGACTGTGCAGGCTCCTTCCTGAGCAGTATTAAAACTTAACAATGCAAAGCCCCAGGGCCACACTGTTGTTTTTATGACAATGGTGGGAGAGGCCCCTTCCCTACACTCACCCCACATAGCTTTAGAGACAGTCTCTTTCTCAGGGATTTGCTTCCATAGGACCTCAGCTGATGACTGCCCAGCCCCCACTGTGCCTGGCTCCAGAGCCACAGATGTGTAGTGCAGCAGCTCAGAGCCACCCGCTCAGGGCTGGAATTGGGCTTTGGGCCTGAATAAATAATTAGAAATTGGCTGCTGAGAGAATGTCCCTGATGATTGCTTGCTCTGGAATTTTTCTGGGTGCCACACAGAGTTTTATTACCCAATTAAAATACAGCAGATTAAGTAGTGCAAAAGGAAGATGGAGTGGGCAATAAATTTGCTGTGGAATGGGCTGTGGAGGGCCCAACCCGAAAGGCATGAATTTATGGTTTAGAGAGAATTGAGAAATAGAATAATCGAGTTTCGCCAGAAGGAATCACTAGCCAAGCATGTTCTTCAAAGGAGACAAAATGTCTGCCTTAGAGAGGAGGGAGATTGGAGGTACAGACAATGGAAGGGTAAGGCATGCCTCTGAGTGAACGGCCTGCAGGAAAGGGAAGTGGTGGTGAGGGAAGCTAGCCACCATATCCTGGACAAGGCTCCTGCCAATCTGTAGCTTTCTATGACCCACCAGCACTGAAGAGAAGCTTGAGGTTTGGTGCCCATCCTTGTTCATTGCACAGGGAACCATAAGGTCTAGGCAAGCCTGGGCTACATGGTATGACCCTGACTCAAAATATGAAAGTACAATACAAAACACACACACATACCACCACCACCACCACCACCACCACCACCACCACCACCACCACCACCACCACCTCCAACAACAACAATGGGGAAAAAAGCCAAAAAAATCAAAGAATCAAAGAAAGAAAGGGCAGCTGGCTTGGGTTTGGACCTAAGACTGTATCTCTAAATAAAATACATTCTGGAGTACTGGGTGTCTTATTACTGAAGAGACAACTTGGCCACAGAATTGGGGCTGGCTTACAGTTTCAGAGGTTTAGTTTATCATCATGGCAGGAAACATGGAGGCACACAGGCAGACAAGGTACTGGAGAACGAGCTAAGAGTTTTACATCTTGATCAACAAGCAGCAAAAGGAGATTGTGTACCACAATGGGTGTAGCTTGAGCACGGGAGACCCCAAAGCCGGCCCCCACAGTGACACAATTCCTCCAACAAGGCCTCACCTCCTAATAATTCCACTCCCCATGAGCCAAACACATTCAAACATGAGTCTATGGGGGGAGGGCATTCATGTTCACACCATCACACTGGGCTTAGGTTCTCAACTCACGAATTTTGTAGGGGACAACATTTGACCCACATCACTGTCTGTCTTAGCAAACAATTTCTTTACTATGCATTCACTATCTCCTTCCATTCCCGGAGCTTACTCCTCATTCCTAGTTTTTCCACAGCTCCCTGTGGTTACCACAGAGTTTGCTATAGGCTGTGGGAGCTGCGTTGTTCAGGGCATTCAGTCATGATCCTCAGTCAGGGGTTGACATGCTTGTTCTCTCGAAAATGGAGAGGTGAATGTTTCTCCTCAGAGATGAAAAGATCCTTAAGTGTGCCTCTGGCTTCCCTTCCCACCTTGCCTTAGGTGGCTGGATATGATATCTGAGATAGCCAATTTGACTCACGTACCTGCTGAGGAGGATTTGAATGTGTCTACACCCAGGCTTATCACATATACTCAAGATTTTGGCTGAAACCCCCCAATTGTTCTTTTTGTTTGTTTGTTTGTCTGTTTGTTTTTTGTTTTTTGAGACAGGGTTTCTCTGTGTAGCCCTGGCTGTCCTGGAACTCACTCTGTAGATCAGGCTGGTCTCTGCCTCCCAAGTGCTGGGATTAAAGGCGTGCGCCACCTCCCAATTGTTCTTCTGCATTCTAGAACTTGGAGCCTGCCTTGTTGCCAGACTCTGAGCAAAATGAAGCTCGGATGCTAAAGCTCCTATCTTTGGATTGTGTTCCCATTGGTGACTCTGCACAGCAGATTAATAATGAAGATGAAGGCCTGTGTATCAGGTGTCTGTACATCCCAGAACTTGACTCTGAACCCTGCCCTGTCAACAGGGCTAAGACTAGACCCTCACAGGCCAACTCATGACTGATGTCTGTGACTCGGATCTCCGAGTTTAGGAGCCATTCTTGATTGCTGCTTGGTATAAATTGCTTCTGTTCATTCACCCACTCTTCATTCATTCATTCATTCAGCAAATACCACCTGAACAGCAGCTTCTCTAAACCAGTTCATCTTCCAAGAGATAAGGATGTGGCCATGAGACCTCCTCTGTGCCTGGCTGTCTCAGGTGACCGCCATGGCCACACTTGATGCAAGTACTTGTGAGGTTATTAAATGTGAACTACTGACAAGTATATTTTATGCTCCTCTCTCTCTACTTTCTGTCAGTAGTTCACTCTCAGGAACTCTCTGTTCCTTACAGTCATCAAGTTCCACACACTCTTGTAGAAACCAGGGCCCTGTGATCCATTCCCTGTCAGCCATGCATCATGAGACAGTTATAAACTGATGTGGCAACCTGTGCCAGGCCTGAAGAGTGGAAGCTAAAAGGGACGTTAGGGTCTCGGCTTTCCAGTGGAAGTGGTATTGGGTAGTTTCAATATCCAAGGCTCTGAGGAAAGGCCCTGTTCACCCCGCTAAGGTGTGGACCAATGAGACTTACCTGGGAATCTGTGGCTAAAAGCTTCTGAAAAACTAGGAAATCCTACATAAATCTGTCTGGACATCATCCGAAAGGCCACTCACTGCTCTAAGGACTGCATGCACGGCTCCCCGTTTCTGCATGGACTCAGGGCAGCTAATTTGGATGTGGAACTTTGGGGGTTGTTTTGAGTGGAGTTAGTGCTGCTGTATCAGGGACATTAAGGAAGTTTATTTTGTATTAGTGTTTGCAATGAGCGAGACAGGGAAGGCATGGTGGCCAGAGTGGATCTCACTGTACCTGCCGGAGTGTGAGGTCTTCTCGCCTCATGAAGACTTCCAAGGAAAGCCTTTACAGACATCCCCAGGAGTGTGTCTCCTAGGAGATCCAAACCCCATGGTGTTCACAAGAAAGATTTTCCAGCAGTGTCCATATAAAAGGGGTTCCATAGAGAGTCCTGGTGCCTCCCAGCGACTACAGTGAGCACTGATTTGTCTATGGGGATGGGGTTCCTGAGTCCACCAGCATTTGGTGTTGGCCTTTCCAGTCTCCAGATCTGTGAGAAATATGTCTGAGGTCAACTAGCCACCTTGTTTGTGGTGGTTTTCCTTATCAGATGGAACAGATAACGTCCGTCTAACTGTGGCTTTCCCACCAGCTTGCTGCTTCCGAGTGTCTATGCCAACATGTCCGGCTCATCACTGTTTCCCTAGGACCCCAGCAGGCCCAGGAATCAGATGAGCCAACGAACAAATGAAAAGAGGAGCCCTTTATAAGCATAAATAGTAAAATAAGGCTGTGGTGGTTTGAATTTGCTTGGCCCATGGGAAACAGCACTCTTAGGAGGTGTGGCCTTGTTAGAGGAAGAGTTTTATGGTGGGGGTGGGCACTGGGGTCCTATGTTCAAGCTCAGCCCGGTGGGGAAAAGAGAGCCCTGTCCTGGCTGCCATCTTATCAAGATGTAGAACTCTTGGCTCCTCCAGCACCATGCCTGCCTGCATACTACTATCCTTCCCACCATGGTGTTAATGGACCAAACCTCTGAAACTGTAAGCCAGGCCAATTAAATGTTTTCCTTTATAAGAGTTGTCTTGGTCATGGTATCTCTTCACAGCAATTAAAACCCAAACTAAGACAAAGACTGCTCTACTTTTTTCCAGGCCCCAAAACATGCATAAACTTTTTTTTTTTTAAAGGAAAGATAGTTTTTTGTTTGTTTTATTAAGCAAAGCAACCATATTTTTCCATTTTAAATATTGTATAGATTTATGTAGAAAATCTAAAGGAAAACAGTTGGTATCTTTTTCTTCCAACAACTTTCAGCGTCTAGACTTTTGTTTTGTTCACATCCGTGTTCTTATGTATTTAAGAGTGAAGCCTGGAATCACACTGGTGGCTCTCTGAAATGTCTTCTAAGTCTTTTAAAGGATTTATCCAAAAGAAGAAAGCTAGGCAATATAATTAAGTGAACACAGTAATTGGGTCAATTCATGGCAATAAAATCCCCCACTTGTTGAAAATAAAGCCAGAAGTCATAGCCAACAAATAGAACATGAACTAGGGTGGTGATGTCTGATCCTAAAGTGTGAAGAACTAGAGTCCCACTGGGCTTTTTAAATGCATCTAAATGAAGAGTGAACCTAACTAACACATGGACGTCAGCAAGATTCCCAGACGGGGAAGGACGGCACCCAGAGAGCAGTGGAAGGAAGGCTGGAGGAGCTAACAATTTTCTGTGCATCATATTAATATGGGAAATTGAATTCATATAAATCCCCAAGACCGGTAGCATTTATCTCAATGTCAGCAGGGGCCCAGAAAGCCAAGAATGTAAATTGTTTCTCAAATTAAGCAATTTGTCATGGAAAATGGACTGTTATAAATTTGTTCAAGTCTACACTTCTCTCTGTCAGCTGCTATTGAGAGAAACCCGGTAAGTATCTGGTAGCAGACCTTCTGCAGAGAAAAGAAAACTACGATTTGGTGGCAATAATCACTCCAGTCCCTCAGATGAACTTTATAAGAATCTACTGACAATCTACCCAAATTTTTAAAAGATATTTATTTGGCAGGTGCCAAAATTACATTCAATCTTTTTCTGAGTCCTGACCAAGAATCACAAATGGCATTTTAATGCACCTTCTTGAATTTGGATGAAGATCTTGTCTTCTCCCTTTCCAGAGAGCTGAGGCAGAAGTACAATGTTCCATCTATGCCCGTTTGAAAGGATGATGAGGCTCAGGTTGTTCGAGGACACTATGAAGGCCAGCAGATTGGCAAAGTGTTCTGAGTGTCCAGGAAGAAACACGTCATCTCCATTGAACAAGTGCAGCCAAGAAAAGGCTAACGCCACAACTGTCCATGTGGGCATCCAACCCACAAGGCAGCAATCACCAGGCTGAAGCTGGATCACATAAGGATCCTGGAGAGGAACATCAAGTCTCAACAAGTAGGGAAGGAGAAGGGCGAAACCAAGGAAGAAAAGGTTGAGAGGATGCAGGAGTAGAGGCATCACACACACAACTTTCATTAAAGGATGCTTAAAGTAAAAGCAAATTATTTATTTATGTGTATGAGTGATTTGCATGTATGTATGTGTGATGTATCTATATGTACCATGTGTCTGTAGTGCCCAAGGGTGCCGGAAGAAAGGCATTAGATTCCTTGGACCCGGTGTTACAAATGGTTTTGAATTGGCATGTGAGTACTGAGAGAAGAGCCCGTTCCCTGGAGGAGCGACTCCTACTCCTTAGTTTCTGAGTCACGTCTGCAGCTCATAGACCTTTCAATTTCTGTTTGTTCTGAGACAGGTTCTAGGCTAAGTGGTCCAGGTGGGCCTTGAATTTGAGCTCATTCTGTTTCAGAATCACAGATGCTGGGATTACAGGCATGCACCACCCACCACACTTGGCAGAATGCTGATTCACAGTTCCTACCTTTGATCTGGGAAACACAAGTAGATTGTATGAGGGTCACAGAATTATCTTAATGACCCACGTAGAGATGTGAGGAAGTCCTCTTGAAAGAGTTAAAAAATTTTAAACCTTCCATAGATGGAGTCAAGAGTGCAGATCAGCTTGTTCTGCGCTCTGGGTCCTAGGAAACTAGCTGTCCACAAGACAAAATAGATAAGAATAGGGTTTGAGCTGAGAGTTCAGGTCAGCGTGCCCGTGCACCCTGGATACCAGGAACTAAACTGACCACAAGATAGATTGAATAGAGTTTGAGCTGGGAGTCAGCATGCTCGTGCACCCTGGATACCAGGAACTGAACTGAAATAGGGTTTAATTCTTAAGAGAACAAAGAGATATTTCCCCCTGACCGTTTCTTGAACCTGTCATGGAAGCTGAACAGTGTTTCCTTACCAACTTAACACATAAACTCCCATCTTCAGATATTTAGGAGTTTCACATAAATAGTCTTTCCCCTTGCTAATCTGCCTGCTCTTGGTGTTCTTCACCATGGGAACCTAACAGGATAGAGGAAAATTCTTCCTTCTAACTAACCCATCGGAATCAATCTCCTGATCCTGATGATTGTAACAGTTGTGTCATGCTTATATTGTAGGGAAATTTTGTCAGGAAGAATGGTGGTGTCTGTGAACACTCTTGCCATGATGATTCCTGGAATGTTTTTTAAGTTATGAGATAAGTAAAGCAAACACACTCTAACAAAAGGAAATGAGCACCTTACTTGGTGATGGAAAGATGGAAAGATGGAAAAATGGAAAGATGGAAAGAGTAGACTTGTTGTCAGCTGAGTGAATCTCCTCTAGGCTGATGTCTTGATCCAGGACTTCAGTCCTCATGGTCGATCACGAGAAAATCTGGGGTAGAAATTTGAGAGTGTAAGGCCTGCCAGAAAGGGAGGAATTCCCTCCCTGCTCTCGGGAATTCACAGCCACCCCAATAACTGCAAGACATCGAACTTGATGCAATTAACAAGAGGTATATTTGATTCAACGCGTTGAGGCCACACTTCCAGCCTGTCCTACGCAGAGGCAAGCAATGAAGTACAACCCCCACTCAGAGAAGAGGAAGAGCTTTTAAAGGGAAAAACCGCAACCCAGGGAGACACATTTCCAAGGATGGAGGGTTTGGGTGATGAGCTGATTAGGGTTTTGTCAGCTTGAAACAAGCTAGAGTCGGTTGGGAAGAGGGACTCTCCTTGAGAAACTGCCTCCATCAGAATGGCCTGTAGGCAAAGTCTGAGAGCGTTTTCATAGTTAATGATTTATGTGGGAGAGACAGGCCATGGTGGAAGGCTCCACCCCTGGGCTGGTGGTATGGAAAGAAAGCCAGTAAGTAGCACTCCTCCATGGTCTCTGCTTTCGTTTTGCTTTGAATTCCTACCCTGGAATAGCTTAGTGGAGTATGATCCCAAGTTGTTTTGGGTCATTGTTTTATCACGGCAACAGACATGTTCACACACACACACACACACAGAGAGAGAGAGAGAGAGAGAGACAGAGACAGAGACAGAGACATGAAGTTTGTTTACACACACACAACCCTAAATATCTATCACAGACTTTTGTTGAAATGAGTTCATGCTAATAAGTCTAATTAAATATCAGTAATCTGTATTTGAAATTAGACATTCTTTGTATGAAGATGCTAAATGATCATCGGCTCACATTACTCTAAAGGAAAAAGCAGTAACATGTTTCAGATCAACCTCTCTTCCCCTCCCCATCCAGTTCTCTACAGCATAACTGAAATACCATGAGTCTCCTGAGGGGCCTCCTGGTGTGCCACTGCAAGGTACACCATTTTCTACGAAAATTGCTTTGAGTCGAAGGCATTTTATGTCCTACTATCCCTTCTGTATTTAAGAGCAGAGGGTTTCCCCACAGAAATCAACTTCACACCCTCTCCTGCCATTAGGATTTCATCTTCTGAGACTAGAAGTCTGTGCCATATCTGGACAGACAGTGCCACATTTCTCTTCTGTTCCCCTGGGTGCCATTCTTTCAGAAAGTCATTTGTATTTCTATACCTGTCCTTTCTCTTCTAAGAAAGCTTCGTGTTCTTCCCTTTACTGTCTTCATCCCACTGAGGGTGTGGCTTGGCTGTTGAGCATGTGCTTAGCATGTGGAATTAACAACGGAATGAAACAGAAGAGAAGGGTGTCTGCAGGCCTCAACCCTTACATGTCTCTGTGTCTCTGTGTCACATTTCTGTGAATTTCCACAGACTTACTTAAATATTTTCCTTCATTTTGCCTTTTGTGAGTTTCACTCGCTGATACTAAGCAGTCAATTTGTAAGGAGAAGTACCCTTTACCCTCCATGTACCTCTGTCTTAAAGCATGATCATATCGGGGTACCACATGTGGGAAGTGCCGATTGCTGGAGAGTTGAAGCAGTTGTTTTGTGTGTATTGTCAACTATCCTATTATAATGCCAGGTCATCCCAACTAATAACACCCAACACTCTCCTTGAAACGCCATAGACTTTTCTGGTTTAGTACCAGGCAAAAAGCAAGGGCTGGGCATGGAAAGTACTGGAAAAGGGCATTCAGGACAAATGCAGTGACAGACCATGACTCATCTGATCCAGAGACTATGAGGTCACCCTTAGCATCAGCAGCATTAGAAGGTCACATGTTCTCTGTGGAGCCCCACTGCACATCAAAATGTCTATGACTGGCATCGTGCAGGACGGGACCTCTCTACCACTCCCCTGTTGTATAGACATTTGGTCATTTATAAATAACACCTTCCAAAGACACAGGGAACATAATTCTTAACTGACCTGCTGCTGTGTTCTGTCTTTGAATTTGGGAGGTAACTGGAAAAATTTCTCCCATGTTGTTCTGCTAAAACATAGGAGGCTTTGGGAGGTTTAACTAGAAAAATTTCCATCATCTAAAACAAACAAAAGAACTCTGTGGAGAACTACATATGTTCTGGGAAGTTTGGTGACGAGAAACAAAAGGTGGTGTTTCCAGGCAACACGGGACATTCTACATTCACATACAGGAAGAGCCTAGGCTCATTTCTAACACAAAGAAAGTTATTGTTTTACCTAGTGAAGACACTGGAGGAGGCAGGCCTGTAAATACAGAACAGATAAGATTGTCACAAAGGTTTCTACAGAGACTAATTACTGTGACAGGTTAAAAAGAGGGGCTTTAAGTAGAGGGTCAGAGTGCCCTTCTAGGGGATGTGAGGCCTAAATACAAACTTGCCAGTGACAGGAAGCTAGGCTTAAGGGGAGCCAGGCAAACATTTCAGGCAGAGGCAAAAAAAGCAATGCAGAGACAAAGGTGACAGAGAACTGGCTGGAGGACAGTGTGTGGGTCAAGAAGGAGGGGCAAGAGGGGGAGGAGGAGGGGGAAGAGGAGAGGGAGGAAGAGGAAGAAGAGGAGGAGGAAAAAAAGGAGGGGGAATGAGAGGAGGAGAAAGGAGGAAGAAGAAGAGGAGGGGGAATGAGAGGAGAAAGAAGAGGAGGAGGAGGAGGAGGAAGAAGAGGAGAAAGAAGAAGGGAAAGGAGGAGGAAGGGGAAGGGGAAGAAGAGGAGGAAGAGGAAGGGGAGGAGGGGGAAGGAGGAAGAGGAGGAAGATTAGGATGAAGGGGAGGAGAATTCTGAGAGCAGGCCAGAGAGACAGGCAGGGCCAGGAGGAATCCTGCAGGCCACTTTACAGAGTTTGGACAGTAAGTGAAATAAACTGCACATGGTTCAGTAGAGAGAGAACTTGATACAGGACAGGGAATCCAGGAAACCTGATTAATCAGCAGAAACCAGGTGACACTGAAGATGGAAAGGAGACATTAAAAATGGAAATTTTTTGGTGGGGGAGGGGTGAGAATAATTGGACATGATGTTGAGTAAAGGAAGAGGAAGAGTCGGAGACAATCCTCCGATTGCTGGCTCTGGTGATCTACTCTCTCCTCTGGTAGAGAGTGCTGTCAAACATAGAGAGGAGAAATGATATATGAGAAAGCTGTAAGGGGGCCTGTGAACACACACACACACACACACACACACACACACACACACACACACACACACACAGAACTAGAAAATGGGGTTTCTATATGCTGAGTAAGAGAAAAGTGAAACAGAAATTGGCCAAATAATGGTACTGTTTCTATCGTGTGTAGGCAAATGTACTTTTGTTTTGTTTTTAGACAGTCTCACAGTGGAGTCCTACAGAGATCTGTCTGGGTGTGACTTCTACATACTGGGATTAAAGATGTGTGCCATCAAGCCTTGCAAGATAAATGTATTTGCTAAAACATTACCTTTAACTTTCTCTGGCAATAATCAAAATAGAAATGGAAGCTAACAGTAGGCAAATGGTATAAATGACTTCCCAGATGAAGAGCCACCCTGAGTAATTGGAAAATAATTGACTCTTAGGAGACACATAAGAGAGGCCTCAGGAAGGAGGGGGGATGGAAAGACAGGACATTTGAAAGAAAATATTGCAGGGGAGGTTATATGCCCAAAACTTATAGTTAAACTGACCAAAGACAGAAGAACAGAAGAAAAAAATACAGACGTTGTTATAAGGATTGTTACATGGGGCTGGGGAATATAGCTCGGTTAATAAAGTGCCTGCCTAGCACATTCAGGACCTGGGTTCAGTCACCAGCCCAAAATGAACTGAGCCCAGAGGTACACACAAGAAGGTAAAGACTAGGGGTCAAGAGTTCAAGGTCACCCTCTACTACATAGTGAGTTCAAAGCCAACCTAGGTTACAAGAGACCTTGTTTAAATAATATTAATAATAATAAATGTTAAATTTATTAAAAATAAAAAAATTTACTTAACACAGAGAACTTTGTAGAAAAAAATGAAAACTTCAAAGAGGTTACTAGGATGAAGCATTTGCATATTTTTTCAGCAATGGATGACACGTAGAAATAGGTAGTCAGGAGGGAGGGGCTTGTGTTTCTAGGGCATTAGGACATGGGAGTATGAATAGGGCATACGAGAGAAGCTGACGGAAGGTAAGCTTTGTTTGCCTAGATTCCTCTTGGCACACACTGCCCGTCTCTCCAGATAAGAGTGTTTTCATCCTGGAACCAGGCGGACATCTTTCTCACAGGGAATTTATGCCTCCCCCCAAAGGGGAGAAAAAGAGTATCTAATCTGGGTTAGCTTCTTCTCAAGCACCTTCACCTCAAAATAATCAATATGCCAAAGCAGTAGATTTTAGAGTGGCATGTTCTGGTCTCCTCCAGTGATTTGATAAAAATGGTTTCCAGAGAAAGTTTTGCTTAGATTAAAAGCAGATACCTCCCCCCCCAACCCCCAGAGTGAACAAATTCCTCTCCCCTTGGACTTTTTGAAACAGGGTTTCACTATGTAGTCCAGGCTGCCTGGAGCTTACACCGTGGTCCAGGTTACCCTTGAACTCCTGATCCTCCTGCTTCTGCTGACTCACTGCTGACATTACAGTTGTATGCCATCATGCTTATTTAAGAGCTGGAGGATTTCAGTTGTCTAATATGCCCAACGTTCTGGGTTTGATTCCTATAACAGAAACAACAAAACAAGAAAATTGGGAATGGTGGTGGTGGCGGTGGGGATTGTACCTAGCAGACCTTTGCAAGGTGACTTTCCTACATTAGGAAAATTAGATGAACTCTCATGGGCAAATGGGACGTGCATTCTGCATTCAAGCTTGTTTCATGAGATGTGACATTTTCCAAGACAAAACCCACTGTGACAAGCAGTGAGCAGGAAGGAAGAACTGGAGTCGGTACAGTGGCCCTCTCGGCTACGAGGAGCTTCTGTCTTTCCACCAACCTGCTAACTTCATTCCACAGACATCTGGGCATTTGCCAGTGCTTGGAAGTTCTCGATATACTTTGAAGCAAGCTAGACAGGCAAGAGAAGGTCATAAAGAGGCTGACCGAGGCCTAGTGGTTAAAATCTGCTCTTGCAGAGGCCAGAGATACAGAGCCAAGTTCAGTACCCAGTACCTATGCTGGAAGGCTCACAACCACCTGTACCAGTTTCAGGTGTGTCTAACACCTTCAGCCTCCTCAAGCACACACACACACACACACACACACACACACACACACACACGTACACATACACATACACGTACACATACATGCACACTCACTCACATGCACACACTTGAAGAGAGGCATACTGAATAATTAAAAAGAGACAGACATGACCACAGATCTGTTTTTCAGCAGGACATCCGCTGAGTATTCAAACTGTAAAAGGCAAGACCACTCCCAGCCAGTTGAGACCAACATGACTGAGACCATTGCTAACTGACTTTTGCTTCATGCTTGTGGCACCTTCAAATCATTTGCCTTGCAAAACGCCAGCTCACGCCACGTATCTGATGCCATGACACAGCGAGAACAGAAAGATAGAGTAAACGCTGTTCTAGGAAAACCCTCGTCACTTCCTTCCTGTCTTAACCCACGAATACTCCACACCTTCAATTAAGTTTGCTCCCAAGAATGACCTACCTTTCAGAACCCCACACTCACCCCTTGGGCATGTACCTTTTGCTCTGCAGAAAAGTTACTAAACCAGCATAATCCCTAACAGTAATCTATAAACATTTGTCCTCAGACCCACATACAGATGAGTTTAGTCTTCACCCTTCATCCAGGAGACTTCTCTTTACAACAGATGGAAACCGCCATAAAAAAATCACAATCTATCAAAATACAGAGATGTGAGTACATCTACAAAATATCCCCACACCTAAGGCTCAGGGGACACTGCAGAAGGGAGTGGAGAGATTACCTGGGGATCAAGGAGTTTGTTGTGCGATTGGAACGTTCAGAAACTGTGCCTACAAAGTCTCACCAAGATAATCATGTAAACATGAGCTGAATAAGAGCAACCCCAACGGACATGGCACCCTGGACAGCCCAGGAGGCCTCAGCCCTACACAAAAATCTGCAGGAAACTGAGGAAAGCTTGACAGAAGAGGTGGTCCTCTCCAGGGACGAGCTCACCAATTGGTCATCCGGGGCTAAGTGGTCAGCTCTGGAAACATATATACAGGTAACATTGTATGGACTGAGCAGGTTATATTTATGAATATATATGCATTTATATACATACATATGCATGTAACAACATATTAAAGTAATAAATACTATAAGTAATATAAATCGCAAACAAAGCAGTACTCAATAAAAATAAATAAAAGCAACAATAAATTAATATAAACTAAAAAATAAATAAATAATCATAAAAGAGGTCATGAACCTGAAGATCACGGGGGTCTGTGGGAAACTTCGGAGGAAGGAAGGGGAGGAACTGATATGATTAAATCATAATCTCAGAACAACGAGAATAATAAATGAATGAGAATAAAAAAATAAAAATTACACAACTTCCTCCTGATTCCTTACTTGCCTCATTGGTGATTTCTTTTTCTGATGGTAAAAGGAACCTGGAAATGCTGGGAAGAGGGCTCTGTCCTGAGAGGACTCTGTCTGGGGAGAGGGTTGTGTCTGGGGAGAGGGCTGTGTCTGGGGAGAGGGCTCTGTCCTGAGAGGACTCTGTCTGGGGAGAGGGCTGTGTCTGGGGAGAGGGCTCTGGAGAGGGCTGTGTCTGGGGAGAGGGCTGTGTCTGGGGAGAGGGCTGTGACTGGGGAGAGGGCTGTGACTGGGGAGAGGGCTGTGTGTGGGGAGAGGGCTGTGACTGGGGAGAGGGCTGTGTGTGGGGAGAGGGCTGTGTGTGGGGAGAGGGCTGTGACTGGGGAGAGGGCTGTGTCTGGGGAGAGGGCTCTGGAGAGGGCTGTGACTGGGGAGAGGGCTCTGTCTGGTTTCTGTATTGTAACAATCTTCCTCTCTCACCTTCTGTATCGGCAACACACTTGCCTGTGGTTTCACTAATGTTGCAGCAGTGTTGACAGCTGCCCTGTGTCAGAGCCTCTGCTATCCCTCAGCTTCTCAATGACATCTGTTTCTGAATACCTCTTCCCTTTAGCCAGGCTATCTCAATCTGTGGGTCATGACCTCTTTGGGGGTTGAACGATCCTTTCCTGGGGTCACCCAAGACCATTGGAAAACACAGATATTTACATTGTGACCTATAGCAGTAGCAAACTTACAGTTATGAAGTAGCAGCAAAAATAATTTTATGGTTGGGGTCATTACACCATGAGGGGCTGTGTTAAAGGGTTTCAGCATTAAGGAAGTTGAGAGCCAGTGTTCTAGCACCTTCAGTGTACTGAAGAGGCTACTCACGTGTTCTCTGTTCACCCGGTGATTCTCTAGGAAGTCCTTCATTGATACATTGTAAATGCCCGGAAACCAAGAATTTGTCAAGTTGAATCCACCACACAAAGTCTAACTAGCTCCTAATAGGTTCTATAGGAACTGCTGAGTTCTTCAGAGAAACCAGAGAGGACCCAGCAGGAACATTCGAAGGGTATTTATCTCCTGATGGTTGATTTTGTATTTTAGATTGTCACTAATGGTATCAATGTTATTTAAGTCATAATTCTTTAGTTGATTTTAAGGTGTTTTGTCTGCACGTATGTCTGTGTAGCATGTGTGCCTGGTGTCTGCAGAAGTCGAAGATGACACCTGAGCCCCTGGAGCTGGAGTTACAGGTGGTTGTGAGCCCCTACGTAGATTCTGAGAATCGACCTCAGGTCCTCTGGAAGAGCAGCCAGTGGATTTCCTTTTCTTTTCTTCTTTCTTCTTCTTATTTTTTTTTTTTATTGCGCCATCTCTCTAGCCTCAGTTTTTAGCTTTCAAAATAGTTTCTGGGCTGAGGTAGTGGCTCAGTGGCACAAGCCTTGTGGGTGAGGTTCGGGATCAATTCCCAGAGGTTTCTTCTTTTTTTTTTAAATTTTTGAAAGAAAACTCTTTGGATTGTTTCTCTTTCCTGTTGTCGAAATGAATGAACTCTGTCAAGAACACAAACTTAAGCTTAAGAGAAAAATCTTTGGGTGGAGATAAAATAGACACTGGTATCTCCATTCAGTCCTCCACTACCTGCCCTATTCGGAGAGGTCTGTGTTTGGGCAGCCAATACTTAATGGGGGCACAGATTATTACCCCCTTTGGGGCTTAGGAACTTGGACATTTAAAAATAGTTTTTCATAATGGAATACAGAGTTTCCATTGCTCTGATGGGGGCAGGAAAATAGCACAAAACTTACTGGAGTAAATTTAGAACTGTAATGACTTGGATACTGCAGGGAAACACAAATCTATATGGAGAGAGAATGAGTGCTGCATACATAACCCCCAAGCTCGTGGGGCTGTGGCGGTGGCGGTGGCGGGGTTAGGGTTCCTTCGAGATAGTAACTTTGCTCTAGAAACGATGATAATTCCTTTTAATGAGTATGCAAATTCTCAAGTTCAGATACAGGCAAGGTCCTTGAGTCCATGCATTTGCAGTGGATTTTGTATTTGTTTAGCAATTTCTTAACTTCTTTAGCATAAAAAGTAACCTTTTTAGCCTCTTAAGTGAGGGTGTGGTTGACATTTTGCATCCTTCAGGAGCACCTCCAGAGAGCATTTGCGAGAAACTGGCTAAGAGCTAAGTCTTAGGCATAAAGATTCGATACCCTGGCTGAGCATGAGAGAGACAGCTTTTGTTCCCTAAGTCCATACTTTTCATTGAGCATTAGATCAAAGTTAATTGCATTACCAGGTCCTAGGCATTTATTTAAGTTTATTCACCGGCAGTGGGATGTTTATTTAGAGTTTTGTTTCGATTTATAATTCTTTACCCAGTGACGGTGTGGATTGGCCCCTGCTGCGGTTTTACTGCGATGCCAGCTGTAATAAATGACTCTTCCACTCCCTAATTACTCTGTCACAATGATCAGAGTTGTTGTAGGCACATTGATAGAAAGGAGAATGGGAGCTTTTGTCTCTCATGGTGCTGAGCCTGACGGTCCTGCCTCGTGGTTTCAGGGAGAAGCCTCCTTCCTTCTTCGAAAATGCTAGTGGGAGTCTCACAGGCACAGCGCCCTTAGAGGCGTTCCTTCAGGCGGAATCGCTAGTGTCGGCCATTTGGAATGTCGAGCATCATGTAGCACCTTCAGCTAAATTAGATGATGTGTTCTATTTCCCAGAAACAGAGATACCAGTTCCAGCTCAGTTAGATGTGTTCTGCTTCCCAGAAACAGAGTTCTCAGCCTGAAGCCTGCTCGCTTGTTTTATTGTTTTTCTTTTAAAGAAAATTTACTTATTTTCTTTTCCCTATATTTGCCTGCATGTATGTATGTGTACCACACATGTACCCGTGTGCCTGTGGAGGTCAGAAGAGGGTGTCAGATTATCTGGAACTGGAATTATGAGTAGTTGTGAGGTACCACGTGGATGCTGGGAACTAACTCTTGGTTCTCCATAAGAGCAGCCAGTGCTCTTAACTGCTGAGCTATCTCCTCAGTCCCTCCTCACTAGATTTTATATAGGCTTTTCTTGTCAGCCTGCTTGCCAGGCTGGAGGGTTGTTTCCAAAAGGACCTCCAGGGAAACACAGCCTGGTTCCACGCTGTGCCCTGCTCAGCACACACCACAACGGCTACAACAGTAGGACCCAGGCTTTGCCTGAGCATGGGCAGTTCTATTATTAAACCACAGTTTGTTCTGTTTTGCATGTCGACAAGAAGGCCGAATAACTGGATCCTTTTTTTTTTTTGGAAGTAAATACCCACCATCTGTCTAGTGCAAACTGGGAGGCCCAAACTAATAAACAACCCATTTATGCAAGGCTACCAGCTATGACTTATCAAATTAAACGCATGGGTATAGTTCAGAGAAAAACCAGGACTGTGGGGTTAGCGAGCACACCAGACCAGTCAGCTCTGCAACACCACATCTGGATCATGTCACAGGAGTGACCCTTGCTTCTGTGACTGTTCATGAACCTGGTCCAGGAAAATTGTCACAGCCAAGGACTTACATCTCTGTCCCTAGATGCCAGCTCAAGAACAGTTTCTCCTGCCTGTTATATCTGCCTTCTTCAAATTGATACTTGAAATGGCCTATTTTTAAGACCTGCATTTGACAACTGCGTCCTGGTCAGCTCTAAGCCTCTGGGTCTTAAGGCCCCTTACCTGGTTCCTTCTAGAGAGGTTGCCTGCCCCCTGTCTGTACCTGCTCTCTGCAGGCGCCTTTAGAACAATCCCTTGAGAGGATGCAACCTCTTTAACCCTTTCTCAGTATGTATTACAAGTTCTGACATTTCTCTATGGAACTGACATAGCTTACTTGTGATCTGGCCCCGTTTCTTTGCATAACTTACTTCAGGATGAGTGTAGGCTGCATTTTATGTTTGGAATATATTTTATATTTGCCTCCTTAGCAATAAGAGGAAGCTCTAGTTTGGTCTTACTGGGGCTCAGAAAGTGATATCCAAAGTATGTCACCTTTACACTTTGCATATTTTAGACTAAAGGACATTGAGAGGCCTCAGAGTCAGAGTCTCTCTAACCTCCTGCTCCTCCACTTGCTCTGTTTATTCCTTGGAAGAGAGACATAGACATTATAATTTCTTTTCCCCAAGGCAGATCACAGAAATCAGATGCCTCCAAATAAGCCATGAAGCCTACACGATTACTTTCTGTGTGAGAGCGTGAGGAGATCCTGGACCTGCCTTTGCCTAAGTAGGACATAGACCCTCTTTCCAGAGGAGATTTTTCCTGCAGGGAAGAATTGCTAACAGAAAGTCTAGGGGATGTCTAGCTAGCCTTAGCCAGGTTTCTAGGTTCAGTCTACTATTGTGAGATCACATACCCTTTGGTCCCCCACATTTCTATATGGCTGTCGCTGTTATATCAAACCTAATATGAAGCACAGCTTGCCCACTGCACTGTTGGGTCTTCATCTGGAGGCTCCCTAATCATGACAAACCACAGTGAAGAAGCTTGACATCCTTTCCTCTTGCTAACTTGTCTTTTTGATTGGCATCTTGGCTGTGCCCCCTTACCATAGGAAGGAAGGTGCCACTCCCTTCTCTATGTACAGTTTAGGAACCCAATGTGGGACAGCTGAGACACATGGCTCATTCTGGAGCTTGCAGATGAGGCCTTGGGACAACTTACAAAAAAAGCTGGCAAGTAAGAAAATTTGCTATTTCCGATCTCACTGTAGTAGTTCCTGGTTGCAAATGGAAGCTACTTCCCCCCAACCCCAGGTCGTTTCCCTTCCAATTTCACATTAATAGACGATCTGAGACCTTGGTTCTAAGACTGTTTCTGAGATGTTCCCCTGCCCATTAGTTTAAAGTATTCTGTGTACACAACTATAAGGCTAGAACTCAGGAGGCTGCAACAAGAGGACCACAAGTTCAAGGTGAGCCTGGAATATGTTGTGGGGCCATGTTTGAAACTTTAAAATAAACAAAGCAAAACCAACACATCTAAACCTGAAGTACTTAGTGTGTCATATCATTCTCTCTCTCTCTTTCTCTCTCTCTCTCTCCTTGTCCATCTGTCTGTCTATCTGTCTGTGTATTGTGAACAGAACAAAAATGGAGGAAGAAAGCAAAAGAAAAATTTTCTTTTCTAAAGCAACATACAAAAAGAAATTACAATGTGAAAGCTTAGTGGAATTACCTTCGCAGTTCTGAATGTGTATAGGTATATGTATATAATCTTAAAATTTGCATCTTACAAATCAATAGCCAAAAAAGCTAGACCATCTGATAATACTGTAGAACTCACTGGTAACAAAAACAGTTAATTTTAACTGGGAAGTATCAACTGCCAAAGCAGACTCCTTTTGAGAATCCTGTCTTCCTTGGCCACCACTTATAACCAGTTAAGTCACCATAGAATGTTTATTTAGTTATGGTAGAAGACAGAGGTGGATGAGGGGTGGATAGCTTAGAATTGATGGTGTTTGACAATGAAGTCTTAAGCACACCAGATGAGGCAGGCCCAATCTTGGGTTTGGGGCTGATTTCTGGGTTGATATCAGCCACAAGCCCATAGGGGAGCACTAGCAGCTAAGGTACACGCACACAGTCACTCACATAGACACAGACACACATGAACACATACACACACACACACACACACACATACACACACACACACACACAGAGAGAGAGAGAGAGAGAGAGGCAGAGAGAGACAGAGACAGACAAAGAGAGGGAAGAAAGGGAGAAGATGGTGGGGGGGCAGAGAAATTGGAAAGTGTATGCTATTTGATATAAGAAGTGTCAGAATTTGGACTGAGCACAGGGTCCCCAATGGAAGAATTAGAGAAAGGATTGAAGGAGCTGAAGGGGTTTGCAGCCTCATAGGAAGAACAACATCAACCAACCAGACCTCCCAGAGCTCCCAGGGACTAAACCACCAACCAAGGAGTACACATGGAGGGACCCATGATTTCAGCTGCATATGTAGCAGAGGATGGTCTTATCTGGCATCAATGGGAGGGGAGGCCCTTGGTCCCGTGGTGACTCGATGCCCCAACATAGGGCAATGCTAGGGTGGTGAGGCAAGAGAGGGTGGGTGAGGGAGCACCCTCAAAGAAGCAGGGGGAAGGGGATGGGTTAGGGACTTTGTGGAGGGGAAAGCAGGAAAGGGGATAACATTTGAAATGTAAATAAACAAAATATCTAATAAAAAATTTTCAAAAGAAAAGAAGTGTCAGAATATTTTAAATTCATACACCTATTTTTGGTTCAGTCTAATTATTTTTTCAACTTTTATGGTTTCATAATACTCTAGACATTGAACCCAGGGCTTTCTAGTATATACAAGCTCTCGGTGCCTAACTACGATCTCTGCTGAACTCTGTTCCTATTTTGAATCATGTGGTTGAGAGGCTGGGAGAACCTTAGTTGACACTCCACGGTTTCTTTCTGCACCAGCGATTAAAGCTGGCTTAACAGACACTTCTTATTGAAGAATAGAAGAAAAGCCAGCTTTAGTGCCACAGTCTACAGTCCTGAACCAGAGAGGTTCTGGCCAGTGACATTCTGTCTGAACATGACTATTGATCAAGGGAGAGTCTGTTTTTTACTGGGACAAGACCTCCTTTCCCCACCGTACACATCAGTTTCCTAATCCCAGATGGTGAGCCCCGAACACGTGGACATATGAACAACACTAAGTGGACTCGGAAGGCCTTATTTTGTAACAATAATAATTATAGAGGAAGAAGTGTGTTAGATGGCACTACCAATTCCCTGAAAATAGCTCAGAGATGAGCCAGTGTGGGAGATAATACACTTACTTGCAAGACGTTGCCATGCCCCTTTAAGCCGTAATAGATTAGATTAATTAATCCCTCCCAGGTAGTGTTTGCGGGCTGCTGATGACTGGCTGGTCTACCAGCTTCCAGCCACAGTTTTCTTTGGCCCTGCCAAGAGGGCAAGGTGGCAGCTAAGCCATTATATAGTCATCCATCGATCTGGCTACACCCTATTTTCTGAGGGTTTAGTATTTGATTACAGCTTCCAGGGAATATACAGGGCTTCCATTGTAGACTGTGGAGGCAGAAGCAGCGTGTCCCTCCTGGTTGCTGTTAGTAGCTGATTTCCTCTGGACTGAGATTGTCAGGTTGTTTCAGGACACTTGTGTCTGACTCCCTTCCCAAGGCCTCTGAGAATTTCATTATTAGACACTTCCTTTGCTTCAGGATTTAGACTAATAGTGAAGGAGATTGATTAAAAAAGGGAAAAGAACAAACATATTTTATTTAGGAAAAAAATAGGTCTTTAAGAGAATGAAAAGATAGATCACTGCTGGGGGAAAATATTTGTAAAGCATTATCTGAAAAGGATTGACATCGAACATATCAAGGACCCCCCTCATTTATATTTATTAAGAACTGATAAAACCTGGAGAAAAACCATCCCAAAGTGCTTATCACTTTGGGACAGTGGACTTGGGAGACGTGTTCAGCTGGGAACCCTTCTTCCCTGCCACGGCTCTGTTCTTTCCCTGCAGCAGATTCTCTCTCCTCAGATTCAACCTCAGGTTCAAAATCCACAGGCAGCGTTTCCTGACTCAATTTCATTAGAAATCTGTGAGTTCCATCCTAGCCGCTGCCTTCCTTCCGGTCCAGTTGTACACAGAATAGAGTGATAGGAAAAGACCAGCGAAAACTCAATTAGCAACTGTGCTTCTTTTAATACGTATCAATCAGGTCCAAAAGACACTCACAATCAATCCTCAACTCAAATGGCTAACTGTGGTGCCTGTTAGCATATCCAAACACATGCTGGTCCAGCCTCTCCCAGCATGCAAAGTACCTCTTACAGAGTCCATGCTGGCCTCCAGCCTCTCCCAGCATGCAAAGTACCTCTTTCAGAGTCCATGCTGGCATCCTGGTTCCTCTCTGCTCTTCTCACCCCACCCCTTTACCCTAAACTTCTCCAAATCATGGTCTTCCCACCCCCAGCTTCTCATTCCTATGTAATCCTGCTATTCCCCCTGTGCCCTCTTGGCTCTCTTTCCTCTTTCTCTTGGTCTTCCTCTCCTGTGCCCAAAGTCCCCATCTCTTGTCCTGATCCATTCTGCAGGCCATGTTTAATACTACTTTCGTTCCCTTTTCTGGACTCTTCTAGACACTTCTAGCTGTATTCTCCCTCATATCTACAATAAAAAGCTTCCCCCACAACCATACCTAGGAGAGGTCATGTCCTCTCTCTACAAAAAAGTGGGTCATTTATCTGAACAAGCTGAAAGCTTGTCTACACCCAAACCTATCCATCCTTTTTATTTAAAATTGCCCAACCTTAAAAGTGGTTAATATCTCTTAACAAGATAAAGAAATTCTTTAAACAGTACAGTGGAATGCTATTATCATTACAGAGAAAGAAGCTGACCTAGTAGCAGAACATGGGATTAGCACACTCAAGATCCTGGGTGTTCGTTAGTATTCTGTCTAAACTCCACCTCCACAGTTACCAGGCAAAAGCCAGGTATGCTCCTCCCCACAGTTACCTGGTAACAGCCTGATAGGCCTGGCCCATTATAAAAGGGGCTGCTTGCCCCCTCCTCACTCTTACTCTCTTGATGTCTTGCCTCTAGCTTCTCTCTGTCGCTTCCCCTCCCCCTTCCTTCCTCTTCTCTCCACGTGGTCATGGGCAGTCTCTACTTCTCTCTCTCTCTCTCTCTCTCTCTCTTTCTCTCTCTCTCTTTTTTCCTCTCTTTCTCTCTCTCTCCCCCCCTCTACTACCCTCCTGGCTCCCCTCCCCATTCCCCCAATAAGCTATATTCTATACTATACTGTGTGTGACTGGTCCCTCATGGGAAGAGATGCCTCTACATGAGCCCGATGAGACATTCCCTTCCCCCATACCTCTCCACACACCCACAGAACATACTCTCTTTATCTCTTCATCTTTTTATAAACACTTCACTGGGTTCAGTCATAGCTCCAAAACAAAATAAGCCATGAGCTACTGTGCTAGCGTTCCGTGGCTGTGACTAAAATCACCTGAGAAACAATCTGATGGAATAGTTATTTATTTCGGAGCTTTCAGCCCATAGTCCAAGGCTCTACAGATCCTAGGCCTGCGGTGAGGCAGAACTTCACAGCAGTGCGAACATGTGGGGACATGATTTATCTCATGCTAGATAGAAATTGGAGAGAGGGGAAAGAATTAGGGTCAGGTACAACCTTCAGAAATACTGTAGTGGTATCTTTCTTCCAGCTAGACTTCACCTTCTAAAGTTTCTACCACTTCCCAAATTGGAGCAACCAGCCAGGGACCAAGTCTTCAGTGTGTGAGCATTCTGAGGGCACAATTCATATTGAAACCACAAAAAGAAGACTCTGCTTTCTTTTGGAAAGAAGAGAGCCTGGATCAATACTGCCCCCTCCCCCTTAAGCATACTTGCTCAAAACACCAGGGAGCTAGGGGAGTCTTTCCCCAGGTTCACCTTTCAGGATGCTCAGAGACATTAGAGCTATGGTTGAGTGTGCAGGACTGGATGCTGAGCTAGTAGAGGAATTTGTCAGTACCATCCACATTTTTATGTCTTTGAAGAAAAGCAAAAGTCGGAGAGCAACAGGGCAGTGGAGGTATGCATCAAAGTTCCAGAAAGTCATCAAAGTCAGACAACATTGGTGGGGGTGGATTCTCTGTAAGGAGCCTCAGGAAGTCAACGTGCGAAACTGTCGAGACAACGCCTAAGATGCAGTGGACACAACAAGATGCTGGAGATGCAGGACCAGAATATTTGCTGAGGAAATCTACAGTTTAGAGTGGAGTTAGCAGAACTGAAGGGATGGGGCTGTTTGTGCCTGTTGGAACCCGATGATGTCATCAATTGCCCCAGATGCCAGACACGGAGCTGTAGGGCTTGGTGTTCTCCCTGCTAGGACTTGCTTTGGTCTGGGCTTTCCTTGCCATCTTCCCATTCCTCTCTCTTGGCATGGGGATATTTAAGGTGTGCCATTACATACTGGAAATACATAGTCAAAATACTTTCCTCACAGTGGCTTACAGTTGAATGACTGTCTTGAGTTGCAGAGAAAAAAAAAAGCCTTGTGTTTTTAAATCTTAGAACCATTAAGATTTGGGGACTGTTTTAGTCAGAGATTGTATTTCTGCGCATAACATCATGACCAAAAATCAAGGTGGGAGGAAAGGTTTTATTCAGCTTACACTTCCACATTGCTGTTCATCACCAAAGGAAATCAGGACAGGAACTCACACAGGACAGGAACTTGGAGGCAGGAGCTGATGCAGAGGCCATGGAGGGGTGATACTGGCTTGCTTCCTCTGGCTTGCTCTGCTTGCCTTCTTATAGAACCCAAGACTACCAGCCCAGGGATGGCACCACCCACAATGGGCCCTCCGACCCTTGATTGCTAATTGAGAAAATGCCTTACAGCTGAATCTCATGGAGTCATTTCCTCAAGGGAGGCTCCTTGCTTTGTGGTGACTCTACTTGTGTCAACTTGACACACAAACACACAAACACGTCACTATTAAGCCCCAACCCTTACTTTCTTATTCATCCCCAAGAGCTAATAACTTCAAAAGTCCCACAGTCTTTACAAATTCTTACATATTAAAATTTCAATCCCTTTAAAATATCCAATCTCTTTTGAAATTCAAAGTCTTTTTTTTTTTTTTTTAACAATTCAAAGTCTCTTAACTGTGGGTTTCACTAATATACTTTCTCACTTTAAAAGGGAAAAATATCAGGGCACAGTCATTAATCAAAAGCAAAATCAAACTCTAACCATCCAATGTCTGACATCCACTCACGATCTTCTGGGCTCCTCCAAGAGCTTGGCTCAGTTCTCCAGCTCTGCCCTCTGGAGCACATGCCTTGTCTTCTAGGCTCCGACTGCCTGTACTCCACTGCTGCTGCTGTTCTTGGTGGTCATCTCACGGTACCTGTGTCTCCAAAACACTGCTGTCTTCTGCTGCAACTGGACTGCGCTTTCACAAATAGCCTCTCATAGGCTCTTTTCATGGTGCTAAGCCTCGACTTCTCTGCATGGCCCTTCCGTTCTGGGCCATCACCAATAGCTTCTCCTGGCCTCTCACAGTGCCAAGCCTCAGCTACTACTCCTTCATGTTTCAAAGCCAGTACCATCTGGGTAACTCTTATACATTACCAAGTCTGGCTGCCAACACAAAGTATAACCATGGCTGCCTCTGGAACACCTCAGTGATGCTGGTCTCTTCTTAATCACGGCTGATTTCTTGGCTCTAGCTAACCAGCGTTGACTGTCCCAGTAATGCAAAGGTTTCACTTTAGTAGTTCTGGTATCTTGTTAATCACAGCTAATTCTTCAGCTCCCAGCTAACCAAAACGCAGACTCTTCACAATCAAAACAGCAATGGCCCTGATGCGTCTTTAATCTTCAAAATTCACAAGTGAGGCCTCCATCGTTTGCACTGTTCTCAACACTATCTTCCAAGCTCCTACAGACTCCCCGGAGCTTTTATCAGCCTTGGTGAGTGCAAGTCTGTGTTGTTGAGCCCAAGCATAACTCCCATCTTGGCCACTCTGGCCACTTTGTTCATGCACCCATTGAGCAGTGACAGGGATGGCTGGGGACAGAGGCTGGCTGTCCACAGAACAGGTCATCTTATCCACGTGATTACTGAATTCTTCCTCAGCTGACGTCACCGTTTGGTGAGCATTTACATGGGATATGACTATCTTCATATCCTTTGCCCATTTGGAGAGATCAAGTCACATAACTTTTTCCCCAGATGTCTTTCTCACCAATTTTTCAATTGTGATCTTTCCAAGACCTGGACCACCCAGCCAATCCATTGGCTACAGCCCATGAATCAGTGAACAATTGTACATCTGGCCATTCCTTCTTTCACACAAACTGTAATATCATGTGTACTGCCCGAAGTTCTGTCCACTGTGAAGATTCTCACACAGTGGAGCATAGCTCTGAGAAGGGTGGGGGACGTGATGAATGGAGCCGGGCACTGTGGGCAGCATGGCCTGGACCTCTGGAGAGAGACACTGAGAGAGCAGATTTCTGATGTCGTGTTTTCTTGTTTTTCAGGGTTCAGGTAGATGTCAGCTACTGATCTGACACACAGCAGTCCAGGGATCAGAGTCTTAGACCCGATAATGGCTTTGTGACTGCTTCATGGGAGGAAGACAAAGAAAAGGGACATTTTGATTGCATCTAAAGACAAGAAGTAGAAAAGCGAAGTTGTCTGAAGTTTTGAGTTGTAGTTGGAGCTGTCCGACTCAAGCAAGAGAGAGCATGCACCTGCTTGAGAGCCAGAGAGACCAAAGGGAAGGGAGATTTCCATCTCTGATTCCTTGAAGGGACGATCTTCCCTGACCTGGGTTTTCCTATTTGTTTATTTCATGGAATCACTCATATTTCCTAATCAGTGCTCAGAGCTTCTCATGCTTGCTGTCTTGGAGGCTGAGAGACTGCTTCCTGCTTTTGGAATTTTTTGTTTGTTTGTTTGTTTTTTGAGAATACTTTTTAGCTCATTCAAAGTCTTTCTGCGGTTGTGAAATGCCTTTTTCTTCTTTCCTTCCTAATGGGTTGTTTGTGTGTCTTGGGATGGGTGGAGTCTGCTTTGTCCCATTGCTTAGGCTGTCACCGGTTTGTAGACATAGCTGCATGGTTTAAGCAGCTTGTGTTCGAGTCACACAAATTCCTTGAGGGGAAATCAAAACAACAGAACGATTGCTTTTTCCAATTCTGAATTGAACAACATCCAAAAGCAGGTGGTACTTTCTGAAGAACTTTGTGTTACAGAGAGCCTCGGGCTAGGGAAAGATCTCCTCCAAGTGTATGCCCTTGAGAAAATTATTCTGCCAGTGCACGCCTGGGGGGCAGAGGGTGCAGCGCACGGCTCTTGCTGCCTAGGAAGAAAGGCAGAGGACTCGACCTGTGATCTCCAGAAGGTCTGTGAGTGTTGGAATGTAGGAAACACTGTCTGCTTAGACTGAAAAAGGGCAAGCTTTTGCTGGGTTCCCTTAAGTCATGGTTCCCTTGAGTTCCTGGAAGCCTATAGTACACAATTAGTAACATTCACAGCATCCTTTACTGAACAATGTCGGAGCCTCTCCTCAGTGTGGGCATGCAGACTTGGGGAACAGTGGTTAGGGAAGAGAAAGGCATGAGGGGCTTCAGTGTGGAGCCAAAACCCCTAATTTCTGAGACCAGATACTTTCTAGGGATCAGCACACTGTCCAGGGGGACTAAATGGGACAGCTAGGCAAAGGCTGTGAGATCTTTATCTCTTGCTGGCTTTCCAAGGGGCAGCAGGCACAGAGCTTCTGGAAGAAGCAGCTGGAAGCTACAGTGTCACTGGGTAAAAAAATTAAGCACCCACATTTCCTTTAATGCATCTTCAAAGCTGAGCCGTGGGCTGCTTTGAACTGCTTGGCTGCAGCAGAGGAGCGTGTCAACCAGGGATCCACAGGAACAGGGAAACACTGAGGGAAAGGAGAGGGCAGAGTCAGAGTGTGGGGGAAGATGAAAGGGATGTGAGACACCAGACTTCAGGACAGGCCTCAGGGAGAGCTGACTAAAGAGGGTTTGAAGGGTATTCCCTGTGTGTTGAAGGCTGCACCCTGGAACTGAAACATCTGGGAAATCTAAAATGAGTCTACAACTCTTACATGACAAGGTTTTTGCACAGCTATTCCAAGCTGAGATGGGCAGAGAGGAGACCTGGACTTTGGTTAGATAGTGAGGAGGTACTTCTTAACCAGTATGATATTATTGGTGTGTGTGTGTGTGTGTGTGTGTGTGTGTGTGTGTGTGTGTGACAGCATATGTGGAGGTCAGAGGGTAACTTTTGTGAGTTAATTCTCTTCTCTACCATATGTTCTGAGACTTGAACTCAAGCTGTCATCAGGCTAGGGTGGCAAATGTTTCTACATGCTGTGGTGGTTTGAATATGCTTGACCCACGGGCAGTGGCATCATTAGGAAGTATGGTCTTGTTGGAGGAAGTTTGTTACTGTGGGAGTGGGCTTTGAGAGCCTACGCTCAAGTTCTGTCCAGTGCAGAAGAAAGTCTCTTCCTGGCGGTCTGTGGGAGAGAGTCTCCTGGTTGCCTTTGGATCAAAATGTAGAACTCTCAACTCCTTTTCCAGCACCAAGTCTGCCTAGGTGCTGCCATGCTTTCCGCCATGATGATAATGGACTGAACCTCTGAACCTGTAAGCCAGCCCCAATTAAATGTTGTCCTTATAAGAGTTGTCTTGGTCACTGTGTCTCCTCACAGCAAAACAAAAACAAAAACAAAAACAAACAAACGACCGCCCAAAACTAACTAAGACACATGCTGAACCATCTTGTCTGCACATCAGCTGTGGTTTCTAGTTTATCACCCTACCCCTAATGTAGGCCATTGAAATAATGGCGATTTCTATTTCCCATTGCTGGTCATAGAAACTCAAATCTTCTCAGTCTTAACATTTTTCAATAATAACTCACAAGAAATCTACTTCATAAGGGAGACTACTGTCTTACAGTTTGGAGGGAGGAATGCTGCAGAGAGAGGTTGAGGAGAGTCTGCACAGGTCTCCCTGGGTTCCCCCACTGTGTTATTTTTGGGTCACACTCATGTTGTATGCTCACATTTCTATACGGTGTATATGGTGTCCATGCTCGGTTACACTTGAGAGATGCAATCTCCATAAGCACTTGAAGGGCAGGTGATGGAACACTTGCAGACAGCAGAAAGTGTGAGGCTCCCAGAGGCCGGGCAGCACAGAGGGGTCGGGAGCTCATGCAGCAGGAGGGGGCGGAGCTCGTGCATCACGGAGGGGGCGGAGCTCATGCATAACGGAAGGGGCGGAGCTCGGGCAGCACGGAGGGGCGGGAGCTCAGCAACTGTCCTTGCACCTCACCCCATCAGTTCTCATCTATATACCTCGTAATGAACCCGTAAATGTGATTCTCTAAACTCCTTAAGCCAGACCCTAGCAAATTTGGGACTGGAGAGATGGCTAGGTGGTTAACAGCAATAGCTGTTTCTAAGTGAGACCTGGGTTCAGTTCCCAGCACCAACACGGTGTGTGTGTGTGTGTGTGTGTGTGTGTGTGTGTGTGTGTGTGTAGAGAGAGAGAGAGAGAGAGAGAGAGAGAGAGAGAGAGAGAGAGAGA
>JANHMN010000019.1:11967540-11983786 GCA_030674055.1 Rhabdomys pumilio | reverse complement strand
AGAGAGAGAGAGAGAGAGAGAGAGAGAGAGAGAGAGAGAGAGAGAGAATATACATACAGGCAAAGCATGCACACACATAAAATAATAAAATGAGGAAATTAAGAAATTAAGAAATATTTGATAATGAAAGTGTATTTAGTGTGCTCCAAGCACATTCACGACAAGTGCTTGGCTCAGATCTGTTTGGAATTGCCATCAGGAATGTGAGCTATGTGAAAGGAATGTTCACAGATTATTCAGACGACAGTCTTGCTGTGTGGAGTTACAGACAGAAGGGGTGGTGCACGGAAGGAAGGCTTCACGTCCCACACAGCTTCCGTGTCACTGGAGATGAGCCACCTGCAGCTCATAACCCTCAGGGCCCCGACCTGCTCCTTTCCACAAAGCCTTGTTGGCTTTTCTTGCTACCAAGAGGACATTCTGGATGCTGGAGCCAGGAGCACAGCGCTCTTTGAGTACCTGTCTGAGCCGCCTGAAACTCCAGCTCACCCGTTCTGCCTCTCTTGTGTCTGCACGCGCCCTCCCGGGTTCATACTTGCCTACTTCTTTCTTTCCTGCCTTTGTGACTACTACCATTTCCCTCCTGGACTCCAACTCAGAGACTCGAATGTGGTTCTCTGTTCTCCTTATGAGCACAGATTCGAATATTAGACGTGATGGGAAGATGCCACTTGTCACAAGGATTGTTTTGTGCTAAGGCAGAATTAAGAAACAGAAAAATCACAGTGTTTTTGTTTTATCTGCCTAAGAGTGAGCCATAAATTTCCCTTCGTGGAGATGTTCCTCTCCTCTCTCCTGCCTGGGAAAGGAATAACTCGCAATACTAGAGACAGAAAATCCATGCAGAGATGGGTCTGCACTGACGTCCACAAACACCTCCCTTATCTATCATTAGTTCCCTCACAAGCTTAACTTTCTACAATTTATCACCTCTTAAAGCCAAACCCCTCTTCTTTATCTTGTCAATTCTCCACAAGTTTATTGTTCTTCATTAAGATGATATATATCTTGTATTCACTCTTGGGTAAATCCTTACCTCTGGGCACAGAAAATATTAGTTCAGATAAAATTTGTGTGTTCTTTCTCCTCTCAGTTTAATTCATAAGCCTTAGTCATGGAGGAGGAAAACATTTTTCCTCACTGGGGCAGCTTGAATGAGAATGGCTCTCATAGGCTCATTATATGTTTGAATGCTTGGTCCCCAGTGGGTGGAACTGTTTGAGAAGGATTGGGAGGTATGGCCTTGTTGGAGAAGAGCTTTGAGATTTCAAAAGCACACATCATTCCCTGTTAGAGTGTTAGAGTTGCCCTCCCCCTGCCCGCTCCCTTATGCCTATGGATAAAGCTCTCAGCTACTGCTCCAGCCCCATGCCTGCCTGCCTGCTGTCATGCCTTCTGCCATGGTGATTATGGACTCTAACCCTCTGAAACCATGAGCTCCCAGTATGCTCTTTCTTCTCTAAGTTACCTTGATCATCATGTCTTTACTATAGCAATAGAGAATTAACTAAGACACATCTCAAGAAATCTGAATATATGGCATATTTGCTCTTTTTGCAGATTCTATGGATAAACCTATGTTCTCCACATTGTCTCTGTTCTCCTGATTATCCCTGCCAACGTTTCAAATGTTACTGATGTTCTTTCCAGGCTTGAAGTTTTCACCAAACCCACCAGGAACATTTACACACTACTCTGAGTTTCTCACGATCTGTCTCTTGCTTTTCTGATTTCTCATCCTTGACTATGGCACTGTCTCTTCCTTCCTGCTCCTCGGAATTCCCAAAGGAGAGGGACTGACTGCTCACTGGGCGTTCGTTCACTGCCAAGCCCCACCACGCCATACTGCTGGTCTTTCAGACTGAAGCAAACGTTGCTCCTTTCTGTATGCCTCTGGCTTTGATCTCTTCATCCTCTGGCCTGAGTTCTAGTGGCCACTGGAGGTGGAAAGGTCAACTGAGCCAGACACATGTCCTACTTACAGATCTGCCTGTCTGCTGTCACTCTGAAGTAAGTCACTCTTAAACACCCTCCTGAATTCAGGTGACAGGAAAGAGGAAAGCATCTGGGGTGCGCCAGAGCAGCGATCTTAGGAAAGATTCAATGTTTATGGGTTTATTTTCTTTTTTAATTGTAAGACTGATTCACACAGAGTTTAGGGAATTTGAAAGATAGGGAATAGGTTGAAAGTAATTACACTGGCTGCTGCATTGACAGTTCTTCAGGAGATGTGAGCAAATGTCTGTTCACTGAAAGACTGTGTAGTTCCACCCAGGTCCGTACTTGGACTTACTCATCAGACACCCAGGAGGGATGGACTTACAGGAGCAAGAATAGCCCCAAGCAACTGCACCGCTGCCAAGCCCACCCTATTGTACCACCCCTCTTCAGATAAGCTTCCACTCCCTACAAACCCTAACAGTTCCCAAGGCCACCTGCAGCTGAGGTGGGCAGGATGGAATAATGGCCGTGGCTCTAGATGTGAGTCCCGAGACCCTCCTCTCTTTCTTCTACTAGGAGGTGTCAGTGACTATGTTACTTTTACTACATGCCTAGCTACCTCCGTACTGTTCTCACCTAGTTGCCATGGCTACGTGGCCACAGTAGTGTCTACAGCAGGCTGATGACAGAGTGAATGGGCTTTGTGCTGAGAAAGAAAGCTATACTCTACTGTCATTTGAAAGCTTTCTCTATTTCCTTTAATCTGTCCTGTGTTTTATTTCTATATGGCTAATTTTATATTTTGTTTATTTTTGGGGGGAACAATCTCAAAGACAGTGTGTATGCCCCAGCGGATGGATAAGCTGAACATTATTTATGAATTACTCACCCATTGCTGGGCATTTATGTTACTTCCATTTATTCTAAACTATTTCTACCCGTACTGGGGACTAAATCCAGGGCCTGTGCATGGCGACCAAGTACTCCACCATTGAGAACTGCATTCAACCTTGCTTTACTATTTTTATTTTGAGAGTGTCTCCCTCAACTGTCTACGCTGGCCTTGAACTAGTGACCCTATTGCTTCAAGCCTTCAAGTTTTTGGTTCTTCTTTTTGAGACAGTCTCTTGTTATGTAGCCCAGGCTAGCCTTGAACTAGAAATTCCCCTACGTTGACTTTCTGAGTGATGGGATTACAGATGTAAGCCATTACATCTTTTCTTACTTTTTATTGCTGCTACTGTGACTCTCAGTAGAAAGATCTTTCTGCATTCTGAGTTTTACTAAGACTGACGTTAGAAGTATAAAGAATATAAACTTTTCCCACAAACATCAATTTTATTATAAAATAATATTTGGTCATGGAGCTATTTATTTATTTACTTACATTTTAGAGCCAGCAAGATGGTTCAGTGAGTAAAAGCACTTGCCACCAAGCCAAGCCTGATGACCTGAGTTTGAGTCCAGGAGTCACATGGTGGAGGTGAGAACTGACTCCCTCAAGTTGTCATCTGATCTCCTCAAACGCTTCTCCATAAACAATATATATATATATATATATGTGTGTGTGTGTGTGTGTACATATGTATATATACATATGTATATATATGCATATATATGCTTTTGAAATGAATGAATGTGTTTTTGTGTGTGTGTATGTGTGTGTTTTTGAAATGAATAACTGTTTGTGTGTGTGTTTTTGAAATGAATGACTGTGTGTGTGTGTGTGTGTGTGTGTGTGTACGTGTACGTGTGTGTGTTCATATGTTCCCACCTCATTTCAAGAGTACGTGTTGGAGATCAACTTCCCCCCTGCCCTCTGCCTTGTGACGACAGGATCTAGTGCTACGGCTGCTGTGCTGTGAACTTCATTTCTTCAGACTGGCTGGCCCGCAGGCTTCCAGGCGATTCTCCCATCTCTCCATAGGAGTGTTGGGACTACAGAAGCTGTCATCACATCTGCCTTTTTTTTTTTTTAATGTGGTTTTGGGGAAATGAACTCATTTTTTCCCCCGTTTTTAATTTATTTAAGACCTCCTTACAATTTCCAAAGAGATGATACAAAAGCAACAGACTTGGTTTCAAACAGAAACAGTGGCTGGAGTTGAAAGCGTTGCTGATGGCACCGTCACAGGACGTCAGCGCACTCCGGGCACTTCAGTATTCCTGAGGAATAAACATGGTTTCTCTTTCCTCCCGCTGGGTTGTTCTCAGCATAAGTCACTGCTCTTTGACGTATTTTCCATGTAGGAGATACGGAGTCTGAAAGTCATGCTGACAGTTGGAGTAGGCCATCCCTAATCCCACGCCAGAACCAAAGGCTAATGGCCACATTCTTCTCTTAAAGAAGGTGAGGGAGAAAACAATTCCTAATCAAAACCAGTACCTAGCTTCACCACTGCGTCGGCCAAGCACTGGTCCCACTTTCTGCCCAGCTCGGACTCCGACAAGTTCCCCACCGGCACCTCCAGCGCTGCTCCTCGAGGCCCTTACCGCGCTCCGACCGGAAATGAACTCATATAGCTAGTGCCTTTATGCATGGAGTCATCTCCCTGTCTCATTGTGCACATTTTTGAGGAGAAAAATGAACTCCATCTTTCTAGAATCTGCTCATTCTGTCCCCTTGGAGTCTTTGCACCAACGGCCTTTGTCCATGGCTGAATTCTTCTAACCTTAAAAGTTAAGAGACTTAGGATTTCAAATTATTCTGCATGAAGTTTCCTGTAATGATCTGCATCTGACATCTTCCTCGGATTGCTGATTTTCTGTCTCTCCCAAAGGCATCGACAATCTAATCTGTCTTGTTAACTCTCATAACTCAGCATTGGGCATGGCAGTTACCGTGTAACATGACCCACAGTGGGTCACAGGATAAAGACCCTTTGTAGGTGGAGCTAAGGTGGGAAGAGTAAAGAGAGGAAGAGGAGGAGAAAGGAGAGGAAGAGGATAGGGAAGAGGAAGAGCTAAGGGGAGACAGAGAACGGGAGAGGGGAGATGGAGGCTGATGTTTGCTTGTCTGTAGCAGTCAAAGGTAGTTGGTATATCTAGGTTGGGTATTGGGTTACACCTCTGATTGTGTGGGCATCTTGTTATTGATCATTACTAAATATATAAAGCCTTTGGATAATCTGAGCACTGAACCCATGTGGTTGGCAGGATAGTCTGGGCAATGCCCAGCCTTGCAGAGACAGTGTGGAAGACTGGCAGAGCCATCTCCCATGATGGCATCTTGTGGGTGGCAAGGCTGGTGTCTTTAGCTCGCCGTTTCTAGCTGTGGCATGCACGTGGCCTCATGGCCTCTGAACATGGAGTCTGATCTAGGCAGAGACGCTGCAGCCTAAACAGTTGGCTTGGCTGGCTGGCAGTCGCGTTTTTAAATAATTATTACAACAACTCTTGAATTCCAGATTCACGACTGCTCACAAGAATGTCTTCTTGTCCTGTCCTCAGTGGGGTTTGAAGCGCTGGTGTCCAGCAGGCCAGTCTTTCCTCTCCCTCTCTTGCCTACTTGCTTTGGTCATTCAGTAGAGGACTCACTGTGATTAATTATAGGAGGAAGAGTCTGGATTTTAAGAATTTGACCCAATGAAAAATAAATATGAGATGGACAGAAAACACCGTAGATGTAGAGGACTATCCAAGGTATATGATTCACATAAATCATGCTTGGCTTTCTGTCCAACATTTTTAAAAGTTAAATCTGAATTTTCCATGAAAGATCAACTGTTTTCTTCCCTTACGGTTTGTAACTGGAGCGCCTCATAAATTGGCTTCCTTGTTGTGTTTAGGACCAAGTTTTCTTTGTGGAATAACTGTGCTTAAAACACTTTGCAGTTACACAGATTAGCTTTCGCTTAAGAAAACAGAAAATAAGTTCTGAATTCTTCTATGGCTATCTCTATGCTGTACCAGGTCTGTTCAAAAATAAATATTAAATGAGGTAAGGACTCAATTTTAACTGCTTGATAAATGTTTAAGCAGCTTAATAGTATAGCATTTACTAAAAAAAAAAAAAAAAGTCAAATATTGACTAAAGCTGAGGTAAATATTTCTCCAATTAGCAGTATGAGTGGGCAGCCATCAGTGGATAAAACAGATGGTAATTATGGAGAAACGAAAGCATACACACAAAGACATTCAGTAGTGCTCCACCCAAGCCTTTTCATGCAGGTACATGTTTATGCGGGTACATGTGTGTGTGCTAGTGACTGTGTACCATGTGCTCATGAGTGTAGAGGCCAGACGTCACTGTCTAATGACATTCCTCACCGTCTAATGACATTCCTCAAGCGTCATCCACACCTTTTCTTCTGAGATAGGGGCTCTCACTGGCCTGGAGCACACCAGCTATTCCCGTCGGCCAGTAAGCCCCAGGCATCCTTCTGTCTCTGCTTCCCCAGAGCTGAAACCGCAAGTGTGGGTCACCTTGCTTTTATGTGAGTCCTGGGTTTTCTGGGTCGCAAGGTAGGTACTTTGCCTATAGAGCTATCTTTCTAGGCCCTCATTACTTCAAAACAAAACAAAACAAAACAACAAAAAAAACTTTTGGAGAGGCCAAGTTTCACCTCTGGTCTTAATTAACTAATTAATACTCTCTTTCTCTCTCTTTTTCTCTCTCTCTTCTCTTTCTCTTTCTCCCTCTCTTTCTCTCCCTCTCTTCTTTCTCTTTCTCTCTCTTCCCCTCTCTCTCTCCTTCTCCCTCTCTCTCTTCCTCCCTCTCTCTCCCTCCTTCTCTCTGTCCCTCCTCCCCCCTCTCTCTCTGTGGTAGGATAAGCTAATGCCAAACACATATGTTTGGAAGAGGATAACTGCGGAGTTACTCTTTTCTTCTACCTTTGTGTGGGTTCTGGGGATAAAACTTGGTCACCAGGTCCATGTGGCAAGTGCCCTTATTCACAGGGCATCTAATCAGCTCCCGTCATGATTTGTCAGGAGAAGGATGGATCTCCTGATGAGATTCTTTAGCTTGTAGCGATTAGTGGTGACACTGCTGGTAAACAAGTATGCTTGCACACTTTGAAAAGGAGTTAGCCTTCTTATTTATTGGTGTGGGGTTGCTGGGGTCCCTGTAGGTGTCACAGCAGGCAGGGACATGATCTTCAAACAAATGCAGTTGGAAACTCAGTTCAATCCAACTTGGTCAGGCCGGATCAAATTTCCAGAGAGTCTGACATCAGGTGCTTTATTACCAGCATATTTAAATATAGAACAACTTAGACAAAAAAGTTTCCTGGTGTAGCACAATACCCAGTGCACAAGGAGGCATAATTACATTGAAATTTATCTCAAAGTACATGTCATTTCTTCCAGGAAGATGGGTTCTAGAGATAGGCTATCTGTATTAGTGACGGGGCCTTGGGAAGTATCTGGTGTGACTGTGGGCACACAGCATAGAGGACATTAGGGTTATTGGCTACTTCTGATCCTGGTTGTGGGAGCTTGGGGGAGACCCTTGCTATACAGGTAATGTTAGGGTCATTTAGATTACTAGCCACGTTTGGTGCTAGTTGTAGGGGCTTGGTATGGCTTGGCCCAACAGATAATGCAGATCACCAGGCTGTGACTCACCTCTGATTTCCAGCATTCTGGATAGAAGAGCAGGTTTTTATTTCCTTTCCCTCGAGAGGACAGTCCTGTGTGTTTAATGATTTCCCTGGGGAGCCGTGGGCGCAGGACCTCCACGCTCCCAACGCAAGGCCTTTTAATAAAACTCCAGTTTTCTTTATTTGGTATATTGGGGGGGGTTTAATCTGGGACCCTTTAAATAAATCACTCTATTAAGTACATTACCTTATCTCTGCCTTCATCTTCATGTGCCCATCTCTCTCCTAGGTATATAGGGATTGGATTTACATTGAGAATCTCACTTTAACTTGATTAGTTTTATAAATACTGTGTTTCCAAACTGTGTTACATTTTAAGGTACTGACTTTGACAAGTCTTCTTTAGGAGGACAGTTCAACCCCTCATGGTGGTATACATGAGAAGCCGTTCTGTCACAATTTCTGTTGGTGGTGGTTGTTTTCTGTTTGTTTGTCTTGAAGATAATTTGTCTTCCCAGTCTGTGGCCCAAGGTTGGCCTAGAACTCACTATGGAGTCAGGCTGGCCTCAACCCCATGGTCTTCTTCCTTTTGTAGTCCCCTGCCCCCAAATGCTGAGCTTGCAAGCCTAGCTCCATCACCAGATCAGTTCTGATGGCTTTGGTTTGATGCTCAGAACTGAGACACTGGGCTTCTCTTTCTGTGAGTGTCATACACTGCTGCCTAGGAAAGCCCATGCCTGGCTGTGTGAAGCCTTTGGAATCCAAGAGTCCACATGGGGAAGGGGGTTCACAGGGACACTTCAAAGACCCTCTCAAAGCAGAAGGGAGCTTCACGTGCCAAGAAGAGATCTACAGGAAATTTTGTTCAGATGCCTCTACCATAGGACAGTAGTTGATGCCAGACTTGTTAAGATCTTAGAAAAAAATCACAGTTCTGGCACTGCTGACTCTAGAGAGGCTGTGAGCGGGGCAGGGGGAGTCCAGATGAAGAAGACGTCACTGAGGAAGTCCCTTGGCTGAGCTTTGGGAGTGAGGGGGCTCTTGACAGTCAGGATGATGGGGACTCAAAGGAGAGCTTTCAGGACTAGCTCAGAAGAGAGGCTGTGAAGTTCCTTGTGTGATGGGGTGGGGTGGGGTGGGCATTATCAGGAACTCTGTGCTCTGGAAGTTGTTCAAGTTTAATGACGAGCTTATGGAATTATCAGGAAACCTTTGAGGATTTGAAAGGTCACACAGGCATCTGTATTTGATGGGAAGATGTTGCAGTGACTATTCAGAAAACTACGGATGGAGACTATCGGAGTGTTTAGGGGGTGCTTGTAACACCCAGATATAAAACTCTAGGAACCTGAGAGCAAGTAGTGTGACATTGGGTTGGAAGGAATGAGAGCCATTTAATGAACAGTTATGCCGTAGCTCTGTGGACTCACCGAGTGACTGGATAGATAAGAACAAAGAAAGTCCTTCTTCGGATGATAGAGCACTCACAGTGTGTGTGACTGAGATAAGATCTATAAGGAAAGGAGCCAGTCTGGGGAACAAAGGGAATGATACGACCAGGAAACACCAGCGGGTTCAATCGGTTCTGTTAGTGTTCTCACAGGGCCTGGGAAGGGCTGAATTTCCCCACTTTATCTCATTCATGTTGATAGTCTAGTGATGAATCCCTTAGAAAGAGCTCTAACTTGAAAGCAAGGTCTTTGCAGATATGACGAAGCTGAGGTGTATACAGGGTGGGCTGTACCTTTACACAAATGGGGAGGTTTGGATGCAGAGATAATCATGCATACAAGGAGAGCGTTGTGTGAGGATGGGGGCAGAGACCAGATGGAGCATCCACAACAGAGGAACTGCCACAAGCAAGAGCAAGGTTGCCACAGATCCTCCCACAGCAAGCAAGCCTTGACCTTAGTTTTGAACCTCTGGACTCTAAAACTGTGAGAATAGTTTCATTATCCGACATCATATGATGTAGGATGAATGATTCTTTCCTTCCGAAGCCCTTCCCATCAAACACAGTGCCCAGGTCTCCAGCAGGAGCTGTCTAGTGTCTTTCCTATACAGACCCACTGTCAGGGAGAAGCAGGGGGGTCAGTGGGAGAGCTGATTGTCCACAATAGTATGGTGGATGTATGGCATTTCTATCTGTTGGAGAACCCCTCTATCACGGTCACAGTCACCCTTGACCAGATAGTTCTCTGACCTTGGTACAAAATGGGGGACCTCCCATTCTCTGACCATTCTCTGAAGGGCTTCCCTTTCTCTGCCTGACCTTGTCTGGAGAGCATCCCTGAACACAGATGCTGGCCTTATCTGAAGAATGACCTTGGCGCTGAGTTGCTTAGCTCAGCGCACAAGTCCCGCTCTGGCTTCCCGCCTGCATGATGGTTAGGTACTGTATTGTGACCAATCAGCCCTTTCCACTTACACCCCTAAAAACCCTTGTATACTCTAATCCTGGAACAATAAAGTACTGTCCTTCTGAAGCAGTCTCTGCAAGTCCATTTGTCACACCCACGTCACCACCTCTGCTCCTTTGTCCTCTCGAGCCAGTGGCCAGTGACCCCCGGGGAGAAGGGAGACCCACACTGTCCAACCATCATCTCTTTTGGAGAACAACTTCTCTGCTACTTAATGTTGTGTTGGTGGGACCAAGATGCGTGGTTCCTTCCTCTCCCACATGTGGATGGAATCTAGTTATAGGGAAAAGGTGTTTTGCAAACAAAGAAACCAAAGCAAGCAGAAACAAGAAGTAGAGGGAGAAATAAAACTGCCGGGGCAGTGGTACATTGGGTCCAAATTCTTACAGATCTCTGAGGAATTTGAGGATCTCTCCAGGTGGTATTCCTCAATGCAAGGCAATATTTTCTCCATTTGCCTCTGAGAGTCTGAGTTAACACTCCACCAAAGGAATATGAGTATAAATAACTATGATAACAGATAAGACAGCACATGTAGACTGGGAGCTAAGAGATGGACAGAGCAAGGGGACTATTGGGGACCCTGAGACCCTGTCCAAGTGAAGGGAGAAGAGCGGCCTGTGACTCTGCAAGGAAACAGAACAAGTAAAGGGTGATATGAACACCCCAATTTTAGTTAGGCAGGGGTGGAAATGAGGCCCTTAGATCTGCTGTCTGGGAAGCCATGTTAATGATACATGGTTCTATCACCGTTACCCCCAGAACAGAGCAGCTCCAAACCACATAGGTCTGTAATTCTCACATACTTTGGGGTTCAAGCATCAGAAATGGTTCAGGCTGAGGCCTCTCACAGGTGTGTGTGTGTGTGTGTGTGTGTGTGTGTGTGTGTGTGTGAAAGCTGTCACTCAAGTCTGAGTGTGAAGTGTTCACAGCAGCCTGAGGGTGCGTTTCTAATATGTCTGGTTGTAGGAGACTTCAGCTCTTCCTCTGTAGGCTCCTTGGGAGAACTATTCAAGTCCTAACTCCATACAAGTAATCCAAGAAAGAAATGTAGTTTACTCTAATGTAACCTGGCCGTGATAACTCATCATTTGTACCACAGTGGGCTCCCTAGAAGTGGCTCATGTCTGACTCTCAGTGGGAGTGTAACCCATCTCCTTAAAGAAATATCAACATTTGCAGAGATGTATTCAGAACCAGCTTCAAATCTTGGGTAGTTACTGCCAGAGCCATGCTAGAGAGAGAGGAAGCAAGGCTCACCATCCTTTCTAGAAACATGCCTCTGAAAAAAACGAGGTGCAACTTAATTATTAAGGGAGAAAGAGTAGGGACCGTTCTGAAATGGCCATGACTTTCATTTGTGAATACAGGGCCTACACTTTATAGATGAACAGTTAGCCAAAGGCTAACAGGTGGGAAACAATGGACCCAAAGGTTCAGAACTAGCCCTGCACGTTCCTGCAGACATGTCTCCCACTGGGAAGGGAAGCAGACTCATAAAATCTACCAGATGCCCATTGTATCTACGGTAGAAGAGAGTGCCGCAGCCACCGTCATTCCTTCGTGATCTAGGGCTCACTGTTGAGTAGGGTCTGTCACCAAGAAGGACCTGTTGCCTAGGAGGGGCTGCTAAGAACAAACAGAGGCCTTTAAAGTGGAACCGTGTATGGTGGACCTTAATGGTATAGTCTTCCTTCCCTCCCTTCCTCCTCCCTCCCTCTCTTGATGTGTGCTCCTGACTGGCATCAATTGCACACTCCAGTCTCACTACCAACAGGAGTGTGTCTCTATAGTTCCCACACTCCAAGCGCAGTTTCCCTGGGCGTGGGCCCTCTGGTGGGATCACACCTTTACAACAAGGAAGAGGAATAAAGATACACATGAGAGAGAGAGAAGGGGCTGAACGAAGCGTGGCTGACAGGATTAAGAAGCTTTATGACCTGCACTTTGGTTCCTACTCTAAATTGTAGAAGTGGGTCTTATTTTACCATTTTTGAAACTGAAGAAACAAACGTGCACGAAAAATGCTCGCCAATTCTAGATCTCTTCAGGAAAGCAATAATAAAGCCTAAGGAAAACATTTTGGGTAGTGGTGTGAGGGTGTGGGCTCAGTCCGCCTCCTCCGCGCTGACGTCACTTCCCAAATCCACTATCTGATGGTTTCACAAGGGTAGCCTGAACCTGACCGTAGCAACCGTGTTTGCCTTAGGAAAAGTAATCCACTTTAGTAGTTTGGCCCTAGGGAGCCAGCTTTATTTCTAAACACATTTAGCAGTGGATGCCTTGTTCCGGTGCAGATGTGGGGTGAAAGCAGTGAAAGCTATTGCTCACCGAAGACACAGTGGCGGTCCAGATGCCGGGGAGTGTCACGGAGGGCATGGCCAGAGTTCCGGTGGCCAGATAATGAGTTCCTCTTCAGTAGATTCTAGGGCTATAATTTCCTCTTTTCCCCACGTCTTGTCTAATGTCCCCATATGCAGGCTAAGGTTGTGGTATGAGACTCGTGGTAGAGTTGAGGAAGTAGCTATTCGGGGAGAGAGCTAAAAATCCAGTGTATTTTATACATTTATATTTCTAGACTTGGTCAATTTTTTTCCTTTTTCTTTGTTGCTTTGCCTATTTAAATTTTACAAGTGCTAAGAAGATTTTTTTTTAAAAGACCTTTATAACTACACTCAATTGTATGGCTCCCTCGCTCCTACCCCACCTATAACAATCTTCATCCTGAGCCCCTTGCCTTTCAGTTCCTTGATTTCTTTCTTTCTTTTTTTTGCAATTATTCCTAAAACATATGTCAGTTATAATTGCAGCTGCCTGAAATATTACGGAAAGAGGGCTGGTAATGTTTTCCAGCTTTTTGTTTACTGAAGTGTTGGTATTGATCCAACTGCTTGACTCATTCATTTTGCCTGTTGTCAAAATGTTTTTACTAAAGGTGTTTTGTACGTTTTAGTCACAACTTCTTCAAATGATTTTTTTTTTTTTTAAATAGAGCAAGGCATAGAGGTCCGTACTCCTCTTTCCAGAGTCCATTGAAAGATAGACCTGGCATGATGGCACACCCAGCCTGAGCTGCACAGCTAATACTGTCTCAAAATAAAACTTCAATTTAATCTAATTAGACAAAGGATATCAGGTTTATCTGCAGATTGTTAAAAAGCAGTTTATAAAGTACTTGCGTAGGGAGTAAGTCTGTCATCCTGTATAATCTTTTATAAATTTGATTTTCAATGTCGGTACCTTAAGGTCCTTTCTCCTCTCTGATTTCTAATTCAGAAGTCAAGCTTTCCTTACCAAACTATGTTAAAGGGCAGTAAAGCATTCCTCACGAAAGGCATAGAGTTTACGTTTCAAGGCAAGCAAGGATCCTTTCAATTTTCTACTTTGTAAACCGTTGTAAAGCATTATCTATCTTAGAACAACGGAACATTCAGTAATTTATCTGAGTTTTATCTATGGAAGTTCCCCAAGCTCCAACCAAACCTAAGGTCATAAATGGTTCAGGGTACAAGAGTTTCTTATTGTCTTAGCCCTTTTGTTAGGTAACATTTGCCTTTGGTAAGGTAGTACAGGAATGTTCATCCTCATTTGGAATTCAAACCAGCATTTGGCAGTTTAGTTTATACAAATCATCGCTGAAGAAGCAGCCTCGGGTAACTATGGCAATGATGAGACTCATCTGGAAGAATTTTTTGGGGCCAAGGACTTTCCCCAACCCAGTTAGTCTTTGCCAGGAAAGGCCTGTCCCTTCCCAAGGCCCCCAAGTGAGAAGGCAGCCCTCCCACACCCCCTCCGGTTCCCAAGGAGACACACCTACGTGACATTGAGAAGTTTTGATAACCGCCCAAAAGTGAAAGCTGGCTCTCCTTCCCTCAGAGAAATACTCAGGGAGGCAAGAGATAAGAAGTTTCTAGGAAGAAAAAAAAGGGTGTGTGTGTGGAGTGGGGGTGGGGAGCACGAGCGATGTGAGAGACTCAAATTTTCGGCTGTTACCATGGGAGGGAAGGAATGACTGTAAGCTTGCTTTGCTGTGTCTGAGAAATAGGCAGAAGAGATTTTTCTCTGCCCTAAAGGTTTCTTTCACTAGTCCAAGAATGCCAGAACGTGGTGTAGAGAGGACCAGAAAAGATGCCTGTCACTCTGTGGGATCTCAGAGGCACCAGGAAGCTGCCTCTCTCGGAGATGGTGCCCTCTCTGCTCAGCTCTTGTGCAGAGGTGCTTGAAGCTGCAGGGCATCTGCTGCAGAGATCTACCCTGTTCTGCACTAGCAGAACTGTGCCCACAGCTGGAGGGGGAAGCACACATTAGCCAGAGGTTTTGTGCGCCAGAGTCGGTCTCTTTCTAATCACTGGAAAACTTCCCAGTTCCTGGAAGATAGTCCACCAGGAGTTGACGATCTAGGGACTGCAGAGACGATCGATCAGTTAGGAAAGTGCCTGTATGCAAGTGTTGAGGCCTGAGTTTGGACTCCTATCACCAATGTAAATCGATGGATGATCACTAGTACATGTTGCTATGTATCTCTAGCCCCCCAGAGCTGTGAAACCTTGGAACTCATTGGCTAGCCAGCCTACCCAAACCAATGAGCTCCGGGTCCAGCCAGAGAACCTGCCTTTAAAAAGAAGTTATTAAGAAAGACACTCTGAGTGCACGTATGCACAGCCATGCATCCCTGACTCTCAGCTGTGTTTTCAGCCTGCAGTTTGGAGCTTTGATCACTGCTCAGAGGACAGGCTCATTATGATGTCACCCTGAAGCCTCTTCAATCTCACTGTGACCTAGTGTTGGAATGTATCCTGTGAGAGAGCGCTGAGGAAGAGCTGAAAGACCAGGCCACTAAAAGAGTTTTTGGAGTTCTCTACAATTTTGCTCTGGAGACTTTGAGGCTAGCCTGGGCTACCAGGTCTGAGGATAGTCATGGTTTGGCTTTCATCTGGGACCAAAATGGTGGAAGCTGACCATGGATCAGCAATAAGACCAGAACAGACCAAGGCCTGTCGTGGCCCGAGGTGCCCCACTTTGGGCGCCAAAATGTTGAGAGCCACTCTATCAGTGTTGGACCTGGACTGCCAAAAGCCTTGGGGGCTAAGTTGTTAGAGCCTGCAATGCCCCAAGCTGCTCTGGTCCGAGAGTTGGGGTTCAGCAAGAGAGAGAATGAGGACGGACTTGAAGAATGGAGACCAGACAGAGTGTGACTCAATCCCATTTATTCTTCAGTCTCCTCTCCAAGTCCCTAGTTCCAGGTCCCGAATTCCAAGTCCCTAGTGCCTCCAAGTTCCAAGATTCCAATTCCAAGTTTTAGTTCCTAGTTCCAGTTGCTAGTCTCTTTCCCAGTTCCTAATTCTCTTCCAAGTTCTTCTTCTGAGTTCTGTAGTCCAAGTACTCTTCCAAGTACAAGTGTCTAATCCCAAATTCTCTTTCCAAGTCTCGAGTGTCTAATGTCTAATTCCAAGGTCTTCCTCCAAGTGCCAAGTGCCTAATAAATAATGTCTAGTGTCTAATTCTCTGTTGCTTTCTTCTGTCTGCGTCTCGCCTTTTATATGTCTCACTTTTAAGTCACGTCCTTAAATCACGCCTTTAAGTTTTGTCTCTAAATTTGATCTCTAAGTCATGCCCTTAAGTCACATACCTTTAAGTCTCACACTCCCAAGGGAAAATCCTAGGTATCTAAAACAAGATGTTATCAGAGTGTGCTCAGCTGTTGTAGGCTATTGTAATCAAGTCTCTTGTCAGGGTATATGGCTCAAGATGGCTGCAAGGATGATAGCCGCCTTCTGTTGGCTCCCCACAAAGGCCCACAACAAACTGGTCATAGTCTGATCAGGCCACTTTTCCCAAGCAACTGTGTCTCCTTGTTCTCTGTGTTTATTTTCCCTTGACTCTCTAATGCTCAGTGATGTTTCCCTAAAGGTTCCCCAACTTCAGCTTATCAAAGCAAAGCATAATGGATTCCTGGGTAACAAGGGGACACAGAAGGAACTAGGTTTACAGGTTCTGTGGGCCTTGCCCACCTGTGAGTGTCCTTCTGGGCTCTGTTTTTATTAGGGGTGAGGTTAGTCTACTTCCTACCTCCAGCAAGCACACTCTTTCATGCCTCAGTGGTACAAGGGCCACCCAGAACGTCCAACTCAAGGAAATAGTGAGCAAAAGTTTCTTTTCCCTCAAAGGTTTTGGGAGGAAATCCCATTTTTAAAATAGGTACACTCATGAAGGAGTGGAATACAGCATACATATGAACAGAGCATACATGTGAACAGAGCCTACATGTGAACAGAGCATACATGTGAACAGAGCCTACATGTGAACAGAGCATACATGTGAACAGAGCATACATGTGAACAG
>JANHMN010000019.1:11955165-11965792 GCA_030674055.1 Rhabdomys pumilio | reverse complement strand
TCACTCACTCATTCATTCATTCATTTACTCACTCATTCATTCATTCATTCATTCATTTACTCACTCAATCACTCACTCAATAAGTACTGACAGGAACTATCAGACCTTGTGGATGGAAACATGGGGATGCATTAGTTCTTGCTCTGGAGAGGAGGGATGGAAGTAAAAGACGGAGATGGAAGCAGAAGCCAACAGAGTACACTGTGTGTGTACAGGGTAGCCCTGTACAGTGCATGTTAGAAAATGCAAAAGGAACAATCCAGCTGAAGCAAGAATGTAGGTGGGTGGGTGTTCTGGGGTGACATTAGGACACAGTAGAGATACACTGACAGATTGGAATGCACTTTTGATAATGAAGTTTGCACTACCAGAATTCTTCAAATTTTTCTTTTAGATTTATTTATTTAAATTTACTTGTGTGTTTTGCTTGCATGCATATGCGTGCATCACATGTGTGCCTGGTGTCCACAGAGGCTGAAGGAGAGTTATTTGCAGAAACAGCTCTGCGTTACCAGAATAAGGGAGTGTCAGCTGCTTGTTGCTCAGGGACTGCTGAAGAGAAACAGAGATTGGGTCTATAAACTTAGCTTTGTTCAGAGAGCTAGCCATCTGGGAAGAAAGAGACCCACCAGCAGGCTAAATACAGGGAGGGGGAGCAGGGACAAGGAGACACTGGAGAGGTCGGTCTTGAACCTCAGTTCAGGGTTGAGTCTTGCCTCTGATGACATTGGTACTTCTCATCTTATGTTTCCTGAGCTCTCCCCTAATCATTGTCTCTAGCAGCTAGGTTTGCATATTCCCAAAGCCTCCAAGCTTTGCAGTCTTTTCATGGCGTCACCTGGTCTAGGAAACAATCCCAGAACAAACAAACCAGTATGACCGTGTCCATGTTGAGCTATTTACACTGTGTCCATGCAGATTATTTTTTACAACATGATGCACAAATGTACCCTTGAAATCTGAATGTGAAACTGCAGGTCCGCCTCTCCCACCCTCAGACCGCTTGCAGATGTGATTATATCATGGGTATCAAGGCCATTTTGAATTATTAGGGTGAGCTCTGGGTGAAACAACAGCATCTTTATAAAAGAGTGACAGAGGTAGAGGATGATGGAGGAAGAGGGGATGACGCCAGCCACATGGTGTAGGCCCAGAAATGCTGACAGCCATTAGATGCTGAGGAGGTGTGGAAGGGTCTCTTCTAGTGTCTCTGTAGGGCACTATAGTGCCTCCATTAGTGCTTTGATTTTAAACTCCTGGTGTCCAGATCTATGAGAAAATAAGTTTTTCTTTGGTTAAACCATGAAATCTGTGATAATTCATTCAGCCCCGAGGAAATCGATACGCAGCCTACCTGTTCCTGCCCGGTCCACCCTTTTGCCTCTACACTTCTGTTAGCACCTGGAATGTGTGTTTGTTTGTTTTGTTTTTGTTTTTAAGTTTAGGAGTATGACACCAACAGAACAGACAGCTCAGGATTCGCTACTTGGGCTGATGCTCTTGTCTCTGGGTCAGGGTCCTAAGAGTTACGGGGAAGCTAGGAAGATTCTACTAGGTGTGGCCACAGTGTTTCTTCATGGATCAGATGTTCCATTCTCCAGGGACAGATGTTGCCAATTCTAGTGGATGGAAAGCCTTATGAAGCAGCCAACGTCTCAAGTATCTTTAACTTTCACCTTCGGACACCCTTTCTTCCAGACAAATGCTCAACCACCGAGAATTACATTCTCTGTCCTGTTTTGTTTTTTTTAACAGCCTTATCACATATAATGAAGCAAATACAGAAGTTGGTGTCCAGCCTGGAATGGTGGTACATGCCTCCTGTGCCACTCTAACTTTTAGAAGTTTGGTCTTGAATTCACTCTGTAGCCCAGGCTAGCCTTAAACCAATTTTTAAAAACGGTTCTCTTATATTACATGCACATGGGGCATGCCTGGAGCTAAGGTGGTCAGAAGAAGGCATTGGATGCCCTGGAACTGGTCCTGGTGGCCGTGAGCTACATGTGAGTGTTAAGAAATGAACCCGGTCCTCTGCAAGAAGAGCAAGTTATCTTTACCATCGAGAGGTCTCTTCAGACCTGTGACATTAAACTCTTGATCCTCAGGTCTCAGCCTCTTAAGAGCTGGGATTACAGGCATGAGCTATTTCTAGCTGACACCAAGTCTTCACCTTGCTTCACCCCATTAGTCCCCTGCTGTGGACAGAAAGGTGGAGGACATTTCCACACTGCAGGTTTGTGCTGGTTGCTGGCATCCATCAGTATTAGGGGGTAGGCTAGCTTCTCCTATCTTTGCATGTGGTGGGACCAAAAATTTGTTTGTTAAAAAAAAAAGTCACATTTGAATTGGGTATGGTAGTGTGTGCCTACAATCTCAACTAATAAGGAGGCCGAGGCAGGAGGATTCTATATATTTGAACCCAGCCTGGGTAACATAATCAGATCCTGTCTCAATATGAAAATTATAAATAGAGCCGGGCAGTGGTGGCGCACGCCTTTAATCACAGCACTTGGGAGGCAGAGGCAGGCGGATTTCTGAGTTCGAGGCCAGTCTGGTCTACAGAGTGAGTTGCAGTACCACCATTCCAGGCTGGACACCAACTTCTGTATTTGCTTCATTATATGTGATAAGGCTGAAAAAAAAAAAAAAAACCAGGACAGAGAATGTAATTCTCAATTCTCGGTGGTTGAGCATTTGTCTGGAAGAAAGGGTGTCCGAAGGTGAAAGTTAAAGATACTTGAGAAGTATCTACACAGAGAAACCCTGTCTCAAAAAATCAAAAAAAAATTATAAATAGATACATCTGTAAATATTTGCACATATAAGCATATACAGTCATATAGGTTCTATCTCTTTAAAACAAAACATACTGGGTAGAAACACGTGTAGCAGCACAAATGACAGTGGTCATTATTTCTAGATTCCTGGGTTGTTTTTTTTTTCTTGGTAGTTTTCTTCATCTTCTAAGATGTAAACTGAAGGAAGCATCCTTAAGGTTTTATTCCAAGAAATAGTTCTGAATATAAATGCTAATGTTAGCTTCTGGACAATCAACTAGGCACCTCCTCCAGGCTCGTGCTGGGCTTACTGAAGCCGTGTTTGTTATTTATTTTTTTTCTTCTCTTCTTTTTTCCTTTCTGCCTTCTGGAGACTGGATTTCATGTAGTCAAGGTTGTCCTCAAATGTACTATGTAGTCAAGGCTAGCCACGAGCTCCTGATCTTCCTGTCTCTGTTTCCTAAGGGCTGGAATTATTGCCATGGTCTCCTTTTGTCTTTTCACCAGACACACGAACACCAGACACACGGACACTAGGGTATTACAGCAAAGAAGAGGAACAAGGAAACTATTATCTACTGAGAATTTTAGGGATTTCCCTCAGTCTGCCTTCATGTTGGCCATCTCACTGCTTCCTTTGATAAGGGCATTCTTGTGGGGTCTTACGAAGATTCAGTATAAAACATCGATGCCATCACTCTTTCTAAACTTCCGGTTTAAAAACAGAACATCTTATAATTACCAAGGAAAACCAGTCCTGTCAGATCTTACTGCTAATTCACGAAGGGCATCAACTGTTCAAAGTGTAGGCGCCCAGTGGCTGTTTCCAAAAGTTGGTTCTCAGGGGAGTTTGAATCTGTATCGTATTCAGCTGTGTGAACTTGGACCAGTTACATGTCATCCTCTGCAGACACATTTGGTTTTGCATAAATTTAGAGCATTTGCAAAAAAAAAAGAAAGAAAGGAAGGAAGGAAGGAAGGAAGGAAGGAAAGAAGAAAAGAAATCTCTGATAGAATGTACCACCCTACCATATTCAGTGCCCACATATTTCCCTTTCCTTTTAAGGTTAGAGAGAAAGGGATTTTAGCCACACATTGTAGCCAGATGTGTTATGTGCTTGCATGTAGAGGGAACACACTCTCTTGATGATGCTAGTGATGCTTTCCATGTACTTTGTTTTGGCTAACATTTAGTCCTAATTGAGAGAGAGAAAGAAAAAAAAAAGCCCTGAAACTGATCTTTCAAAGTAACAGACCCAGAGTGGCTAATCAGATTTGGAAGTGGGGCTAATGGCACTGTAATCAGATTGATTAGCTGTTAAACATCTGAAGTGAAAGCCGTGTCGTGCAGAACTAAGGGAGAATCTGTGCAGAACTCCTCTTGAATTTGTCCCTGGCCTTTTATTCCAGTACGTAGCTCAAGGCCTGTTACCTCAGCTTCAAAGCACAGATCTAAGATATCTACCAGCTGACAACTTTAATTTCATTTTATTTTTATAAAACACACACACACACACACACACACACACACACACACACACACCAAAAACAAAACAAAACCAACCAACCAAACAGACAAACAAAACCAACCAGCTTTTCCAAGTAAGACACAAAAGGAAGGGGTTGGGGACCATTCTTTACCAGGAAGATAGTGCTTGTTACTTATTTGTTTGTTCCGTTATGTGAATGGGTGACCCAGGAGGCTGGTTGCCCAATAGGATGCCGACTTGGGGGCTAAATACCTTGCTGATTTGGATAGTTTGTTTATGTTTAAGGGTGTTTATGGCTAAAATGTTTCACGTACAGGTTGTGACATGGTACCAGGGGACAAGATAACTTGGAGCACCAGCTTTTCACAGAGGGTAAATTTCTCAGAACATCCTCACACTGAGAAAGGCGGAGTGCAAGTCCTCGGTAGGGCATCTGGTCTACAGGGTTTTATGTAGGATAGTGCCTAAGTTTCTTCCTGTCATCCTCACACTGAGAAAGTGTGGCTGAGTAAGGTTAGGCAGGGCATCTGGGTTTCGTACAATACAGTGCATAGATCACACACAGAAAGGGAGACTCCATGAAGTTACACCAGAGACCACTTGGATAAAATGCTCCATCCCTCCCTGACCCCCGCCCTGTCCTGCCAGGCTCATGAGTTTGAACAGTTAGTCCACAGCCAGGAGAGCTGTTGTGGGAGGCTGTGGAGTCTTTAGGTTGGGGGGTGGAGCACCAGTGGAAGTGGGTTGTGGGGGCAGAAGGCTCAGGAATAATACAGCCCGGCCCTATCTCTCTGCTTCCTGTCCCCTGCTGTGAGTTCCTTCTGCCACCTAGCTTTATAGATGGGCTCTCCCTCAAACCATTGAAACGAAAGAAAACATTCTTAAGTTGCTTCAGTATTGGGTCACAATAATGAGAGAAGTAACCAATCCACCTTCGGAGAACCCCAAAGACCCTTGAGATCCTGGAAAGTGTGGTCAGTGCCATCAAGGTGACAACTGAATGCTCACTGCCTCTATCTTTGTACCAAACCAGGCTGTTGAAGTAGCAGGTTCAAGTTTTAAAAGGACAGATATCAAGGAAGAAGAACTGGACTTTATAAATGTAAAATATTTCTGCTCTGAGAAGAGACCCTGTCAAGTGAATAAGAAGACAGGAGAAAATACCCTGTGAGTTTGTGATGGAGGCCTGCGTCAAAACCTCTTAACCCTAAACAGCAAGGAAACAGTGGCACAACTAAAACTGGAGCGAAGATCTTGGAGGACACTGGGTTATGATGACTGGCAAATGAAAAGGTGCCCTGTTGAGAGAAATATTAAAAAGAACGGGAAGTTCTCTCATTACACCCAGCTACTCTCTGCCTCCTAGCTAGCCCCAGTGGGCAGTCTTCCCTTCTCTGGTTCGCCTGCCTCAGAGCTGCCTGCCTCTACCTTCTCAGCCATCCACCCACTGTGGTCAGCTGTCACAAATCCCCTTAACCCAGTAAATCAGAACTCTAGAAGCTTATAATTAATCAGTCAGATTTACATATCAATAACTTCTCAAGTCACAAGATGCCCACACAATAATTTCAGAGCCAATTGATAATGATATAAATTGCCCACCTAGATAAGACAAATTGTCCTGTAATTATTCATAACTACCTGTGGTTGTTTAAAACCACGTGGAATCTGGATCACCCTGTTCTGCCTTCACCTTCCTTCCTTTTCCCCCTTCCTTTCTTCTCTCCTCTTCCTGTTGTTGTTGTCTCTCCTTCTCCCCCAAACTTCTCAGCTCCACCTTCCCTTCCACTGCCCAATCACCAGCTCTAGCTTTTATTTTACAAGTAAAGGTTCACAAGAAGTCACCTGTGTCCGAGATTCAGTCCTTCCCAGGAGAGTGGAGTTAGCATCAAAATACAAGTAACACCAGGGCTATCCACAACAGTACTTAGAGTCTGGGCCTGAGCTTGCATGCCTGTATTATCCGAACTTGGGGGACAGAGGCAGGATTATAGCAAGTTTGAGTTCGCAAGGCCATCCTGGTCTACACAGAAAGCTCTAGTTTAGCCAGGGCTGAAATGCAAAACTTAGCATGAGAAGAAGAGGAGGGAGCAGAAGAGAAGGAGGAAGAAAAAGAAGAAGTAAGAAGAAAGAAAGGAAGGAAGGGAGGAGGAAAAGAAAAATAAATAGAAAGAAAGAAAGAAAAGTTAGTTGGATATAGTGACATATGCCTTTAAGCACTTCTGAGGCAGAGGCAGGTGGATCTCTGTGAATTCCAGGCCATTCTGGTCTACAGAGTGAGTTCCAGGACAGCCAGGGCTATATAGTGATATATAGTGAGACCCTGTCAAGATGTAAACCACTGACACCACCAGATACTGGCAGAGGTATGAGGGAGCAGGAATTCATATTCAGGGCCAATAGAAATGCAGAATGGCACAGCCACAGTAAACATTATCTTGTTTACCTGAAGGAATCAAAAACCCAGTCCTAGAGGATCACAGCAGCTTCATTCATAGTTGCTGAACTGGAAACACCACGGTGACTTTCAGCCCGTGAACTGATTAATAAACTGTGGCCCATTAGACAGTGGGTGCTGAATAAAACGCTAAGGGAAACGGGTTGTCACCCAGGAAGAGGCACAGAGAAAGCTGACATTCTCATTACCAAGTCTAAGAGACCAATTCGAGAGGGTTACACGCATTGCAACAATGTGACATTTCAGGAAAGACTATAAAAGGAAATAGTAAAACAAAACCAAAGGGAGGAAAAAAAGGAACGGTTGTCAGGAATTATGTGAGAGGCAGGGAAAAAGAAATAGGAATAAAAGACTTGTTAGGAGAACGAAACTATTCTATACAGTGTTGCCATGCTGCAGAGTTACTGTTATATATTTAGCAAATAAAACAGGGTTTAACCCCTCAAGGTAAACTACTAGTAACACCGGTAACCATTTAGTAATGATGTGTCTGTAGACTCGTTGCACACAGATGAGGGATACTGGAAATGATGGAGGTGGAGCATGTTCATTGGTCAGGTAGATTATGGTTCAAACAAACACAAAGAATCAGAAGGGAATTGGGAGATCAGGGATTGGATAAGAAGCCCATTTTAGATATTTGCTTTTAGGGTCTGAGGCTAAAGATGCGGAAGCAGTAGGAAGGAACGAGGGATACGCCCAGATAAGAAGTAAAGTTGTCAAGACAGCATAAGCACAGGAAAGCTTAACCCAGGGTGTAAAATTCGGATGCTGAAGGCACCCAAAGATGCTCTGATGGTGACAGCTGATGCTACTTGACTGGAGTCCTGGAGAAAGGGGTGGTTAAATTTTCCGTGGCGAAACCATTTCTTTCTGCCGTCACCTTCTCAACATGTACAAAAATTGCAAGAAGGGCACATTTTAACCCAGAATCTTCAAAAGAGGCTTACTGTATTGAAAATAATATCAGTGCACATTACCTGGGTGGTGGTGTCTGGAAGGACACTGGGGTCTTATGCAGGATTTATTCTGTAATGTGCCCTCTGTGGTCATGGGAGGAAAATGGAGCTCACACTGTGGACAAGGCTGGTCCAGGTGCACAGGGGCCTACACGGCTGGAGTAGATGCTGTCCCTAAGGTTCTAGGCCCTAACACTCAAGTGACACTGTTCAAAGTGTGGTATGGCCTCTCTCTCTCTCTCTCTCTCTCTCTCTCTCTCTCTGTGTGTGTGTGTGTGTGTGTGTGTGTGTTGAGACAGTCTTACCATGTAACTGGCTGGCCTGTAACTCACCAAGTAGACCAGGCTACCAACCTACCAACTTAAAGAAGTAGAGACGCACCTGTCTCTGCCATGTATATATATGTGTGTGTATGTGTGTGTATATATATATGTGTGTGTGTATATATATATTTGTATACACACATATATATATACATATATATGTATATATATAAAACATACACACACACACACACACACACACACACACACACACACACATATATAATGTTTTACAATTCCTTTAAGAAAGGACTTACAACTCAGTAGAATAAAGGGGACACAGCACAGGACAGCTGAAGAGGCTAGGAAAAGAAATACAAATGATTTGAAAGCACAGAGAAAGTGACCAAATTAGTGAGTAATTAAATAGAAACAAATCGGAACTCAACAATAACATTTTCATCTGTTTGATTCCAAAGGTTATAGACCTTTAATCTTCATCTCTCTTTTATTTTTGGTGTATCAAGGCCCACTGAAGCTCAAGGTTCTCATGTTCTACCTCTGAGATACATCTCAGTCCATTCAGAGATGTCAACAAGGGTGTAGGAACACACACTCTTGAACACAGGACCTCACTGTCGGAGTAGATAGCACAGCATGGTTTGTGGTTTGCAAAGACTAGAGATTACCCAGGTGTTCTCAGCGGGGAACCAACTAAGTGGGTCAGGGTATGGATTAGAAATTATGGGGAACCTTGTTCAGATGTAATAGAAACAGGTGACAGCAGGCATCACCCCCAGAAGGCCTTGTGGGAACACAGCTGTCTTGGGAAGAAATCCCAGGAAGATGGAAAGTCTGCTTCTGGGGTAGCAAAGACAGACCTTTTCACTTTGTGCTCAGAGTCCCTGTGCTGCTGGCCTCCACTGTGGTGGTATTAAGAGCTGAGGTCTTGCGGGATGTGATTAGGTCGTGAGGACTTTCAACTCCACTTACTATACTCTCCGAACTCGCCCCGAGGTCATTCATCTTTCTTCATTTCCTTCAAAGTGTTCTTAACTTTGAAGTCTTGAACATTTGTTCTCTGGTTTGGTTTATTTTATTGCTTCAGTTGAGTGTGGGTCTCATGGAACAAAACTGTATTAGTCTGTTCACCCCCTCCTGGCATTGTCCGATGCATGTGTGTTTAACTGAAACAAAGACTAAAAAGAATCGTCTCATTTTATAAAAATTAATATTAATCATAGAGAACGTAAGAATATAATAGAGAAAAGACGCGTGGAAAATCTGGGCCAAGTTGTTGACAGCAGTTGCCTGTAAGGCGGGAGTGCAGGACATCTTGTGTTCTGTTGTTTACATTTCTCTAGTATTTGAATTTTGAATAATGAATGTTTGATGTTTTATTTCATATTTATTTTAATAAGGAATACAGCTAGCGGTGTGTGTGGGGGGTGGGTGGGGTGATTCCATGACAGAGCTTTCTCCTGGTTTGGGCCCCAGGTTTGCTCTTTAGCACCACAGACTCACCACAACAAACAGCCCACAGTTAACTACAAACAGTGGGCGGGGCATGAGGACCCCGCTAAGTAAAGCAGTGGGCGGGGCTTGAGAAGAATTGCATCTCTCCTCCCCCGACCCCACCTTCCAGGCTGTCAGCTGCTAGCCACATGTGACTGTTTAGCCAGTGAACTATGACCACTGCAGCTAAGAGTTCAACTCCTAAGCTATACTTAAATAATTTTAAAATTAAAAATGAATATTTAAATGATTGATTCAGTTATTGGAACAGTTTTGAACATGTTTGGAACGACCTGGGAATGAGAATCTTCTTTTTCCAGTATATGACTCACAACATCTGTGTTCAGATCAAATTTTAAACAAAAAATGTCACATCTAAACTTGATATTCTAGAAAACCTAAATTTGTTTTAAAAAAATCATTATTGATTTTTGTATTAACTATATATCTTGTGGTATTTTGGATGTACGGTACTAACTTAATTTATAAAATGATTAACGTCATCTATTTTGTCACTAGAAAAATTTTAAATTGCACACACAATTCAAATTTCATTCCTGTTGGATCACTAAGTTGAGGAAACTGGAGGGGAAAGGCTTGAGAAACAGGAGTAGCAGGGGGACCTGGAAAGGGGTAAACTGGCTCGGAGGATCCACTAGAGCCTGGGGTTAGTCTACTAGAAAGAAGAAGCGTATGTGAAAGACCCGGGTCAGTTTTCCTAAGCTCTGGTCCTCCCAGCCAGCCTCTGTTTCATACACATACACCATACACAAAGATACACACACACACTGTACACATAGACACACACATCATACACACACACCATACACATAGAATCATACCCACACACCATACACACAGACACACACATCATATACATACCATACACATAGACACACACATCATACACACACACACCATACACATAGAATCATACACACACACCATACACATAGACACACACATCATAGACACACCAGACCATACACATAGAAACACACATCACACACACACCATGTACATAGACATCATACACACACCATACACATAGACACACACATCATACACACACACCATATACATAGAATTATACACATACACCATACACATAGACACACACATCACACACACACACCATGTACATAGACATCACACACACACACCA
>JANHMN010000019.1:11851836-11955155 GCA_030674055.1 Rhabdomys pumilio | reverse complement strand
CATCACACACACACACCATGTACATAGACATCACACACACACACCATATACATACACACATCATACACACACACCATACACATAGACACACACATCACACACACACACCATGTACATAGACATCATATACACACATCATACACATAGACCCATACATCATATACACACACCATACAATAGATATACACATCATACACACACACCATACACCATAGACACACACATTATACAGACACACACACACACACATCATACATATATACACCATACACATAGACATTATACACACACACCATACACATAGACACACAAATCATAGACATACCATACACATAGACACACACTCTAAGACTCTGGCAAGCCTTAGCTAACTGGAGACCCCCTGAGTGAACCACACGGAGCCAGGGATCAATGCAAAAGCAAGAGGAATCTTATTGTTCCAGCATGCTGGGGTCATGCTGCATCCAAGAGGAGAGGTAACAACCCCTGGCAGCTCGTTTGGCAGACGATATAGTTTCCAGGGGTAGCATAGAGAAACAGCAACTAGGCACAATATGATTGGCAGAACAGTGTGACTTTTAAATTGATTAGTCATTAGGGAATGAGGTGATAGGGACTTCCCTTGTCTGTGGGTGGCCAATGGCCCATCCTGTTTAATGTGTCTATGTGCTCTGGGCCTCCCCCACCAGCAGGTCAGTCTCCGAAGGTCGATCTCTACCCCCTGTGGTCTGAGAAATGTTAATTAGCCTCTGTCTTCCAGAGGGACAAGTGTTCTAAAGTTTCTGAGCTGACCTCTTTAACACATCACACACACACACACACACACACACACACACACACACACACACACTATATACACAGACATCATACACACACATACCATACACATAGACACACACATCATAGACACACACATCGTACACATAGACATCATACACACACACTATACACATAGACATACATACACACACTATACACATAGACATACACACACACCATACACACACACTATACACACACACTATACATATAGACATACACACACACCATACACACACACACCATACACACACACACACACACACACACACACACACACACACACACACACACCATACAGATAGACACATACATCAAGACACACGCATCATACACATAGACATACCTGCCCCACTGTTCTACCTGGCTGCTGCCACCTGAGCCAGGGACACTCACCACTCCACTCCCACAGCAACAGTGTCGCCATGTTTCTTCCAGGTAGCCGACACTCAGGTGTTTTTGATACAGAATATTCTAGAAGCTAGAGGAAACAGGACCCCTTCCTGAGAAGTGCTGCCTAGAAGGCATCTGTTGGCCTGCACCAGATGCACTGCTCTTTGACAGGGGCCATGGAGTAGGGGTCTCTTCACAACAGTCACTTGGCTTCAGTGCCCCTTACAGCTCTGACAAATTATTGCTGGCCTAGAGAGCTTTAGTGATGTGGGCTATACTTACTGATATCTACCATTCGAAATCAAAATGAGACAATGACAAACCAAGAAAAGCAAACACAGTCCAGCATTCATAAGCACTATGCTGACATATGTGCAAAACTGCAGTGCACACTAATGAGAATTAAAAGTCAAGTGAGGGCTGGGAGGTAGCCTAGTGGGTAATGTGCTCTCTATGTAAGATTGAGGACCGGAGGCTGTGTCCCTGCACCTATGTGACAAACACAAATGTGGCAGTGTGTACCTGCACAGATCTTGGGGCTTGTCTGGCCCCAAGTCAGAGTAGCTGAATAGCTGAGTTCCCAATTAGTGAGAAAACCTGTCTCAAAAAATAAACTGGAGACGGGGCTGGAGATGGCTCAGCAGTTAGAAACTCTTGCTGTTCTTTTAGAAGACCCAGGTTCGATTCCCAGCACTCACATGGTGACTCACAACCATTTATAACTCCAGTTCCAGGAGATCTGATGTTCTTTTCTGGCCTCTGCTGGGACGAGGCACACATCTGGTGTACAGACATGCATGCAGGCAGAACACTAACATATATAAAGTAAAATTAAAATAAAAAAATAAGGTGATAGACAATAAAGAAGACATCTGATGTTGTCGTCTGTCCTTAGCACACTCATGAACACATACATACCATACACATAGACATATACACACACACAGAGAATACACATAGACATCATAACATACTATAAACAAAGACATCATAAACATATACCATACACAAAGACATACAAAAACACCATGCACAAAGACATCATAGACATACACCATACACACAGACATACACACAATACACATAGACATCATGCAAACACACTATACACAAGACATCATACACACACCATATGCATAGACATCATAATCTCTCTCTCTCTCTCTCTCTCTCTCACACACACACATACACACCACAGAAATGAACATACAGGCTTGCTGGAACACACTTGTAACCCCGGCATTCTGTAAGCTGGAGCAGCAGGATCATGAGTTCAAAGCTAGCCTGTGCTACATATGGAGAACTTTTGTTCAAGAAAACAAAACAAAAAGTGAAAAGAACACAGAACAACTTAATGTTCTTATGAAAAGAGACTCTATCTCATGCATTACCCTTGGTAGAGATGAAACACACACACACACACACACACACACACACACACACACACACACACACACAGAGAGAGAGAGAGAGAGAGAGAGAGAGAGAGAGAGAGAGAGAGAGAGAGAGAAGAGACTTGATCCTGTCCAGAGTGCTGTCTTTGAAAACAGCCTAGTGAAAGGCTCGACCTTGTCATCTCTTTCCCCTCCCCTACACCAACCCCAGGCTGCCAGGCCAGCTTTGGACTGAAGAGCAGCCTGAGCCCAGAATGCAGTCTTACCTGGCGCCTCTTTGCCCTGAGGGAAGGCATGTGACTCCTAACTGAGGCCCAAAGCTCCATTCCGGGTCCTCAGGTGGTGCTAATGTGTTGTGGGAGCTGTCTCGGAGATGAGGCTCTTTGGAAGTGGAATTTGGAGCTAGATCCTTTTAAGAGGCTCAGTCTCATAGAGCCTAGGGAAGGTCTTCCTGAGGGCTCGCAGGGCTCGCAGGGGATGGGCACTCGGAACCCAGCAAGCTCCTGTGCCTCTTGTCTGTTTCTGACTGAATCTTACCCTTGGTACTTGGCACACAGTAGGGGACTTGAGCCTCACATTCTGGTCTGCATTTTGTGGGTGAGGCAACCAGGGTTTAGAGAACTCTGCTCACAAACCACATCCACAAGGCAAGCTATGCAACTATACTCATTTCTGCCTTCTCAATGGCCATAGTTTTAAGCAGTTTGCAGTAACCACCGGGAGCCCACAGCTAAATGGCACATGTAACTTTTACTTCCAAAAACAGACAGACAGACAGACAGACAGACAAATAACCCAAACCTAGATGGGCAGTGGTGGTACAGGCTTTAGTCTCAGAATTCTGGAGGCAAAGGCAGGTGGATCTCTGTGAGTTCAAGGCCAGCCTGGTCTACAGAGCTAGTTCTAGGACAGACAGAGCTATACAAAGAAACCCTGTCTTGAAACAATAGTAATATAAAATAAGAATAACTTTTACTTCTAACATCTTAGGAGATCTGACAGAAAAATGTGATGAGCTAGAAACTGGGACACATGACTTTAAGTTTTAAAAATTATTTACATTTATTTATCACATATGTATATGTCTGTGTGTATGGTGTGTGTGTGTGTGTGTGTGTGTGCACGCGCGCGCGCGCATGCTCATGTGGATGTCGGTGTCACAGTATGCCTGGGGAGGTCATAGGGACAGCTTGCAGCATTTGGCTTTCTTCCTGCCTTTGTGAGTTCCAGGGATGGAACTCAGATCACCAGGCTTGTCTGCAAGTTCCTTTATCCACTAGGCCACCTCACCAGTCTCTTTTATTTGAATTCTTTATGAAGTTCTACTATGCAAACTGACCCGTGTTCCCATTCTCATGATTCCTTAGAAGTGAATTCTGTATGTAGGTCATGACTCAGGACATGATAAGACCATACAGAATCTTTCTGTGTCTCTCACTCTGTGTGTGGCTCTAAATTGCTGTGTGATATGAACAAATTGTCGACTCTCTCAAGTTTCTTTAGTAAAAATGTTTTGACTATTTGTTCTCTTCTTTTCCATTTAACCTCACACCCTCACCCCACCTCCCCGCAAAACTCCCTGAAATGACTGCAGATTCCCCCTTAAACCCCCATGCTAAGCAGGAGTGAAGCTCTGCACCCTTCAACCCTGCCTTCTGCCTGATGTGTCTTCCTCTCCCTCATCTTTTCTGGGTTAGATCACAGCAATGGTTACCTTCTCAATGCCGTGGGGAAATAACCTGATAACAAGCAACTCCAGGGAGCAAAGGTTTGCTTTACCTCATGGTAAGGAGCTGAAGCCCATCATGGCGGGCAGACTTGGTGGCAAGAGCCTCCTGATCAAGCAGAGACAGAACAGTGTTGCTTCACATCTTCTTTTTCTGTTTTATTCAGTTTGGGGCTTCTGCCCCTGGAATGGGGATATCCACATTCAGGACAGGTTTAAACCTCTCAGTTATCCTCTCTGGAAACAGCCATAGCCAAAGGTGCATCCTAATACTGCCATTAACATGTCTTAATCTGACCAAGATGACAATCTAACTACCTGCCATACAAGCATCTGCCTATGGCTGTGGTCAACCTGCTAGGCTAAAACCTGCTACTCTCCTGGCAAAAGATGGGTACAGAACAGAGAGTAGGTCCGTGTCAGAGGATTGAGGAAAAGGAAAATGCTGGACAATGTGAGGGGACAGGCCAGGAGGTAGGATGTTCAAGGCTCCCTTTGAGAGTCAAAGCGCAATGGAGAAACACAACTTCTAGGGAGAAGGAGGGTACCAAGGCCGCCGGAGTGATTCGAGGGCTTAGGAGACTGTTTAGGCTGCCTCTGCAAGGCCTCTTCTCTTTCAAATCCATGGGTGGGTGGTACTTGTTAATGGTTTTAATGATCAACCCTCTCGGTGCTCAGTCTCAGTGCTCAGGTCCTCAGGGAATCATCTAAAGGGCAGAACAGTTACTGCATCTGTGAACCGAGAGACTGCTCTCCACTGTGTCCTCCGGGCCTTGCTTTTCTTTCCTGGAAAACCAAGCCTTAATGATCTATCTGGTCCTGCTGCTTCAGATAATGAACAGGTCGCAGGAAGCTCTCAGTGGCCAGGAGCCTGCTGCGAACTTATTCTCTTAAAACGGGGGCATCGTTTCTTCTATCTCAGGAGCCATTAGGGAAGTTTCAATAGGAGCCTTGTGCTGAAAAGTAAAAACTTCAGCTTCATCTCCTACGGAGCAATGAATGCAACTTCATTTTTATTTTGTCTTGAAGCAAAGTTATTATCACACCTTCCCCTGATTGTTAGAGCAACCCAAGAGATGTTGACTGGTGTGTGTGTGTGTGTGTGTGTATGTGTGTGTGTGTGTGTGTGCGCGCGCGCGCGCACTCGCACGCACACATGTGCGGAGGATAGAAGTTTGAGTCGGTGTCTTCATCACTTTCTGACTTACTTTTTTGAGGCAGTGTCCCTCATTAAACCCTTTGTAGCCCCCTCTTTTGGCTAGGTGCTGAGGTCACAGTGCCAATGCCCCCCGACCTTCTCCGAGGCTGCTAGGACTCTCGATTTGTTCTGCTGCAAGCGCTTACCCACTCTGGATGGAGCTGTCATGCAATCCTTCCCTTCATGTTTGGTTTCCACAGTACATACATGAACAAGATCATTTCTCTGTGAAAATACTTCAGGGCCTTTTCCTGACGTTTCCCCGAGGGCTTCAGCTCAGTCCTTTGATATTCAAACGATCCCCTTTGAAGCCCCAATCTACATCAGTCTGGATGTTCTCTCCTAGCTGTTAGCAGGGCACCTTTTTCCCAGAGTTCTCTGCTTCTAATTTTGGCAGTTGAACCTTAACACTTTCACTGAGTTCGCATGAAGTTCCTATTACCGGGAAGTGCCTTGTAGTTTGCATTTTTATACATACACTGCTGCAAAACAGCTAAAGAAAGAACATAAGGCTCTTGTTTGTTTGTTTACAGGGTCTATGTGTATTCCCTGCCTCCTGAGTGCTGGGGTTAGTCCTTCACCATAGAGACTACTTTAATTTTTTTTTAATTGACTGTAACTAGTTATGACTTCAGGGTTGCTGGCTAGAAGGAGGGTGGAGAAGTAGCTGACACAGGAAAGCAGTCTCTGCAGGGAATCTTTTTATGCCCTGATATCTGTTTTCTGTGTGCATTTTCTTAATGGAACTGTGTTTCTATGCGGGAAGGACACCCACCCAGCTAGGTGTAGATGAGGAGAGGAAACACTTCTTACCTCTGCTTGCTGGTCGTCTCAAGTGTCCTGGAGCAAAATATTCAGAGACTCTTTGGTCATAATAGGTCAGAGTTCCACGATTGGTTAATAGCATGTGATGAGATGTGGAAGAGGTCAGAGGTCACTTACCATGTGGTTAACAGAAGCCATAGTCCAGTTGGGAAAGTGCTAGCTTTACAGGGACTTGAGTTTTATCTCTAGCATCCATATATAAAACCAGGTATTGTGCCATGCCCTTGTAGTCTCAGCACTGGGAGGTGGAGACAGGAGGATCAGTAGCAAGCCAGCCTAGCCTAAAACAGTGGGCCCAGGTCCCAGTGAAAGATCCTGTCTCAAAATCAGTGTGCGTTGCAAGAGTGACATCCACAGTTGACTGTGGCTTCCATATGTATGTGCATAAGCTCACCCCATAGCACATGCATATGCATACACACACACACACACACACACACACACACACACACACACACACGACAGAGAGAGAGAGAGAGAGAGCGAACATTTACAGTCTAAGGGAAAATAGAAAGAAGCTGGTGTTGGTAGAATATTCTGGTAGTCAATGCTTAGTCACTTGGGCAGTTAGACGGTGAAATGGAATTAAGTGGGCACTGGGAATATACATAACCTTTTTGTTCTGGTGATTTCTGCTTCCCTGTGCTGTTCAGTGTTGTAGAAATGTAGGTGTAAAACCAGGGGAAATGGAAACATGTTTCTTCTTGTTATAGTTTTGCCTCGAAGTCAGGAAAGTCCAGGTCAATTCCGGCTCAGAAATCATGTGTGCTGTCAACATTCAGTAAATCTGTCTGGATGTCATTTCCTTAGCAAAATGAACCGAATACAGGAACTGCCTGCCAGTTAGGAAGCTCTGAGCACTGTGCTTGCCAGAGGCTTCTGCCTGAAATAGGGATGACACAGTTCTCTCCCAGGAAAGTGCTGCTAGAGTAAAGCAAAGCCTAGAGCTGGCCGGTCACCTAACCCTGGGGTCACCCAGATGTCACTTGAGCCCGGGGAGTAATTTACACAAGGAAGCTGGAGAGCCAGGGGAGGAGGGAGTGGGGGAGGTGATGACACCAGGATTCTGGGCTCTGTGCTTCCTGTGTGTTTGCAGGAATGTGGTTGTTTCCCAAGAAATCTTCAAGGCTAATCAGAAGACACCAGGAAGTGAGGTTTTCTGCATGTGCCTAACCTTTGCCAAACTCTTTTAAATCCTTTTGTTTGAGAGAAAGTAGTATCAATTCAAATCTGTTCACTCTTCCAGTTTCAATCTTCTCTGTTTCACTGGAGCCTGCAGCCTGGGAGGGAGGGAGCCTGAAGCAGGGAGGTGGAGGAGTGGGGGAGGGTTGGGGAGGGGAGGGCATGGCTGCTTACCTGAGTCAATGGGATGTTCCTTTCGACATCTCATTTCGAGGTTGTGTTTTTCATATTGACAGAAAGAGTTAGGTTTTGGGGATGTAAAGATTAGGTGGCTCAGAAGAAAAGGAGGAAGAACTCCGAACAGGTCCCAGTTTGAAATGTCAGCAATGGCTTCAGCAGTGTGAAGGGTTGATGAACCATGCGGAAACTGTTTGCTCTCCTAACATAAACTCAGGTGGATAGCATTCTTGTGACTCAGGTTCGATTGTAATCCTGCCTTAAATGAGAGGAGCATCAGTAGGGCACCGAGGAAGGCCTTGAGCCAAGGGGTCAGGTTTCATCATCTGGACTTTTCGAGGGATAGGCGTGATACCCACCAGTCCAGGCTCTGCCGATTTCTGACTCCGTGGCATTGAGTCATGCTTGGTCTAAGCTTTAGTGTCATAGCTTGTAATGCAGAATCAACAATGACACTTTCATCAGTCAAGCTGGGTAAGCGTGTTTGCAATACTTCCCACTAATGTGCGATGAGTGATGGGGATTTTATAGTTTATCTTTGTTTCAAGAAATAGGCACTTTCTCAGGGTCACATGGAAAGTCAGCTAGCCAGGACTTAACCATAACATTGTGTACCCCCCAAAATCCTTCTCCATCTTCTCTCTCTCCCTCTGTTTTTGGGACATGCAGTGGATTTCTAAGGCTGCTATGTACCACGAACAATTGCTACTCAGCCAGGTTGCTAGCAGAGTCATTATCTTGGCTAATCTAGAGCAGTCTCTTTGGAAATGTAAGCAATAGACAAGTTATCAAGTGGTATATACTCCCGAGCAGTTTGCAGAACGTGCCTTTTACTTGTTAATTGGAAAGACAAATCTTTCTCTTACACTGTTACACTCTGAATAACCTATAATCCAGTGAGCTGGACTGAGGACGAGCAATGGTACGTAGGAGGGAGGGGCACTGTCCTTTCCGTTCAGGAGAGAAGACTAACCCTCTTCCTCCATGCCCAGCCCTCCCCACCCCCATCCTGACTTTCCAAACCCTGTGACTGAGGGCTAAGAGAAGTGTGTCTTGGCTTCCCCCACCCACCCCCACTTTTATACTTCTAAACCCACTCACTCAACCTTTCTCAGCTCTTTTGTCCCAGATGCTCTTAAGCCTTGCTTTTGATTTTGAAACTTCAACATGCACGCAAAGCCTCCAGTGATCTGATTGGGGGGTGGGGGGCGGGGAAGGGGGCGCAGGCGCTGATTCAGTAGGATTGGGTGGCTATTGGAAGTTCTGAACGTCAATCATGTTGTTGGGCGGTGCCAATGCAGCCGTTTCTCGGACCACACCTTGATTACAAAATAAGCTTAGTGCGTGAGGATCCTGACGCTTTCTTGTTCTAAAAGAGGTTTAAAGACAAAAGCAAAACAAACAAACAAACAAACAAACAAAAAAACAAAAAACCCCAACCCAGCAATAAATTAGTAACCTTGACTAGCCACCAACTAATAGTTTGTTGAAATGATCTGCTCTTAATACCCCCATCCCAACCCCGTTGTTTAGATAATACGTTTAGAGGCAACAGCCAGGTCAGGACTTTTCAGCCTGCGTTTTTATTTCTACATGTGCTTATGTTAGCTTCAGCCCAGTGCTTCAAGCATAGGTCTCTTAGAGAGCAGTGCCTCTAATCTACTATTAACAACATAAAGAGCAACTGCTGGCTAATGAAAACTAAGCCCGGCATAGTGAAGAGCTGGCCCTCTGTCGCGTCTCCGTCTCACGTGTCTCACAGGGAGCTTCAGCAGTGACAAGTGGAAGAAGGTTTGGCTCATAGGACCAAGGTTTCCCGACTGCAATCTTCACTTATTGCTTTTTAACCTTGGCGACAAGTTCCATTCACCACAGATAGCCCGGGATCTACTGGTGATTCTGTTTCTGAAAATTTCTGAGTCAGTGAGCTTTGGCTATCAGCTGGTGATCAGGAACTTTAGCCCCACGTTTTTTTCATATCACCACTTCCCTTCTAGCAGATCTGAGCCACAGCTGGTCGGCTTCGGTCAATCAGTGGAATCCCCTCCGAGGATGGACGTGTGGGAAGTTCAGTCGCTTTGAAGATAATGCCCTTTCCCCTCCAACTGTGAACAGTTGAAAAGACAACCAGAATCCAGCAGAGTTTCAGAGAGAGAAAGGTGAAGGGCGGCTTTATGGACAGTTTCCAGGTAGCGTTTTCAACCGAGTCATAAAGCTATCAGCTGTTTTCCCTACAGGGTTCTGAAGAGGCTCATGGTGCAGTCTGTGATGCGGCCCCACAGGGATGAGGAGGGAGTGAAAGGAAGTAGCCATTTGGTCTCCACACCCTTGGCATGAAGCTGGTTGCCATGACAACCACTTGACTTTGGAGGCTCGTCCACCAAGGGCGCATCCATCCTACAGGTTATGAGCATCCAGACAAGCAGCTACAGGGACAAAACAACTCAAAAGGAATTTCCCACCACCAAGCCCTGCCCTTTGACTGAAATGTTTATTCATGCAGCTCTCCCTCATCCTTACCTGCCTGCTCCCACTTCTGCCTAACCTTCTTCCCTTACACACATTGTGTCTTGAAGCCTCTGTCACTTAGAATATGCTGGAAGAAACTATTCTTGAATTATTGATCCCCTAGGGTCCCTTGTCCACTTAAAAACCTATAATAGTTTGGTCTTGTCTTCAAGATCAAGGCCTAGATAATTCTGTCCATTCCAGGAAATTGTGTCACCTACTGTTCTGGGGCATCAACCTGGTTTCCCAGCATTCCACAGTGGAAGCTCCGTTGGCCTGCTTCCCCACTCTCTCCTAGCTGTTCTTGATATGTTTTCTCAAAGGAACTCACCCTTTCCAGTGCCCTCCATGGTTGTCCTTAACATATCAATGAAATACTTTGTTGTCTATCTTCCTTAAAAGACTAACTTTCAGAATGTCACAGGCTAGGGGGCTGAGTAGCAGATACCATTTGTGCTGGGCAGTTTTATGTCAATGGAGGGAGACACAAGCTAGAGTCATCAGAAAGGAGGGAGGAGGTCCAACTGAGAAAATGCCTCCCAAGATCAGGCTATAGGTAAGCCTGTAAGGCATTTTCTGTAAGGCATTAATTAGTGATTGATGGGGGACAGCTCATTGTGGGTCGGTCATGCCATCTCTGGGCTGGTAGTCCTGGCTTCTTTAAGAAAGCAGGCCAGAGCAAGCCACAATGAGCAAGCCAGTAAGTAGCACTCCTCCCTGGCCTCTGCATCAGCTCCTGCCTCCAGGTTCCTACCCTCACAACTTTTGATGAAGAATTCGCTGTTCTATGGAACTGTGAGTGAAATAAATCCTTTCCTCCACAACTTACTTTTGGTCATGATGTTTCAGCATAGCCATAGTGACCCTGACTAGGATACAATCTTGCAGTTCTAGAGGCTGAAGATGTAAGATCAAGACGTGAAGATGTGGGTCTCTGTCCTGGCTCTGCTTCTCTGTGTGTCCTCACATGATCTCTCTGTGTGCAGGGCCTGGTGTTCCTTCTCGTGTTCATAAGGAAGTTTATTTCTTTTCATAAGGATACATTGTTAGGGCACATCCTTGTGGCCCCATTTTAACTTAAATGATCGTCTTAAAGGTCTTTTTAACTCTTAAAAGATCCTCTGTCCAAATCCAGCCAGTGTCTGAGGTGTGAGGGTTAATTAAGCCTTCAGCATATGAACTTTGACGGACATCATTTAGCCACAGTGGGTGCAGTCCTCTCGATAGTGTACCTGCCATGGGGCACATGGAACTGAGAGTCAGCAGAGAGTTTTTTGTGGCCCAGTGATATGAAGGAAACGGTTGTCTCTTTCTGAGGTTTCCCATTCCTCACCTACAAGCCATCTGAGGCCTAAGGTCATCTCTACCTGACAGGCTGCCCATGCCCCGGCTGAATTTTTTTCTCTTCACCTATGCATAACTTACATTGCCAGTTCTTAGAGAGCTGTTAGGGTTGCCTCCTTGACTAGCTCATGGTGGTGGGTGCCTCCCACAGACCAGGAACAACTTCCCTTCCCCAAACCAATGGTGGGTGGTCTCTCCTTCTAAAATAATCTGAAACCACTATTGCCTCTACTCTTTTACCAAAGTCTCCATTTAGGGGATTCTTGAGGGAGGCCCAGTCAGAGATAGGAAACATCCCTCCTCCCTGATCACTCAACCCTTAGTTTAGAACTGGGATAGGAAAAAAGTCATGAGATTGGGTTCCCTGATGAATAAAGCATGTTTATTTTGTCCTGAAAATAATGGCTGCCAAGATGGGAACCATCCAGTCCTCAGCCTTTCCCATGTGGCAGACTGAAGGTATCTCATTCTCTGAAGCATCCCAGATCCGTATGAACTCTGCTCTGTTTCCAGTTGTTATCTCTTGCCAGGCTAGGGAGAACATCTTCTGAGATTTAAAGAGTTAAGAGTAGTTGTGCAGTTGAACGCATTCTAGGGTAAGTTAATCATTGACCTCGAGTGTGAATCATTTGTGGCCTTTTAGAAGGATCTGAATACTTCCTCTGGCAGCAAATGGTATCCTGGCCTATTTATGGAACGGAGGCTGGGGTCAGAGACAGTGTGAAGAATTAAGATACCTCCTTTTCCTTCTAAACGCTAACTGCCCCTTTAAATATTGTCTTTCTTCCTTGGCTACCTGCTCAGAGCACCTCAGTTAACTAGAAGGCTCTAGAACACCACAGTTTTCTCTACACTGTGCCATGGGAAGACACCAGGTAACTTCTCTTTTGTCACAAATGAAGCATTCAGGAGCAGCCATCTTACTGCTGTGTCCCGTTGGTTTCAATCCTGTCTGTAGGAATGCAATACCTCAACATTCTAAGTGACTCTTCTCATTGTAGTTCAAGAGGCTGGCTAAAAAGCAGACTTTCAGCTGATCTGAGGCGTTTCTGAGGGTTTGTGGTTAACCAAGGCCACACACCCAGTAAGCAACAAGATGGGATTTAATGGAAGTGGCATCTGGTAGGGGCTGGATTACTGTGGTATCTGGTATCAGCTCAGCTGGGCCTGCCTACTTTTACAGGAGAGGAGAGAGGCCCACTCACTGGCTACAGGGTTCAGGTTCAATGCCTGTGAAAGCAGATACCAAAATAATCAGAGCTGCATTCCTGTGTTAGGGCAGCTAATCCCCATTCCTTTGAAGGGACAGAAACCACAGGTGGAGGCCAGCATGCAAACTGGAAGGGCCAGGCCTCCCTCTGCTTTGTTTGTTCTGAGTCCTGTAGTTCTTCTCTTAATTCCAAAGCCAGTTAAAGGAGTGTCAGTCCTTACAGATGAAAAAAAGGAGCTTTTTGGCTTTGCTATTTGGAGACTGTGTCTGTTTGAGTCTGTTGCCCAGGTGGGTCTTGAACTCAGTGAATGTTCCCACCTCAGACTCCCAAGCATGAATCACCTTGGTGGGTTTATTTTCTGGGTTCCCCCCCCACCCCCGTGGTGAATAATGACCTATCAGGGTGCCATCAACTGCTTTCCTGTATTGCTGTATTTTAAAATTATCTATGAACTTACAAAGTCTTCATTATTCAAGAATTAAAATTTATACAAACTTTCTCCAATGTAAAAAAATTAATGGCAAGAGACTTTTTTATTGAAATTTTTTTTAGTTCATGTGAAAAATAGTGGGTATTAATTATAATGGCATCTGCACCCAGAAGGATATCATTTGCTCATATCCATTCCCTGTCATCATGTTGCTAATCCTTCCTTATTCCTCTGGATGCTCCTGTGTTTATTGTAGACAAGGTCTCACTATATGGCCCAGGTTAGCCTGGAATGCATGATCCTCCTGCCTCAGGGCCGAGTGCTGCTGGGATTGCAGGCATGCTGGCAGGAGACACTTATGAGGTAAATAAGTGAATATTTTCATGGTTGAATACTGGTGTGATTTACCAAAGCCAGCGGCAAATCCTTCTGAACTTGTGTAGTCAACGGTCTGGTTTGCAGAACAGGCCAGTGGAACTGAGCATGCCCAGAGGCAACTGCTCCCCAGGGGATATACTGGACAGGATGGGATGGCGATACAGTTGCTTCTTTTTTTTTTTTTCTTCCTTCAAGACAGGGTTTCTCTGTGTAGTCCTGGCTGTCCTAGAACTCACTCTGTAGACCAGGCTGGCCTCGAACTCAGAAATCTGCCTGCCTCTGCCTCCCAAGTGCTGGGATTAAAGGCATGTGCCAGCATCACTTGGCCTCTTTTTCTTAAGTTTGTGGTAGTTCCTTTGTGTAGGGTGAAAGGATTCCTAAGGAGATCCTCCGGAAATTTCAGCAAGCCCTTGCTACCTTCAAGCCTCCTTGGAGACCATACTCTAAGCAGTGGCATTTTGGCTGCCAGTCTCTGTACAGAAGCATCTAAGAGCCCGAGATTTCAAAGTGAGACCTGGCAGGCAGGTGGGCAGGCAGGCGGGCAGGCTCAAAGGCTGACAGCTGCCATCTTTCTCCCAACTCCACTTTTCACTGTTTGGAGGCCGTCTGTTTGAGTCAAGCTCATCTTTTTTCCACCATGTATTCCTGCTTGCTAGCACTTTGAGCCAGCTGCCTTTTCTATCTGGTTTTATTTAATAATCATGAAAACCCCGCTTTACAACATCCAACTTTCAGAAAAGGAAACTGAAGTGCTAAGCACATTGGTAACTCCCTCACTCATACGGAATTAATAGGAAAATCAGCATTGTGAGTAGTCTGTGACTGTTTCTTTAGTAAAAAACAAATAGGCAGAAAGCTTACCTCTTGGCCCCAATGAAGATGCTTAGACTAAGAGGTAACCAGGGAATGCTGCTGTGTCATAAGAATTCACACTAAGCCACTCTAGAGATGTGTGTGTACATATGTATATGTGTGTATATATATATATACATATCTATATATATGTGTGTGTGTTTGTGTGTATATGTGTGAATATATGTATTTATATGTGTGTATATTTGTTTCTGTGTATGTATATATTTGTTTCTGTGTATGTATATATGTGTATGTATGTGTGTGTTTGTGTGTATATGTGTGAATATATGTATGTATATGTGTGAATATATGTATGTATATGTGTGTATACTTGTTTCTGTGTGTATGTATATATTTGTTTCTGTGTATGTGTATATATGTGTATGTATGTGTTATGTGTGTGTTTGTGTGTATATGTGTGAATATATGTATGTATATGTGTGTATATTTGTTTCTGTGTGTATGTGTATATTTGATTCTGTGTATGTGTATATATGTGTATGTATGTTTATTATCACCATCATTTTTTCCTCTGGATACTCATAAGGATATAACAAAGATGTCTGGCCAGTGGTTGGGGTGCACGCCTTTAATCCCAGCACTCAGGAGGCAGAGGCAGGTGGATCTCTGAGTTCGAGGCCAGCCTGGTCTACAGTGTGAGTTCCAGGACAGCCAGGGCTACACAGAGAAACTCTGTCTCCAAAAAAAGAAAAGAGAAAAGAAGAAGAAGAAGAAGAAGAAGAAGAGGAAGAGGAAGAGGAAGAGGAAGAGGAGGAGGAGGAAGAGGAGGAGGAGGAAGAGAAATAAGAGGAGGAAGAGGAAGAGAGGGGGAAGGGGGGAGGAGGAGGGAAGAAATAGTCTGATTGGAGACTACAGAGCAAAGATGTGGTAAACTTCCTTGGAAGAAGCTAGGTGGGAAGGAAGAAAGGGGAGGGAGGGAAGGGGTGTCTTCCCACAAATCTGCATCTTGCCTTTACTGGTTCATAGAAGGTCATGTGGTTTTAAGGACTTTACAGAGTTTCCAGATGTCCCCCAAGGAGTGCTCCTTCAGGCTGCTAGCCTCCTAATCCCCATTCTCTACATGTTTTTGGTCTTTTAACAATGCCCAGGGGCTCTAGTGCTGAGTCCCCACCAAGCCTCTCTCCTCTGGAAGTTCCCATGAACCCAGTGTGTCATTTCTCAGGGGTCCTTCCCCATCTTGGCTGCCAGCTAGGTCTGAAGATAAATTCCACTATGAAGGGAGTGTACAAAAATGAGAATTTAGGCCCACCAAGATGGCTTAGTGGGTAAAGGTCCTTGCCATACAAGCCTGGTGGCCTGAGTTTGGTCTCTATCACAGTGGATGAAGAACCAGCTTCTCTAAAAGTTGTCCTCTGGCACACGCATACATGCACACATACCCATGCGCATGCGCACACGCGCGTGTACACACACACACACACACACACACACACATAAATATATATACACAAACATACACACACAAACGTACATACATGCACACACATACACACGTGCACACACACAACACACACACACACACAACAGACATACACGACACACATATACATACACATATATTCACGAAGTAATATATAAAATTAAATTAAAAAAACAAACAAGATTTTATTTAATATTGTGCTTAGAAGGAAGTCTTAGGGCCACACCTTTAATCCCAGCTCTCAGGAGGCAGTGGCAGGTGGATCCCTGGTCAGTTTGGTCTACAAAGTAAGTTCCAAGACAGGCAGAGCTACATAATAGAGAGTCTCTGTCAAAATAAAAGAAGTTTTGAACCTGGCCTTAAAGACACTGGAGTGGTAGCATGACCATAAGAGCTGACGTAGTGCCCAAGATTTATGAAGTATGTTATATGATGTTTTCCCATGTGAGGCTTAAGGCACAGCTTTTATATGCGAAGGAAGTTGTTTTATACGAGCCCCTTGCAGATGATCTGATGTGAGGTCTCCATTATTTACACTTCACATTGCTCAAGTGAAGAAATGCACTTGTACAAATTATTAATCATTTATGAGTTTATTCTTATTTGATAATTTTATTCAGGTTTTCTTTTGCTGAATTTTAATTTAAAAGCTTGTGCTGTCTAGCATGTGTACTCTCATCAGCCAGCAGAGGACGGTTGAAAGCTGATTTTAGGAGTGTGTGGCACTGGACTTATTTGGGTCCTCACCTTAGGGTGAGGCTTCCTGTTCCCTCTGTGGGTATGCCCAGGTTCCATTATCCTTACCAAGGATAATGAGGGCACTCACTGTGGTAAGGCCTTTAGTCTTCTTCTCTTTCTTAGATAACCCAAACAATGCCAGAATGATCAGCCCAGTTGCCTCTCCTCTTCCCCTCCCAAGGAAGAAGTGCTTTCAGTCCTTTATGAATCACTAGGCTCAATGGCTAGAACAAAGAAAGTAAAAGGCTGAAAACACAGATCGAGCTCAGCTTAGGGAAAAGGAGGGGGAGGAGCAATCCAGGATAGACCATGCACACATACATCAGGATAGACCATGCTGTGAGGCTGGGGCATTTCCAGGGAGGATTGGCATGTGGGACAGTGACTGGGAGGGAAGAAGAGGGACCCCCATCCTGAATATTTGTGGTTTCAACCAATGAGCCTGTGGCCTGAATAGAAGAGGACAGGGGACAGCAAGAGTTCCTTTCTGAATGAGTGTGGCTACTGCCATCGTCCTCTGACATCTGACTCCTGTGACATCTTCCTCAGCCTTCCCATGTAGAGTGGATGTCAGTGGCTCTCCAGGGAACGCTGGGGCCTCTACAACCATAGGGAGACCGACTGAGGCTCTCCAGGGAACACTGGGGCCTCTACAACCATAGGGAGACCGACTGAGGCTCTCCAGGGAATGCTGGGGTCTCTACAACCATGGGGAGACTGACTGAGGCTTTCCAGGGAATGCTGGGGCCTCTACAACCATGGGGAGACTGACTGAGGCTCTCCAGGGAACACTGGAACCTCCAAAACTGGAGAGGGAGACTGCCTTTCCAGATACAGACAGCCATTGTTGAACTACACAGCTCTGTTATGAGAAGCAAGCCAATAAATCCCTCTTTGTAATGCATGCTTACGTCTGTTGGTTCCTCTCCTTTAGAAAGTCCCGGCTTATACAGTGTATATTAACGTATAGCTAGAGGATAGTGTATAGAGTAGATATATGTGGTAGAAAAACAACGCCTGACTGGTCAAATTAGTACATAAGTAAGCATGTGTACATTTGTTAAGATTCTTATTGAAGAACGCACAGGATACTTGAACTTCAGAACTTTTCAATAGTGTTTGCTTTCTAATTCAGAAAAATCTATATTTCAATGTATCATCTCAAAGTATTTTTACAAATCACCCATCCTCTACTAGTCAGTCAACACACAGTTAAAACTTACTCTCCTTTTCAATCAGCAAATGCCAAGTTCAGATGGTTATAGCTTTTCTGAAACGCAATCAATATGTAATTTTATATTACCCAGAATTCAGTAAGAGGCAGAACCACTGTGAGTGACACCGAATACAGGATGTGGGCATTTTGCCTGGGCTCTTGTGAAAGCTGATGGCTATCTATAGGGCTCCTTGCCCCCGTGGTGTTGAACGTTGAGTCTGAAGTCCTCTGGGTCAACCAGCTGGAAAGTTGAGAAGGGGGGTTGACTGTGGCCAGGAGATGGATGACATTTCCAGAACCCGGAAGCACATGCGGAATCCATGAGTGACCGAAGCGTCTCCCTCATCAACCCCGACCTCAGTTCTGCAGTGGCCGCAGGAGAGGCTCCATCTATTGATAGGGAGCTTCTCTCACACTTGGACTGGGCTTCAGAGCTCACTGGGGTGGAACTGTGGTGGTGCTGGGGTTCTGTGAGTCTGAGTGCTGCCCCATACCACCAGACCAGCAAGTTTTTACTGGTTGCTGCATGTCCACATTCTCACGATTTCTCCACACTGGCTGATGCAGTGTCGGCATCTCCACGCTTCCTCTAGAGCACGGAGAACATAGCTGCTTTTTCCCTCTCACCAGATCTGATGGAAATGTGTCTGTGGCCAAACCCTAACCTGAAAGTATACAGAGAAGGCAGTTCTTGAAAACATAGTTCCCGTTTAGCTTGGTTGTCATGGTGCAAAGCCAATATAGCTTCTCCCTTGTTGATTTGGTATCCCTTGGTCTTCTCTGAATCATGCTTAATTTACAGATAAAGACATCAGCCTACTGTGATTGCAGCCCTTCCTGTCCTCTCCTGTCACAGGTTGTGGACTGTAGGGGATGTTAGCTCCCTTCAAGCTACGTCATAGTCTCATGACCATCCTTGGCTATCCTGTAACGGAAGCTGCTCCAAGCAATTCAGACCAAGCTGAGTATCATGCACACATCTTGTGGTAGGTGAGGGGGGAATGAGAAAATGGTAAACACCTTCCTTAGATAACAAAATTCTTTTAAATTAAAATCCAGAGTCAGTAAAGCTTTTCCGAATGCGACTGTTAATGTCCTAACTGAAGCCTTATCACTTAAGCTTAAATTGGCTATTTCATCTATTTTTTGAAAAGACTGTAATGTAGGCTGGTCAGAAACATAAAGGTCATTAGTTCCTCCATCTTCCTTTACCTATTTACTTAGGGAACCAAATCCATGAAAAAAACAAAAAAAACAAAAAAAACAAAAAAAAACAAAAAAAAAAAACTTTGACCAGAGGTCTCCTGGAGACAGTAACAGAGCAATCAGGAGAAATAACAGTATCTAAGTCAGTTTTCCACACTATGGCAGAATACTTGAGACTGGGTAATTAATAAATAGAAATTTATTGGCTCAGGGCTTTGCACCCTGGGAGCCCCAAGAGCAAGGGACTACAACTGGGGATGAGCTTCTTGCTGTTTAACATGGTATAGTGATATATGGTGAGAAAGTTTGGAGCCACGGAACAAGAGATAGCCGAACTTGACTTCAAAAGAAGCCAGTCTACTCTCCAGGTGACTAGCCTGTCAGTGCTGAGGCTAGCCATTGGGAGCAGAGCTCTCATGGCCTAACAGCTCTCCTTAGAGTCCCTACTTTCCCCACACTGCTGTGTTGAAGAGTTAGTTTCTAGTCTGTGAACCTTGCGAGACATATTCAAAATAGAATAAGAACATCTGCCCGGCCCAGCCTTGACCCAGGACCTAAACTTGAACTCCAAAGACAAGGGAACTGTAGTCAGAAAAGGCACAGGGTATAGAGTAATCAGATGGGAGCCTGTTCTGCAACCCTTGTAGCAAAATGTGACTGTAACGAACAGTCTCCGTATGTTGTAGAACATTCTAAGTGATATACATTGTAGCTCCTTTGGCCATATTTTTTTTTTTCTGCTGCTGTTTTACTCTGTAGCCCAGCCTAGCCTGAAACTCACAGCAATCCCCCTGCTTCAGCTTCCCATGGACCAGGATTATAGATTTGAGCCACCAGGCTCAGACTTTTGTTATTGTTGTTGCTTTAAGTAAGGTCTCACTATATCATCCAAAGCTTGCCTTGGATATTAGAGCCTCTTGCTTCAGGCTCCCATCCTTTACTGGTCATATCTGGAGTTAATGGGCTTTGTAAATGCTGGAGGCAGAGTGCAGGCTTCGGGAACAGTAGTAATCCGTCCTAGGGGAGTTGGTAGAGAGCAGCAGTGTTGGGGCTGGGACTGGAGTGGGGAAATGTCTGAAATTTCACTAGGCATCACCTTCTGACATCTGGCTTAGCTCAGGGTGAGTGCTAGGAGTGTGGAGAGGCCTTCTGCCATCTGCGGGAGACTTAGGTGCAGCTCTGTATGAAGAAGACTTCTCCCTTTGGAGGTCCTTGGTGAAGAAGACAGTCCTTGCTTGTCCAAACTGTTTGTTCACAGTGGACAAGGGTACACATGATTTACTCAGGGTGAACCAGAGATGAAATACCTTTTGCAGGAAGGGATACCCAGGAAGGGAAGCTCATTGTTTAGATACCTGGGGCCTACCTAGATGCCTCATTAAAATGGAGGACTCTGGGATTCCATGCTACATGACCAATTGTCATGGTCCTCTCTGGGAATGTCATGGTAACGTACTCCAAGACAGGCTGAAGATTAATGTCTGGTGCTTATAGAGCAACTAACTTTTTACTATGCTTTATTTATTTATTTTGCCACTACTGGGAATTGAACCTAGGACCTCGTATATGTATGTGATCAAGCCCTCTCCTACTGAGCTATACCTCCTAAGAGTAATTATGATTTTATATAATATCCAAGTCATATAGCTCCAGCCTCCATCCCAGGTTTCATGGGGGAATCGAACCTCCTGCTACTACTCCTGAGACTGCCAGGACATTCTCATTTCCAAGCTTTCTCTCCCCACAGTTCCTGCTGAGATCAAATTCTTGGTTGGTACCATGTTTTAACTTTCCACTCAAAGCACAGTTTTTCGTTTACCCTGCTTTCCTTAGGTAGATCCTACCTCCATTTGTTCCCCAGACACCACTTAACTTCTGCTCACTAATGGTGTGGTGGGTGGTGTTAGCATATCTGGCTTGCTTTCACCGAAAATTTGAGTGCAGCAGAAGGGAATTAGAGTTCTCTCCTAGCCCTCAAATGCACCAGCAGCTCACAACAGACAAGTTCTTGTAAGTTTTTAAACACGTTTCTGGTAGGTTCTGAGGCTTCTTCCTGTTTCCCCTGGAAACTCCCTTTTGTGTCCTGCAGCCAGCCTCCTAAGCATCAGAGCTGACTTGACTCCACTTCTTTCAGTCTAGCTCTGGATCTGGAATCAAACTTATTCCTGCTTCCAGAGCGGTCTTGGGGAACAGTTACCCAAGGGAGTGAGGGAAAGACGCTGTGAGTTAGTCTCATCCCACTTGAGGCTGTGTGACTACCAGTGAGCGATGGAGCCATTTTGCACTGAGGATCTGCATGTGTGTGCTGGGATTGAGCCCAGCATCTTGCCCTTAAAAGGCAAGTGCATTCTGTGCTCCAGGTCTTGAACCTAGGTGTTCTTGTCTGTGTGGAAGCTGGGGGGATAGTAGCAGCATAAGCCCCAGGATTAAGAGTGATGATTTGGTACCCATAAGTCACATAGGATTGGGTCAGAGGTTAATGTGGCTTTGTTAATGGTCTTTCTCTGATTTCCTAACTTCGGGCATTCATCCTGTCCAGTAGGGATCCCCATAACCCATCTCCTCCTGGCCCACAAGGAGGTAAGAATTGTTCCTCCAGCCTCCTGAGACACATTTGAAGGCTTCTTGTGGGTGGTCTTTTCTCACTGTAATGGCCAGTCATCAGAAACCAGCTATGCCTGGCCATGCTAGGAGAAGCAGAGACCATAGCTCTGGTGCCTGCTGCCATTAGTTTGACCTGCGTCAGATCTGGTTAGGGTTCACATCACATGTGGTTGCAACACTGAGACAGGATTTCCCTTGAGAAGACTGGGGGTGAGTGGGCAGGAAGGGATGGGAGGGTGAGAAACGAAGAAGCCCGCTAGATTTAAATAAGTACTGAGGTATGTTACAGCTGGTACTCGATGCATGTGTATAAGTACAGAGAGATGCTGGGCAGGGCTTTTAGGGATGAAGGCATAGCGGTGGGTAAGGGAAAGCTTGGAAGCCTTGCTGAGGCGACCATCTGGTACACTGAACCCAGAGTCAAGGGCAACATCTGTCAGAGTCCTTTCACAGTGGGAGGGCTCTCCAAGGTCTCCCACCCACCAGTGTTCCATCCACACCTGGAGGCTTTGCCACAACTTCTCCCTAACCTCAGGACCCGGCCATCTTGGCTATCTGCCCCAGAACAGCCACAGAGATTATAATGTTCAACCACTTTCTGCCTTTCTCCTGCTCCACGAAGACTGCATGCCTCAGATGCAGGTGACTTGTGTCCAGAGGTGCTTTTGTAGCATGTGTGGTGACAGTGACCTGCCTGAATGGTACAGAGGAAGGCAAGGGCTTCTAGGCACCCCAGTCATCTAGGAGGACATGCAGCTAGAGTGCTTTCCGGAGATGGGGCACCTACAGGTACCCATGTGGAAATGGACCTAGGAACAAGAACAGCTACCCAGCAGAGGATGGAAATGTCCCGTTTGCTTGTGCATGGGAAGTCTAGGGTGGCACTTGCTAATCCTGGGTGGCTTGTGGAAGAAGGATGCTGCAGAGAGAACAAACATCCCCCTTCCCCCAGCCCTATGCTATTTACAGAAGGGAAGAGGGACAGAGAGCAAAGAGGATTACTGAATGCCAGCCCTGAGCCAGGCAGCCCTCTGGGCTTTAAGGTGTATTGAGCACTGAATGGCACCCTCGAGGTCCCCCAGCTATTACGTACAGTGCTGCCCAGTCCTCGTAGCTCTGTAGGGTGTGCCTCTTTGTTCCCCATTTATGGATGGCAAACCTGAGTTCCAGCCAAGAGAAATAATTAGTGGAGATGAAGTAAAAATATAACACAACCTATCTTGTTCCAAAACCTGCATGCCGGTGTGATGCAGATCCTCCCCAGGGCCAAAAACAGTGAGTCACACCAGGTCAGGGTAAAGGTGGGGAGAGAGCAGTGGCTAGGGAGGGAAAGAAGCTGGTGACATTTCCCAGGACCAGGCTGCCCAGGTAGCTATCCATCTGGAGCAGGGGACCAGGAGATGCTGATGGTTTCCTAGGCTTAGAGCTAGAAAGTAGGTGCTGGGTGAAAGACAGGAGTGGGGGAAGCTAAGGGGCGGTTGGGGGTGAGGGAGGGGTGAGGGGTTGAGGAGTGGGTGGGGGTTGGAGATTAGGGAGTGGGTGGGGGTTGAGTGGGGAGCTTGAGGAATGGAGTGGAGGGTTGCGGGGCTGGGGATGGAGGGCGGAGAGATGGGGCACACACTTAACTCTCTGGCCATACCTGGGGTGGACTTAGGTGAGCACAGCTTCAGAGAGTGTGTTTGTCCCAGAGGGAGAAGCAGCTCAGCTCCCAGCAGTACTAAGGATGGAGGCTCTGCCAGTGAGTCTATGCATGTTTATTTGCCCTTGTTGTTGCCAGTGTTACAACCACGTTCTCTGACTGCTGTGCCTTCAGGCGGAAAGCAATGCAGAAGGGCACCTAATTCAGAACAAGTCAGTTCCTGTTTCCAGGTCAGAGTTGAAGGTGTCAAAAACCCCAGGCTCTGCCTGCCAGTGCCGATGACCACTGGCCTCTGTTGACATTCTCTGCAAGGAAAGTAGAGTGTGTCATTTTTCCTAGCAGTGGAAGTCTGAAAGACTCACTTAGCAACCTTGGCCATGTCACTAATTTGCTGGTAATTGAAACCTACGAGCTGAGGTAGAGATCCAGGAACCAAACGGCAGAAGTGAAGGTCCCTCCTCATGCAGACCATCTCACTGCATGAAACCAGGCATGTCGGGGCTCAGATCTGTACCAGGGAGTTTATAATTCAAAGCCAAGAAGAAGTGTCATCTACACCTAGAACTGTAATAGACAAGGCCTATGCTACCCACGCAAGCCATACAAGATCAGAAGAAATCACAGACATGAGGTGACTTCTTGATGGAAGCACTCAAGCCAAGTTTGGGAAACAGAGCCCCAGATCCGATGAGGGAAATGAATCAGACTCAGATAACCTGGGGATGATCAGTGAAAGTCAGCCAGTGTTGAAACTGCCCACATTATTATCATGATTGTAATTAACTTTTGTTTAGACAGAGGCTCACTATGTAGCCCAGGCTGGCTTGGCTTATGGTCCTCTTGCCCCCGCCTCTCAGATCCTGTGATTCCAGGCATGCCCACTCTCCCCGGTTCCTTATCATCATCTCTAATGTTGCTCTTATTGTTAGCTGGCTCAGAACAGCCATTAGAGCCAGAGGTAAGAATAATTCATTTAAGATATGGAACAGGACTTTAAAATTTGGTTAGAGTTTTTTTGTTTTGTTTTGTTTTTCTTTTTTCTTTTTTAATTTTAGACTAGAGGTCTGAGCTAGGTTTTAGAAATGCCTTAGAGATTGTGGGTATTGTTCCCAGAGCTAATGCTTCCATGGCTGGCTATCTCATAAATAATTTCTTTACCTACACAAATAGTAAAGCTCTCAGCCGAATAAGCTCTGCTCCCAGCATTTCATGTCTCCCAAGGAAACAATGCTCATACCACCATTGGAGGCCGTGTAGACTCCATGGATGACTGTATTCATCATTCATCTCTGTATTTTAGAAAGACAATTCCACAGACAGCCTGTATGCACATTTTAAATTCTGTTAATATTGTACTTGGATATTCTTTTTTTCTTTCTACCCCCTCCCCTCACAAGACAGGATTTCTCTGTGTAGCCCTGGATGTCTTAGCACTCCCTCTGTAGACCAGACTGGCTTTGAACTCACAGAAATACGCTTGCTTCTGCCTCCTGAGTGCTAGAATCAAAGGCGTGTGCCGCTGCTGCCACCACCACCGCCACCGCCACCGCCACCGCCACCACCACCACCGGCTTATTTAAAAATTCTTGCTAGTGTTTCTTCTATTATGTTTCTTTCTTAATCTTCTCTTCTACTTCTCATCTTGTTTCAGTGAGCCTCACTCTGCACCTGAGTGAATGGTGGACAAACACCATTTGAGTTTCTAAAAGTCAGTAGGTGAAGGGTTATGACTTATGCAAGAGATTTAGGACAATATATTATGTCCCATTTGCAGTTCCTGTCTCTATTCTCTGGAATAGGACAGAGAGAAAATGAGAACTCCACACAGTCCTTAGGGGATTCTTCAGTCTCTGTTAGGCTTTTTGAGACATAGTCTAAGTGACCCAAGCGTTCTCAAACTCATTAGTGCTGAGAGTTCAGGTGTATGCCACCGCACCCAGCTTTTAAAGTCTTCTTAAAGGCAGGGTTGTGTGTCTCAGATGAATGCCCTGAGAGCAAGAGGAACAGTGGTTGTTTAATGGACTTAAGGTGGGACGGCTCAGCTGCCACCTGTCCAGGGTAAGGAGACAATGGTGACGTCATCCAGTACCATTTCAATGTGGACAAATGGCTACCACAAACATGCACCTTAGATCTTATTGCCTCTGCAAAGAAATGACTATGGTTGAATCTAGATAAAAATTTAACTCTTTTGGTGAAATAAAGACTGAGATTCAGTGGGGATATAGAAAAGTATTTAGTATGGACCTTGATTTAGAACCAATACTTGGCAGTGTTAAAGGTGTGTTTATTTGGTAGGCCATCTGCCTGGGGTTCTAATAGTCTTTAAAGAATTTGAATAATACTCTTAGATTATTTCTATGCTGTATGTGTGTGGGGATGGGGGTGTTCTTACTTTCGTAGTCCTGGATAGTTTTGAACTTGGAGCATTCTTCTGGCCTCTGCCTCTTGAATGGTAGAGTTATGGGTTCATGTCCCACCCAGTGAACCCAGAGATTCTTTTCTATGTCACAAGTTTTTATTCTGACCCTGCCTTAGGGCCCAGCGCTGGACTGCCACTGTTCCTGGGATGCCAGGAAATGTTGATTATTACATCCCAAGTTTACATGAAGAGTAAAGAGCCGGGAAAGCAGCACATGGCTGTCAGGGCTGGGCCTGTCCACGGAAAGCCCCTAAACAAATGTCAACTGAAAGTCCTCAGGTCTTGTACCACAAGAGCAGATAAAGAAGGATTGTTTAGCAAGTAGAACTGGCACCGAGTAAAAGAAAGATTATGTAAATATTGTGCCATTAAGTATCTTGGAACCCCAAACCTGGACATAAGCCTGGGGCAAGTGGCTTGCTGAGTGAAAGAAAGGTTATCTAGCCAAAAGGAGGGGCCTGTGCCTGTAATCCAGCTCTCAGATGCTGGCAGGAGGAGCCTGAACTCAAGGCGAGGCTGGGCTACATAGTGAAGAAAAGAGAGGCATGGGGTGAGAACAAGGAGTCAGAGGGGATAAGGTGGGTGGGGCTACACCTCAGTTGGCAGAGTGCTTGCCTAGTGTACAGGAAGCCTCAAGTTCCATCCTTAGGACCACGTGAACTAGGCATAATGGGGTCACACCTGTAATTCTAGCACATGGAGGCAGGAAAGCCAGGAGTTCAAGACTGGCCTAGGCTACCTTGCATGTTCAAGGTCAGACTTGGCTGCCTGAGACACGGTCTCAAAAGAAAGAAAAAAGAAATGAAAGGAAGAATGAAAACATAGATAGAAGGAAAGAGAAAGGAAAGAAAGATTACCTGGTATCTAATTGCTCTGGGTGCTTCATGGCCCCTGGTTCTGGCACCTGGGACCTGGGGACACAATTACCATGCTTGGTACTTCCAGTTTAGGAGCAAAGAGAGGACCTGGGGGTTGATGTTGTGCTGTGTTCGATCTGTAATTGTCTATACTTTCATTACTCTAGTATGGAAATGAGATTCATGCGAGCAATGAATCCTAGCCTATTCTTTCTTTATTTTTGCATGTGTATGGTATGCATGCATATGTGTATTCACACATGTGGGTGCATTGTATGTATGCATGTATGTATGTATATATGTATGCATGTATGTGTGCATGTACATATGCATGCATGCACGTATGCATGTATATATGTATGCCGAAGGTTGACCTTAGGTGTCTCCTCCCATTGCTCTCCACCTTACAAAGTGAGGCAGGGTCTCTTGCTGAGCCAGGAACCTCCTGTTTCAGCTACTCTGGCTTGTCAGCTTGCTTGGGAATTACATCTCAGACTCTTGTGTGTTGGAATGTTCATTTGATGTTTACATAGATTGTGGGGATCTGAGTGCTGGTTCTCAGGCTCTGCACAGAAAGCTCTTTCATTATCCACTTAGCTATGTCTCCAGGACCCTGCCCATCTACCCTACTCTGTAGAGCAAGTTAACAGCTAAAATACACAAGTCAGTTCTACTCCATGTCATGTCTTATTGTCATTTAAAGTAGTAGAATTAATTACTGATTTAGTAGAACCCATGTGTAACTGGGAGAGGGGGGTCATAACCCACCCCCAGGACTAATTTCTATCTAAGGACAAGTGTATTAGTTATTTTCTCCATTAGTGTGATGAAATACTCCATCAAAAGCAACTGGAGGGAAGGATTTATTTTGGCTCACAGTTTTAGGGAATACAGTTGACCGTGGTGGAAGGGTATGGCAACCAGGTGCATGGTTGCTGGTCACACTGCAGACTCTGTCAGGAAGCAAAGAGGGGAGAATGGTGGGGTTTCCCTTCTTTCGTTTTTACTTGGTACATAACGCCAGCCCATATTATGGTGCTACCTGCCTCCAGAATGTGTCTTCCCTCATTAACTGAACTTCTCAGCAACCATCTGATAGACACGTCTTAGGGGCTTATGTTGCTGTGATGAAACACCATGACCAAAAGCAACTTGAGGAGTGAAGAGTCTGTTTCATGCTACACTTGCAGTAACTGTCACTAAAGGATGTTAAGCCAGGAGCTGATGCAGGGGCCATGCTTACTGGCTTGCTCCTCATGGCTTGCCGAGCCTGCTTTCTCCAAGGTGATTCTAAATCCAGTCAAGAGAACAATGAAGGTCAACCAACATGGTAAAAGGTAAAGTTGGAATGTAAGCTGGCTGTGCAAGTTCAAGGCCTGCTTCGGCTACAAAGTAAGACTGTCTTTTAAAAGAAGTTAGCATTCTTAATAATGGTGTCATCAGACTGGGTGGCGGTGGTGGTGGTGGCACATGCCTTTAATCACAGCACTCAGGAGGCAGAGGCAGGTGGATCTCAATGAGTTCGAGGTCAGCCTGCTCTACCAAGTTCGAGGACAGCCAGGGCTACACAGAGAAACCCTGTCTTTAACCCCACTTCCCCCAAAATTATGTCATTAATGTAAGTTTACAGGGGTCGAGCTCACTGATGAGATGTCGCCAAGTCTCAGGCCACCCCCTGCCTGTTGCCTGCCCTCTGGTCATAGGAATCTATGTCTGTATTTGCTTAAGAAAGCCTGCCCAACTTTGGCAGGCTGGAGTAAGAGTGCCAATGGAGGCTTGCATGCCATATGTCTACATTTTTAAAAAGCTCTGCATCTAGCTAAGAAGCTGCAATATAAAATATGTTATGTCCTATTGCCTTGGAAAACATATCTTCAGGAAAACCCAGAATAGCAAGTTTGAATATAGAATTCTTCAACTCTTTAAGTTTTGCCTATTTTCCACAGAGGGCCCTTCTCTGTTTTGTGAAATCTTTGTTGTGATGAAACACACCTGAGGAAGTCAACTGAAAGAAGCAAAGACTGGGTTTGATTCGGGGCTTCAGAGGGGGTCAGTTGATGGTCACTCAGCTCCCTCTGCTCCTCTCATTCTCGAGCAGAACACTGGTGTGAACAGATGGTGGAACCAAGTTGCCAGGAGAGAGAAAGAAAGAGAGAGAGAGAGAGAGAGGCAGAGAGAGACAGAGACAGAGAGAGGCAGAGAGAGACAGAGACAGAGAGAGACAGAGAGAAAGAGACAGAGAGAGAGACAGAGAGAGACAGAGAGACAGAGAGACATACACAGAGAGACAGAGAAAGACAGAGACAGATAGAGACAGACAGACAGACAGACAGACAGACAGACAGACAGACAGACTAAGAGACAGACTGAGACTAGAGGGAGACCGAGACCAAGACAGGGGGACCGGAGGTGTAACTTTATTTTTTTTTAAAAAACCTATTTTTAATGATGGTTCTTAAATGCTTTAACCTCCTTTTTAGCGCACCACCCACCAGAGGTAGTGGGAAAGGAAGGATATGGGGGAAGCAGACCTGTTCTTTGGAGAAACTCCCATCTGTGTTGTCTGGAAATCGGCAGTTCACAGGTCAGCAGCAGCAGCTCGATCCACTTGCAAACACTTCACGGATACACCAGCAGTCTAGTTCAGTAGAGTTGGGACATGAATGAGCAGTGGTGGCACTACCTAGCAGAGACAGCCAGGCCTCAGCAGGAGTCAGCAGGAGGGACCAGGAGGAATGCCAGGAGAAGTTCTCAGCTGTGCCTCTCTGAGGGAAGGGAAGATCAGTGAAGACTGGAGACCCACAAGCATTGCACAGCTAGCTCTATCAGCAGGCTTAGCTCAGCCTCTGTCACTGTCTGTTGGGTCCTTTAGTACTGTCTCCAAACATCACGTGTCCTCTGTGTGTTTTGCCTCAGCATCTGCACTTGTCTCAGCTGACATTATTCTGCCAATCAGCCCAAGTCCACAGAAGCAGCAAGAAACTGCAGCACACCACCGGAAGTTTTTCTGTGTGCTTCTCTCTATGGAGTCCCAGCAAATGCAGTTCAACTACGCTGTGTAAGGCAGATCCATACATGTGTGTCATTAGCAAAGAATCTTTCATCACATGTCCTTTCACATGCTTGCTTTAGCAGAACATCCTCTCTCCTGTGTCTGCTTCAGCGAAACGTTCCTTCATGAGTCTGCCTTAGCCTGTCACGCCTGTGTCCACTTTAACAAAACGTTTCTTCATATGTTTGCCCAGCAAAAAACTGACTTTCCAAGGAACCCTTAAGTTTCCACTTCACAGGAGACTGAGACAGAAACAAAGATGCGGGGGCAGAGGCAGACAGGGAGACAGAGTGAGATAATACCCTTCAAGGGTTCCACTACGAAGACTTACTTTCTTCAGCTAGCTCTGCCTCCTTGCCTCCTGACAGCCCATTAATCTATAAATTCATCAGTGGATTAGGCCCCCCATAATCCAATCATCCCCAGAGGCTCTACCTCTGAACACTGACCATTGGGGTCCAACCTTTTGAGGAACATTTTTAAGTCCAAACCACTGTGTCTACTCTCCCCCAAAACAGGACCATGTATTAAAACATCCCCATGTGAATATTTCATTCTGTATATACAGCTATCTGCAGGTCATGTCTCAGGCCTAGGACTGAACACAGCCAAGGGACAATCTGTCTTTGGAGCTCAGGAATGCGAAAATCCCTGAAGAGGGTTCAGGGCACAGGGGAATTCAGGGATCCTGGGTACTAAGGAGAGGTCTGGACCGTGATGAAGAGCACTGAGCATAAACATTCCCTGTCCTCTGTGATGGGGTCCACCATGGGAAATGATGCCCAAGGAGGGGAGAGGGAGACCCCCTAAATCATGGTGGGTCTAAAGAAGCAGCTCCTTTGTCTTGGGTGTTTCTGCTGGTTTTAGCTTAAGGGCACAGAATTTGTAGGAAGAAGAGACAAAGGAGAGTCTCTTCTAACTCCTGGAATTGTTTTCAGACTTTATTACACAAGGGCCCTGGTAGTTGATGAAATTTGGTCTGAGGAGAAACTTGCTTTGTGAGACAAGGGGTTCGGGGTCTAACTGTGTAGCCCTAGCTGGTCTTGACTCTGTCCTTGTCTCCCTAGTACAGAGACTACAAGCATGCACCGTCACGCTTGCCCTGAAACACGCTTTTACTGTAATGGATCTATTTGCTAGCAACATTCTCAGGTGGGATGTATAGCTCCCTCTGTGTTCAGCCACAGGAGGAGACTTACCTTTTCTATTATTAGCAGTGGTCCCAAACCTATGGGTCATGACACTGTTGAGGGTCACATATCAGATACCCTGCACATCATATTTCTGTTGCAATTCCTAACAGGAACAAAATTACAGTTATGAAGTAGCAACAAAATAATTTTATGGCTGGGAGTCAGGAGAACGAGAGAAATTGTATTCAAGGATTGCAGCATCAGGAAGATCGAGGATCCATGTAAAACCAAGCATAGTTCCAGACTTCATTTGCACTGGCCCCTGTGCCTGCTGGACTCTGCGTGTGCTCAATGAATGATTAGTTGGGTCCATTGACAGTTTCTATCTCCCCCAGAGCCTCAGAAATGGAGTTCTTATGCTGTTGTCTGCATTCATGAGCATGCGTTCCTCTCAGCCCTCCATAAGGATTCTGATGCCACTGGATTTTGAGTCCGAGGGTGAGGGAAGGGAGGTGGCAGAGGGAAGGCAGGAGGAAAGCCCTGGGAGACAGTTAGTTGCTGGACTCAGTGGCAGCTAAGAGTTTATAAGGCATTATGGTTTAGAAATGATGTCTCTCCCAATGACCTATGAACTAGGGCCTGGTCTCTGTCTTAGTTTGGGTTTCGTTGCTGTGAAGAAACTCTATGATCAAGGTAACTCAAGGGACAACGTTTAATTGGGGCTGGCATACAGTTTCAGAGGTTCAGTCCATTACCATCGTGGTGGGAAGCGTGGTAGGATCCAGTGGTGATTTAGAAGGAGCTGAGTGTTTTGCATCTTGATCCAAAGGCAGGCAGAAGACTGGGCTCTGCAGGCAGCCAGGAAGAGGCTTTCTTCTGCACTAGATGGAATGTGAGCATAGGGCCTTAAAGCCCACCCCCACAGTGACACACTTCCTCCAACAGGGCCATGCCTCCTAGTACTATCACTTCCTGTGGGACAAGCATCCAAACATGTGAGTCTATGAGGACCAAACCTATTCAAATCACTGGTCTTCAGTGCAGTGTGGGGCAGGCCTTGAGAGATGGTTAGGTCAGGCAGCTACTAATCTCTTCAATAGATGAAACCAGAGGATCTCAACTTGTGGAATCAAATCCTCTCACAGGGATCATATATCACATATCCTGTATATCAAAAGTTTACATTATGATTCATCACAGGCACATAAGTACAGTTATGAAGTAGCAACATAAATAATTTTATGGTTGCGGGATCACACATGAGGAACTGTTTGAAAGAGTTGCAGCATTAGGAAGGTTGAGAGTCTCTGGATTAAACCATTGGTGGGAGCCTAATTCCAGGAAGTTGGTCCCTGGGGATAGGTGCTTTTAAAGGGTGGTTTGGGACCTTGCCCCTTCCTCTGACTCTTACATCTTGGTTGTCATGATATAAGTGGCTCTTCTCCACTATGTGCTTCTGACTTTGGGACGAGCAAACACAGACTTTTAGAACCAGGAACCAATTTTTCTTTCGATATTTTGTCATAACAAAAGAATTTTTAAAAATCCTCTTCCTTTTTTTCACATCAGCTTCTTTATCTTGTCAAATGTCCAGGAGATGACTCAGTCTGTAAAATGCTTGCCAAATATGAAAGAGGACTCCCGAGCTATGTGTACAAGGCCAGGTGTAATCTGTGCACACTTACAATCTTAGTGCCAAGGAGGCCTAAGTATGAAGATCCCCGGGGCTTGCTGCTCAGCTGGTCTTGCTAAAGGAGTGGTCCCCAGGGTCAGTGAGAGACTACAAGGTAGAGATTGAAGATGACACCTGATGTCAACATTTGGCTTTACCATGCACTCCCACACAAGTGTGCACACATACACACGCCTATATGATATATACACAAAATACACACGCCTATATAATATATACACAAAAAATTAAAAACAGTAAAATTACGAGTATAAATTAAATCTCTGAATTCCTTTTTACTGTCCAAATTCTTAGGTCGTATGACTCTGGTTGGTTATTAAGCCCTCTGATGTCAACAAAACTAAGTCCTTCCTTTCCTCTCATGCATAAATGGACCTTATTCTCCAGGCACAACAGAGAACCTTTGTCCCGAGTCCATTTGTCCTGAATCACTAGTGATAAGAGTCCTTCCACTCATTTCTAGCAGCCAGCCTGAACGGTCCTGCAGATTTCAATGTAACTGAACATTTCCTTTACCTCCACACTAGTTTAACTAAGCACTCACTTTTGTGGACATAGGTGCCGTGATACTCGGAGGGCTGTGTGGGTTACACATTTAGACATAATTTAAGGCAGAACTCATTTCCTCTCGCCTGGTGTATGTACTCCCTCCAGCCCTACCACCTCCCTTTTCAGACAAAGTAACTAAGGGAGAATCAACTTCAATGTATTGTAGATGTCCATTCCACCCCTGCTTTGAGAAATCACTCTGCACCAGAGGTGAATAAAGCCTAGGCGGTGGCTAGACAGGAAGATCCTCCACCTGCCTGCTCTGTCACAGCTGGCCCAGGAACCTGAGCATCGAGGCTGTTGGGAGGGAGACAAAGTTCAAGCTTGTGTATGTATCTCAGACCCATAGTCCCGATAACTTGGTATCTTAGTTAGAGTTTCCATTGCTGTGAAGAGACACCATGACCAAGGCAACTCTTAAAAGGAAAACATTTCATCAGGCTGGCTTACAGTTTCAGAGGTTCAGTCCATTATCATCATGGTGGGAAGCATGGCAGCATGCAGGCAGACATGGTGCTGGAGGAGGTGTTGAGAGTTCTACATCTTGATCTGAAGACATCCAGGAAGAGATTATCTTCTGCAGTCATCCAGGCAGAGGGTCTCTACCACACTGGGTGGAGCTTGAGCACCAGGAGCCCTCAAAGCCTGTCTATACAGTGACACACTTCCTCCAACAAGGCCACACGTCCTAACAGTGCCACGTCCCATGGGCCAAGCGTATTCAAACCACCACACTTGGTGAGTTTCAGAGATGAGGAGGAGGCTTTTATGAATGCAAGTGATGAAAGGAAGCCTCGCCCAGGGATGGCTCCCTCCCCAAGGCCTCTCTTCAGTGTCTTTTCTCATCCCAAGGGTCCACTGTAGTTCTTCTGTAAGACTTCTCCTCCTCCTCCTCTTCCTCTTCTTCCTCCTCTTCCTCCTCCTCCTCTTCCTCCTCTTCCTCCTCCTCCAGCCACTGTGGCCAGCTCATGTCCCACAGGTGTTCCTCCATACGACTATGGTTACCCCCTTCTACATTCCTACTTCTCTGTGTGACTCTGTGAGGAAACTGTTCTCATAAGGCCTCAGGAATGCGAGCACCTGAGGGCCTCTCAGCTGATCATCAGAGATGAACAGCATTCCATTTCCATAAGCGAACATTGGATGCTGAATAATGAATAAGCAATGAAAACCGACTTCCCATAATTCTCATGTCTGGGAAATCCAAAGCCAAGCTATCATAGCTTTGGTGTCTGGTGAGGCCTGCTGTGAGTGAGAGGGCACTCGGAACAGTGTCATCACATGGGAAGGTGGCAGGGTCGAGCGCAATACTTCTTTTGTAAGACCCTTAATCCCGTTCATGAAAGGCATCATGGTCTAGTCACTCCTTAAAGGCACGACCTTTTAATACATTGACCTTGAAGATTAAGAGCCAGTGAGTGTTAGAGGGTCACAGACATTCAATCCACAGAATAAAGGAACGGGTAAGGGCCCTGTGTCCAGGAAGGCAGTTTGGTGGTCTTGTTTGAGTTACTCTCAAAAGTCTTTTTTTTGGACAAAGTTATAAAGCAGGGAATATGCTTCACCCTCAGCTTCCCTTTCTGGAGCATCCCTCTTTGTCTCCACCCCATCCCTGACCAAAACTCTTTCCTACTAACTCTCTCCACCAATGGCACCTTTCCCTTCTTCTTATCACACCAGGATATAAGCAATGGCTTTGCTCCTTCTCAGGGGTGTTGTCACAGTATACAGTGGGTGAAAGGGTCTATCCTCTGCTAAAGGAATATCAGGGCTATGGCAGGCAATGGGGGTGAATAACATGAAAAAGAGAGGCAGGAGTAAAGAAGTTTAGAGAGCCCGTTAAACTTTCCGTGCCACTGACAGATCAAATTCAAAGTTTGCGGAACGGTCAAAATGGCCTGCCATTTGTTTACTTTCTTGTTAGTTTGTTATCCTGTCTATTTTGATTTTTTTTTTTTTGGCTCCTTTTAATAGTGTATGTAGAATGGGCACAGGCACTAAGTAAAAAGCCCTACCTGGCTCCTCACTTGGGCCGCCAGGCTGCTTAAAACAGGGTGGACAAAAACCTGGCATTCCTGCTTTCCATTGGTATCTGGCTCCTTACTCTTAAAACCTCGGGTCAGACGCCTCCTTCCCTGAGCATGCGCAGTATATGCCGCTCAGGAGGTCTGTCTGGAAACCAGTGATTTAATGTATCTGTCTGCCTTCACAGCGGAGTCGCACATAGGTGGGAGCAAGCCAGGCATGCGTTTGCCCGCATTTCAGGCGCCCCTAAAGGTGCCTGAAAGTCTCCCAGTCTCAGTCTTGAACACGGTCCTGCTGTCACCTTAGAATCCAGAAAAAGCAGAGCTTGTCAGCCAGATCAGACTGTTGGTGAGCTCATCCGCCAAGGCTGAGCAACCGTCTCCTGGGAGTCAGATTGCGCCTCAAACAATACAGACTTTTTCAAGCTGTCTTGCAGAACCAGACCTGAGATAATGATCAATCGGACCACATTCTGACCGAGACTGCTTAATTATGCATAGCTCTTGCCTCCTGTCCTGATTCTTCCTCTATTTCAACCTAAAGCTCACGAGGATCCACCAAAGATGGGCTGAAACGCTCTCTTCGTCTTTCCCAAATGGCTATGTTGCTTAAACTCCTTCCCTGTCTTTTCACCGTTATTTACATTAGCTTTTTGGGGGTGAATGTCTGAAGTTGACATGTTGGAACCCCTGAGGTCGGCCTCAGGCCTAGGACTCTGGTTACCTAGAATTAAAATATATTTTTTAATTGCCTCTAATTTATAACTAAAGGAAAAGATTCCATACTTTAGCATGTCGACTCATCTCAGCAAGATCACCCTACACAGAGACGGTCTTTTTCTAACAGGTCATCTTAAATAGTGTAACTTGGTGGCAGTTGTTATTCAGGAATATTTAGGTGAATGAGAGTTTACAAATCTTCATTCTTCGCTGTGGAGAATGTGGTTCATATATCAGCAGTGTTGACATCATTTGGAGTTTGTTAGAATATGCTGACTCGCAGATACCACTTGCACCCCGGAAATCAAATCTTCATATTGTAGTGGTCCCAGGTAATCTGTAAGCAGCTTGTATCCTGAGGTCTACAAGACAAGCTTGCTATCTATTGGAATGCCCACTGTGTCTTAAGCTCTACGGTACCTGCCTGGTTCCCATTCTCAGAATCTTTGAACGTGTTTGGAGCAGGTAACTCTACTCAATTGTATATATTAAAAAAAAAAAAAAAAAGTTTGGGAACCATCAAAAGAGTTCATCTCTTTCCACTGGAGTGGTAAACCGGCCTATCCAAACTGTTGCCAGGGTGACACCAAGGTTCCGTACATAAAAAAACAATGTGACTGCACATTGTTATTTATTAACTATGATTAAACAGGCTACACTTACAAGATTTGTTCCAAGAAATTTGTTCCGGAAATCAAATCTTCGTATTCTAGTGGTCCCAGGAAATCTGTAAGCAGCTTATATCCTGAAGTCTACAAAACAAACAAGCTTCCAGGACTGTGAGCAGCCTAAACAGACTACGACAAGATGCATTACACTGAGCTAAGCTGCAGGCAGAATTCTGTGCTAGTCATTAGTCATTTAAAAAGAAGGACTCTCTGCTGGAAAAAAAAATGTTTCTGTAAGACTGGCCTATAGAAAAGTCTGTAAAATATTTTCAGGATTAGCGATTCATGTGAGAGGTCCTACCCCACTGTGAGCAGTGGCTCCCTGGTCAGATGGTCCTGGATTCTATAAAAAAGCAGGTCGAGGGAGCCATGGGGAGCAAGGCAGGAAGTAGCATTGTTCCGTGGCCTCTCCTTCAGTGTCTTCTTGGACTTTTGTCAATGGTAGACTGGTCAGGATGCATAAACCAAATGAGACTTTTCTCTTCAAGTTGATTCTGGCCACGGTTTCCATCGTAAAGACGGGGAATGATCTAGAATTGATTAGGACAGACACCAGGCTTATCATACACAGCCCACCAGTAGGACATTTGTAGTCTTGTGCAGAAGAGGATAGAGACATGGTCTCCTAGGAACACAGTCAGCACAACAAGACAGTTCGTCATCAGGGCCATGTTAATACGTAAAATCCAGATGCCAAGCGAGCACTATTAGACCAGTGCCTGTTTGAGGTGGACACTGTGAGCTCTCATCCTGACAGGCTCTGGACTCGCCCAGATATACCTGTGAGGGAACTTACTGATGACGTTAATTGAGGTGGGCAGACCTGTGTATCCTAAAGGTGGGTGGTTCTACTTCCAGGCTGGGTTCTAGGACTGAATAGAAAGGAGAAAGCCAGCTGATCATATGCATTCTATACAGTCTTGGGTTTTCCTGCCTCACTCTCTGACTCTGGATGTGTTGTGACCAGCTGCATCCAGCTCCTACCACCTCAACTACCCTGCTACAGCAGACTAGACTCTTGAACAGCAAACCAGAAGAGACCCTTCCCTGCTTGCTTTGTTTTTGTCTGGGTGTCTTTTCACAGCAACAGGGAAACAGAAACTAAGACACCTCTTTCGGGAACAGTTTGAATGTCCCTTTGGTTTTTCTGAATCATGAATAATTAACTTGAAACTGATATAATAAATTCCTAAACTCAAATGCAAAGAAAATATAAAAGAGTAATTTGTTACGTAAACGAACAGAAGTTTGGTTGTATGAGATGCTTTTTAACGTTCGCATAGAGGACTCATAAAAAATTACTCACGTGAAAGTCGATGTTCCTGAGGGGTTGGGGTCGTGGGTCTGTGGTAGAACACATGTGTAGGATGTTTGAGGGGCTAAGGTCAATCCCTAGCACCACCAGGGGGAGGAAAATTCACTTTTATCAGGGCAGACAGATGGAGACACTGTAACACTGCCCTGCAAGCTCCACTTTGAGCTGACAATGTAAGTTCTGACCCTAACAAAGCCCTGGTTTTCCTGAATTTTCATGAGGTTGCATTTCTAGAAGGCTTCGTGTATATTAAAATTGTACCAACAAGGCTTTGTATCTGAATATAAAAAGAAACTAGGTTTCAGGCTCAGGATTACACATAGGCTTGTCACCTGCCTGAGAGTCCAGCGGCGTTTTACAGTTGAGTGACGTATGTGATACTTTCTTCTGCAAGCTGTCCAGTATCATTGCTGCTGGTACGAGCAGGGCTCCATCCCAGCACTATGACAACCAGCAAAATCCATATCCATTTGGAGTGGGTAACAAGGCTCCTAATGAAAAATACTGGTAAAAGAGGTAAGTAAGTGGTGGTGTGGGTGTGGGTAGGGGTGTGGGTGAAGGAGGGGAAGGGTGGGAGGTGGGTAAGGGGTGGAGAGTGGGGGGTGGGGTGATGCAGAGCAAACTTCCACCAGCCCAGGATTCCCCCCACCCCCATATGCTGAAATGTAGATCAGAAGGTGTGGGGCAGGGTTTAAAATTTCTCGTCGTCTCTGTAAGGTCCCCAGACTGAGGCTCCAGCTTTCAGGAGAAGAAAGAACCATGGGTAGAGGAAGCAAAGACTTCACAAAGAAGGGAATACAAACAGATCTTTGAAGCAAGAATGGCCTGGAGCTGTCAACCTCCCCTGACGCCTAGCTGTGGGGAGAGAGGGGGAGGTGTCCAGAGCCCACCCTGCCTAAGCCAGTGAGCAGCTTGGAGCCAATAGCCGCAGTCTCCCGTTCAGCCTTCTCTGTAGGGGTTGAGTCTGGCAGACCCCAGCCAAGTTCATTTCCTTCAATAAATCCAGCAGCTTCCCCTTTGATAAATATTGTCAGAGCTGGAACATGTGGTGTTAACAAAATATGGTTTTAATTTGGGACCCGCTGCACTCACGGTTAAATACTTGTGTATACAATAGCAGCTTCACGGCCAGACAAGTTAATATGCCTAGGCTGAAAACGGCTAAGCCCATGAGGATTCAGTTATACACTTTTTTTTTTTCTGCTCTGAAAAGCAACCCAATCACCATCATCAATTTTAATACTCCAGGACTTCTCGTGAACGTGGAGGCTTTTAAAGGGCGGCCAGTTTTGCCTCTGTATCCAGTACAGAAACCACCCATTTGTTTCCTCGGTATTTATACCCACGTATTGTTATATGCTGTTTGATACTCAGAAAAAGGCATGCTGTTTTAATCAACAACTCAACGCGGCATTCAAACTTGATGGTGCATAGCCTCGTGGCAAACGCAGGAGGGGGTGGAGAGAGAAGACGGAGTTGGGGGAGGAAACCAGACTCGGAGTTAAACAACAGACAGGCTTGTTGTGGCGGGTCTCCGTCCTGGGAACAGAAACTCACAGAGTTTTTGTCAGGCTTGAGTGTGTCTGCCTTGGAACAGACCAGGGAGAGGAGAAAACTGGTTAGACCAGTTCCGATGTGGCCCCGGCAGTGGACAGTGCTGGTAACTGGACCTCCAAGGAGAGTGTGGGTAATGAAAGAAGCCTGCAGCTTTCAGACAGTGGGTCACAGGAACTGTGCGAGGCCACTTCCCAGCACACCGAGGATCACAGCATCTGGCTAAGTAACCTTACCGGGGAAACAGACCTAAGAAAGATCAGGAGCAGGTGTCCTGCAGGCAGTGGGCAACAGAGAAGGCGAAGAGTTTTGGTTCCTGGAGTCGGGGTACTCTCAGAAGACCGCAGCTTCCAGAAAAAGGGAGGGAAGTGAGCTGGGTCAAGCCGTAAAAAACAACAACAACAACAACAACAACAACAACAACAACAACAACAACACCACCAAAACTCAAAAACCAAACCCACCCAGGAACCAATGAATTAAAGCCTTAAAGGACTTTAGTTTTATTCCTAAATCACAAAGGGGGGCTGACAGGAATTCTTTAACCATCCTGGAGGTTAAACACATTTTCCCATTAGTTAATTTTTAATTAATTTACTTCAGATCCCAATTGCAACCTTTCCTCAGCCTCTTCCCACCGGGCCCCTCCCCCGACCCAGTTTTTAAAAACGTATTTTGGAGGCCGGGAGTGAAGTTTGGTCTTAGCATTCTCCAGGTTCCACGCTGTGCCTAGGATTGAAAAAAAAAAACATTTATTTTCCCTTTTATTATGTATTCATTTTGAGAGACCAAGACTACCATTCCCTGAGCAACAATTTCCCTGCTAATTATTCTCCATCAAATCCTTTGAAGGAATCATTAAACTCTGGTCTGAACTCTTTTCTTTTTGGTGCTGGGAACTGAATTCAGGGCCTATTCAGAGACGTCTTTAACCCTTAAACTTTGGGTGCATGTGCACGAGTATGTGTATTATTGTAAGATATTATGATACTGAAAGGCATTGACACAGATGGTTTTAATTTAATTAATTTTTCTTCATTTCTTCCTTTTCTTTTTTTGTTTTGTTTAGGATGGGGTTTCTCTGTGTAGCCCTGGCTTATCCTGGAACTCACACTGTAGACCAGGCCGGACTTGAACTCAGAGACCTGCTTGTCTTTGCCTCCCTAGTACATGTGCTGCCATGCCCAGATCTAATTTCCTTTTTTAATACAAGCTCTTGCTATGCAGCTGTTCTGACTGTCCTAGAACTCATCATGTAACTCAAGCCAGCCTTGCAAACACGGCAATCCTCCTGCTTCAGTCTCCTAAATTCTGGGATTTTGAGATGCACCACCGATCTCTAGCAACGGACATTCCTCTTTATGATGAAGGCAGGTTTTTTTTTTGTTTTTTTTTTCTGGGCTACTTAAAGCTATCTGTTTTAGCTGAAAGGTTTTAGGCACAGCCAATAGGTCTGAGCAGATAGGGAGCCCCCTAGGGCACCTTACAGAAGTCTCTGGAGTCTGCTGTTTTCTCTCATTTGTTGGATGAGGAGAGAGGGGCAGCATCCTTGCCCACCTCAAATGTGTTCGTTTGGAACCATGGAGACTTTAGGCACACAAACATTCGAGCCATTGGTACTTTTGGCATTGGCTTCTCTCTCCCTCCCCCCACACCCCCTTGGATTGCTTCCTCACTAATGGAAGGATCAGGAGAAGGGTTCGGTAGTTTATCTGAGAAAGAATTCAGACTTCTAATGGTATAGAGATTATGTGCCGTTAGTGGGTGAAGGGTTCCCACATACTCGTCCCAGCAATGAAACGCTATAGGGACAAGGGGTCAGTGGGCATTTAATACAAACCAAAGTTAGCAAGTAGAACAAGCCTCTAATTGGAGGCCTGGATTCCACATTAAGAGCCATTCTGCACCTGATACCTTTGAAAGATACCGCTGTGGCATCTAAATTTCATGGATCTCACTCACAGCAGGTCCCCAAGCACTCTATCCACGAAGCACTGATCCAGCCTGGCACCTGCTTCCTGCAGCCCAAGCCCGGGGACTGATGGGGGAAAGTCAGCACTTCTTTTGAAGGCTGTGGAGCTCTCTGATGTGTGCACATTTAACTCCCTCCTGGTACCCCAGCTCCATTCTCCTCCACATCCTTTTAGTGAGCTGTTGCAGTTTCTGCATCAATGTACCTCAGCCCTTCTAGTAACTAAGAACCAAGATTGTCATCAGGGAATGCCCCCTTCAGCCACAGGTCCAGAGGCGCAGATGTAATTGAACTCCTCTGGATGTGGGTGGAGCATCTGGGCGTCTAGGCCAATCATTTCATCTTTTTTCATGGCCATACGATTGGTCTAGACAGAGCCTATGAAAGATGGTGATTTTTTTTCTCCCTTGTTTCTGTTGGGTATCTGAGAGGATGGGAGCATCTCTTCTTGTTCCTTAAGGGCCATAGGAAGCCAACACGAATTCTAACCATGCAGTAGCCAGAGCTGAAAGCTGGAATGAAAACAAAATCTTTGCACCAGCTAGGAGCCGTGGTACACACCTCCGATCCCCGCACTCTACCGTGACTTCAAGGCCAGCCTGACTAACTTTGTGAGTTCCAGGACAGTCAGTACTGTTCAATGAGATCCTGTCTCAAACATGAATAAAACAAACTTGTGCATGTATGAACATATCAAAATCAAACCCATTATTTTCTAATGTCTATATCTACATACACATACATACAAACACACGCACATGCATACTATATGCATATCTATGCAAATGCATATCTACACAGACACACATACACATAAACACACACATGCACATGCATACTATACACATACACATGCACATACCTATAACTATGCATATACATACACACACATGCAAACACATGCACAAGCATACTATACACATACATATCTATGCCTATGCATATGACTATATATATGTATACTCATATGCATACATATGTGTTCTGATAATACTATCTGAGCCATGTTATTCCAGGAAACCAGCCCTATCATGAATCTTCACCTAGGTCAGTCTATAAATAACGTATTTTAGCTAAAAATCATGGTAGGTTTTCTATTGATTGCAATCAAAAGACAGACACACTCAACTTTTCTTTCTTTTCTTTTACCTCTCATTAACCCACATTAAAAAAACACTTTCCAGAAAGGTCATCTATTTCTAAATTATGTGGCTAATGGTGCATGCCTGGGATACCAGCTACTTAGGAAGCTGAACCTGGAAGATTATATGGTCAAGGAATACCTAGGTTATGGTGTAAAGTCAAGCCCAGCCTAGGCGATTTAGTAATACATAAAAATATTTTTAATTTATAAAACAATAAGTAAATGAGTCCCCAAATAAAAAGTCAACAGGACTAGAGATATAGCTGGTGGGGGTAGGGGGTAGGGCTGTCGTTCAGTCACCACCACTTGAGGACACAACAAACAGGACTGGGGAACAGGAAATAGAACTACACGGACAGAATAGTTAGGGAACAGGAAGTAGAACTACACGGACTGACTAGTTAGGGGACAGGAAGTAGAACTACACGGACTGACTAGTTAGGGGACAGGAAGTAGAACCACACAGACTAGTTCAAAGATGAGTCAGTCCTTAAGCAAGACTTTAGCTTCAACTATTAATCGAGTAAATATTAAGTTCATGAAAGACTTAAATGTTTGTTTGCAAAGAAACATGGGGAAACATGCTAGAGAAGACTCTTCCCATAATTCACTTTAATCATTTGTGTTTACTTAGTTTGAGCTATCCGGAAAAAAACAAACAAAATTGTAGATGCTAGCAAAACCATCCTAGATCTAGTACAAGTGGAAGACCTTATGTCAGTGTATGTACCTAGCTCTAAAATGGGCCCGTGACGGTGGGGGCATTGGTCAGGGACTCCTTATTTTTGTAATTGAGAAAGAAATCTCCTTTAGTAATGGCGAGTTACAGTACCATTTATTTTGCCACTAAGTATTCATGAGCAAGTCCATGGAGCCATTCTTGAGACTGTCTGCATTATGGGGCTTTCTCTACTACTGGATGTTTTTCTAGTTCCCCATAACAAGTTGAGATCTTCCAGGCAGCAATCTGTGTGCTGAGGCAGCTCATACTCATTTTATGGTGATATTAAACACGGTGTCTATAGCTGGGCATGGCGGTACACACTGATAATACCAATGACTGGGAGAGTCAAAAGTTCTAAGCCATCCAGCCTGCACTACATGGTGAGTTTCTGGCCAGCCTGGATTGCATGGTTAAACCAAGCCTTTAAAAATCAATTAATTAAAAAACAGATAGGTAGGTAGATGATAGCTACGTAGCTAGCTAGATGGTAGATAGATAGATAGATAGATAGATAGATAGATATCGAATGAATAGTAAAACATGGGCTTGGTGCACCCGCAGCACCACCTATGAAGTACCCAGTGCTCTAACAACAACAAAATTCAAAGCAGCAGTAGTACCAACTGGAGGACGAGACCCTGATTTTGACAAGCTGGGAATGATGGGAAGAATCTTGGTTGAAGTGTCTCCAGATGGCGATGACTTCTTTCTTACACAACTAATCTAGACCAACCTGTTTCTGCTAGAGGAAACAGTTCTGTGTTTTTCACGCCCAGTTGGAGTTGCGTTCTAAGTTAGCTAGTCTGCTCTGCCGTGCATCTATACTTCCTGGACAACGAGGGTAACAAAATAATGGCAGACACTCGCTAGTTGTTCAAGGACAGAGGGCAGCTCACAGTCTAAGACTTAGCAATCATGTTATGATGAGACATAAAGACTTTGGAGGAGGCTGAAGGAAGAACTGGTCAATTCATTTTACCACTTAATGCCAGTTTCTTTCTCTTCTCCTTTCTCCATACCAACATGTCCTTTTCCGAGACATGGTTTTATTATGTTTTTGTTTCTTTTACTGTTAGCTGCAGAATTGGTTTATCGTTGGTGTAACTGGAATCCCTGGAAGCTCTGTGCCATCAATTTTATTAGTTACAGATATCAGTTACACCGCACATACCTGGTGACCTTGGAGACATTCCAGCTGTTTATCAAGTCCATTCACTGCCCAGATGTGCTTAGCATGGGTGGAAAACAGTAGAAATCCCCAGAAAAGTGAGAAGGAGGTGAAAGGGCACAGAGAACACTACTGCAGGACAGTAATACTAACTTCAATGTCAAATGACATTGGCAATCTCTGGTGGTGGTGGTGGTGGTGGTGGTGGTGGTGGTGGTGGTGGGTTGTGGTGGTAATGTTGTGGATTGTGGTGGTGGTGGTAATGGTGGTCTTGGTAGTGGATGGTGGTGTACTGGTGATAGGTGGTGGCAGTGGTAGGGATTCTTTTCAAACCACAGTGTTTGCCAAACTAAGAAATAAAGGGGCAGAAGTAAATATCATGCCAGGTTTAGCAAACAGTAGCTGAAAGAAAGCCAAGGTCAGCCCTGAGTGTGGAGAAAATACTGCTGGTTAGGCATTGTTCTCTGGAGCCAGACTGCAAAGTGTCACCAAGCATGTGAAGGACACCTACCTTTGTGAAGCAGGAACCATGCCTTCTGAGAATAGACATTGATTCTAAAACCATTCAATCAGTGTTTCTTTTCACAAACCGTGGCCTGCACACACTCCCATGGCCGGCATATACTCTGATTGACCGCTTTGCTGTCTCTGCTCACATCGGTGCAGTTTTCTCTTCTGGTACCTTTGTTTCCTTGCCTGTGTTGAAGCTGTGCTCACCTAACAGACATTGTTTTTTTTTTGCAGCCTGGTGTTGTGTACTAAGATCAGGAAGCAGAGGTGTTGTCTCATAGGGTGCTGATGCAGCTTCAGGACATTGCTGTCACATGGCCTTGCCCTCTGAAACCCAAGCATTATTGTCCTTGTTCACTGGCTTGCCACTCTCCTTGCCAGAGAAAAGCCTCATGTTACACGGCCACAGAAAGTGGTGACCTCAGGACATAACCTCACCCAGTTAAGCTTCAAAGTTGTGAAAAGCAGTTAAAGAAAGGCTTAAGAAGGGAAGGCAACCATCAAAAAAGAAAGTTGACGAAAATGTATTTGAATGAGGGGCCAAGTTCCAGCCCCAGCAAGCAGCAGAACTTGGCAGCTTTGACCATGTGGATACAAGAAAAAGGTTGTGGGATCTCCCTCCATGGCTAAGGAAAGCTGTTGGGGTCAGATATACGTCATGGTGTTCCTGCATGGATACCTAGAGAGGCCATTGGTGTGTAGCTGTGAAGGTGAAGCCCAGGTTTATTGGAGGTCCCACGCTGTCAGAGTCGAGGGATATCTGTTGAGAAAAGCTGCTAACAGGGAGAGGAACCAGCCCAAGAGAGAGAAGTGTGCTGCAGTCACCACAGCTGAGAGGAGTTTGAGACCTAAAGAGTGCTTTGTCATCAGACATGGAGATGCAGAATTTGGAGTTTGCTTTACTGGTTTTCAGTCTTGCTTTGGTCCAGTATTTCCTAACCATGCTCCCTTTCCTTCCCTTTGAAATGATAATATATACTTTGTGCTATTGGCATGTTGGAAGTATGTAATCTACTTTTTGATTTTTATTTTACAGGGGTTACAGTTAAGTGATCGGAACATGGTCCCCTTGTTTCATTACACTATCACCAGCTTTCTGTTTTCCAGTGGTTTCCTTCATTGCCCAAGCTTGGCTGTCCTGGAACTTGCTCTGTAGACTGACCTTGAACTAGATATCTGCAAGCCTCTGTCTCCTGAGTGCTGGGATTAAATTTGTGTACCATCACTCCTGGACCTCGGCCTTTCTTTACCTTTTCACAAGCTCTCTAAGTTCTAGATTGTAGTTCATTCCACATGGAGTCAAGTTGACAGCTGAGAACAGCCATCACAATCTATGCCTTGTCAATTTGACAAACAATCATGTGTCCTTATGTCCAAATGAAAACAACAACCAGGTCATAATAATGCCTAGATATAATTATCCCTTGTTCAACTTTGAACACATAAACAGTGATCTTAGCTGAGTGGGATCTTGTCTTGAGGTCACCAATCCTTCAATCTGTTTATCCCCTTGAACTCAGGATTCAGCTCCATTGCACTTCCTGGTGCCCCTTCAATACTTGAACCATACATTTTGCGTTTTTCCTGTCTAAGCTTGCTATGCTTGATCAAAACACTCCTCATAAGAGTGAACTACAGGACAGAATCTAAACTTGGTTGATTTGAGATTCCTTTGTCAATGTAATTAATTTGAATATCTTCACCTTAGTCTCAGGCAGACTCTTCAGACAAGGGCAAAAAGCAGCCACATTCTTCACCAAAATATTACAAGTCTCTAGGCCACATAATAAAATTCTTCTGCTCTGAAACACCTAGAGTCAGGCCCCATGGTTCAAATCACCCTCAGCACCACTGTCTTCTACGCTTCTACCAGGATGGCTCATTAAACCCCATTTAAAGCACTGCACTGCCTTCCTAATTCAAAGTCCCTAAATCCATACTCTTCCAAACAAAAGTATGGTTAGGCCTACCACAACAATACCTTGGTCCCTGGCTCTAAGTTCTATCTTAACTAGAGTTTAATTGTTGTGAAGAGACACAATAAGCAAGACAACCTTTATAAAAGAAAACGTTTAACTGGGACTGGCTCACAATTTCAGAGGTTCAGTCTATTATCTTTATTGTGTAAGCATGGCAGTATGCAGACAGACATAGTGCTCTAGAAGGATCTGAGTGTTCTACATCTTAAACCAAAGGTAGCCAGGAGAAGACGCTCTTCTTCACTGGGTGGAGCTTAAGCATAGGACCTCAAAGTCCACACCCACAGTGACATACTTCCTTCAACAAGGCCACACTTCCTTATAGTGCCATTTTCCATGGGCCAAGCATATTCAAAGCACTACAACATTGAACTAAATGCATTTTGCATTATATGGCTGTAAGCCTACCTGGGCCAGGGATTGGACTGTGGTGTTTTGAATAAGTATGACCCCCATAGCTCATAGTTTTGAATGCCTAGTAACCGGTGGGTGGGCTTTGAGGTTTCAGAAGCCCAATCAGGCCCGCTCTTTCTCTGCAGATTAGGATGCAACTCTCAGCTATTGCTCCAGCACCACCCCTTGCCTGCCACCATGCTTCCTGTGCCATGTTCCCTCTCCCCATGGTGACAATGGACTAAACCTCTGAAAGTGTAAGTGAGCAGCCAATTAAATTCTTTCTTCTATAAGAGTTGCCTTGGTCATGATGTCTCTTCACAGCAACAGAACAGTAGTGACTTAAGATAGATTTCAATGTAAAATATGTTACTAATCGTCCATCCCATCTTTGACCTGTCTATCTTCTGTGAGTTCTCATCAGCATGTAAGAATTTGCTAATACTCCCGCTCTGAAAAACAGTCTCGAATCCACTCCTGGAGGCCAACATTTCTTTTGAGCTTCCTCTTCTTCCCTCTTCATTCTAAGCTGACAGGATGAGCCAAGCACATCCATGGCTTTCGTTGATTTACCAGCACCTCCAGCTGGCTTTGGCTACCACCCCTTCATTAGTACTGTCTCCTTTTAAGTACCCAGTGACCTCCAGGGCCCTAAATCTTGTGGCAGTCCTTGCTCTTCCTATTTTGGGGTTTCTTAACAGACTCCAGCAATGTTAATTATCTCTTCTTTGGGGTGGTGGTGGTGGTTACTTGTGTGTGTGTGTGTGTGTGTGTGTGTGTGTGTGTGTGTGTGTGTGTTTTGGTTTGGTTTGGTTTTGGTTTTGGTGTTTTTGTTTTTGTTTTGACAAGCTATCTCTCAGGGCTGTGGTCCCTCAGTTAGGGTATGCTAGGGTAGGCTGGCAGTCCACTGAGCCCAGGAATCTTTAGTCTATCTCTACCACCTAGCTCCAGGATTACAAGCCACATCTGTTTTTCACAAGGGGATCAAACTCAGGCCCTCTTGCTGGAACTTTCTTGACTAAGCTAGCTCCCCAGCCCCAAATCTAGGTTTCTTTTTGGAACTCAAGCTACCATAACCTCCCGGGGTTCTCCCTCCTTCATGTTTTTCTGTGTTACTTGTTGCAGGATGTTTGGTCACTGTGAACCCTGAGACTATGTCATTTACTGGAAAAACCTGTGTTTAGCTGTGGTGAGGCTCAGCCTTGTACACACCTTTAATCCAAGGGCTTTCTGCTTGAATATTGCAAACAGGATCAAATAAAGTCAACCACAGGTCAAGAGGAAGAACAAGCAGCCAGTTGGCAGGAAGTGAACACAGGATTATTACGGAAAAAAAAACCAGAGTAAGAGGGAGTCGGGAGGACAGAGAGATGCACAGGAAGTAGAAGGGAGGGAACGTTCAGTTTGAAGAGGTTTTTTTGGGACTATGATTCCCAGTGGGAAGTCAGCTGAGGAGTAAGGTCAGCTGGGAGCTTTTTCTGCCTCCCTTAGCTAGCAGGCTTTCACCCTAGCATCTGTCTCCCACGTCTTCACTGGTAAAAATCAAACCCTTGAGATTTTGTTAAAAACAAAAACAAAACACAGTTGCTGACATTTATTTACTTACTTATCTTAAGACCAGGATGTCCTGAAACTCACTTTGTAGCTAAGAACATCTGATCCTTTACGCTTTGGAACCTTTCAGGGATATCTTCCTCTCATTCTAGTGTCACGCCTCCTGGCCTCCTCTCTGTGCTGAGAGCTTCCAAGTTCATACAGTAGCCCAGCCTGTGACCTGCCCAGTCATCCAAAGGACCCGCTCGACAGGAACACACCTACTTAGTTTGTTCAGAACTAGGTTTATGGCCATTCTTACTGTGCTGAAGAGTTTTGTATTTCTTGTTTGTTTCTTGTTTTCTCTTTCAAACACACTTGTTACCCAACAAGGTATTTTGGTTACTGGCTTTACTGGCTTCCCTCTGAGTTTGTCCACTGGGGATCTTTGGAGGAGAATGGAACTTGGAGATATGAGGCTAGATGCTTATCTGTTTACCTTCCCCTTGACAAATTTGCCACAGGCTAAGTCGCTGGGCTAAAGTCACTGCTTCTCTTTATGGAATCTTCTCCACATGATCCTCCTCCTCAGTCTGGAGTAGTAATTCTCAACTTCTATTAGCTCCTGGTTCTTATTCTCTCTTTTTCTCTCTTTCTCCTTTCTTCTTTCTCCCTCTACCCCATTATAAATAGTTACCTCTTTACTTACCTTAGTTGGAGAGTACCCCTGCTTCTTGCTGGTACTCTAGTCAGATAACTGACATTGGAAGTTCCATCAATGAACAGATCCTCAAAATGGAATCTGGAGGTGGTTGGTTGAGCTTCAGAGCTCAAGAATAATCTTGTGGGGAACAGAGAGGTTTGAAGGTGGAAAATGACATCAATCTGAACGCAGTACTGTCACTTTAAAGAAAACTATCAGTTGTCACTTCATGGAATGCAGAGTAAATGGGACAAGACACTGTGAGCCCCGATTGCTCTATCAAAGGTAGCAGGGTCACCTAGATTCCTTTTAATGCCCCAGCAAGCACGCCTGAGCAGCAAAACATGTTAAGAACTATGAATAGATATTGAACTTCGTCCATGTGGAGTCCAGCAGCCACTGGTAACCTTGAGAGTTTTCCAACAGTCTACAGTCGTTACTGTTAACAACAAGGGCTTGGTGCCAAACGTTGTTTGTAGAGCCAATTAAAGCCAACCAGGTTTCTAATTCTGATGAGAGACACTGGCTAAGACTGAGAGCTAGACTCTTAAGCCCTCTTTCTGGAAGAAAAATAAAAAAGCAAACTCTTGGGGTGAGGCCCAAGGCTCTGTTCTTTCAAAATAGTTTGCACAGTATAAAACAAAACAAAACAAAAGCAAATTTGTATGTGCAGTAGTTTGGGCACATGCAACTATGAAGCCAACGCCCACAGGCTTCAACATCTCCCGAGGACCTGGGTAAGATGCAGCTTCTGATTTAGTAGTTCTCCCGCAGTGCCTGATGATCTGCTGTGCTTAGGAGTTTCCACGTTATAAACCACAGTGAGCCAAAGGAGCGAGAGAACCCAGCATGGAAAGTGAAGCTGCAAGGTTGCGGTCCACAGACTCTTCAGTGGGATCTGAGGAGGGCATCATCAAGGCAGGAAAAGTGGATGGTTAGAGGAGGGCCAGGTCCAAGAGAAGCTCTGAGGTGATTCTCCTGTCACCAGAAAAGATATGGTGTTACTGCAGTGGAAATGGCTTTGCTGGTCTTAATGGGGCCACACACACAACAGCAAATGGGATATATTCTGACTTAACTCATCATGCAAAGAGGAAGATGCAAGAGTCTGTGGTAACAGGTAACTGACTCTCATGTCCCTAGACATGAACTGAGCTGACAGCTGAGTGGTTTATGCACACAAAAAGTTCGGCTGAAGTTCCCTAGAGGGAATGAATGCATGGCTCCTTGTCCACCTCCCAGACCCGGCCAGTTCAGATTCCCAGCTCTCTGAGGTGAGCACCTGTGAGTTTCCCCAGATTAGAGAGACCAGTGGGTATTTCTCAGGGTAACCAGTGGACTGGGGAAAGGAAAGCAGCTAGAAATGCTACCTGGACTTTACCTTAAGAATAATGGCTGTGGAGTTCTGATGATAGTAGAGCCTTGTTTGAATTCAGCTCGTAGGGCAGGAGTCCCATGAGAACCAACACCCTTGCGATTGCCTTTCCCAGAACACATGAATGTATGGCGTGAAAAGCCAGGCCTAGTAACTGTCAGGTCCCCATGTTGGTTCCCTAAGGACTGTTGTAGTGAGCAGAACCAATATGGTCATTTCCACATCATTCTAATCCCAGAGATAAAATACAAACCATTCTTTATTCTGTTCACCACGAATCAGTTTCCCTCTGGGTATCAACCCTCCGTATTTTATCTTCTAAGTGTCCCTGAACAGACCCCCTTTACTTTGCCTCTTTGGTTCTAGCTTGTGTGGGACATTATTCATTACCCCAAAGAGAGAGATGGAGCAGCTCTCATCATCTCACACTGAGTCCCTCCTTTTAAAAAGAAACTTAAATCACAAAGTAAGACGTATTGGCCATGGACCACTGCTAACTATGGGGGAATGCAGACTAAAGTTCAAGTCTTTCTCCGTCTCCCTCTATTTGCCTACATTTGAATCTATGTCTTTGTTTATCACAAGTAGAATAATTCTCTTTCTATTATTTTGTGACACAGTTTTAAATAGTTCATTGTAGATTCTATGTTATAGCACATGGATCATTTTAAATACTTTTTATTACACTATATATGGTGAGATTATCAGCATATTTCGAAGGTACATGTAAGAAACGACAGAGAAATGTCGGGTGGTGGTGGCGCATGCCTTTAATCCCAGCACTTGGGAGGCAGAGGCAGGTGGATTTCTGAGTTCGAGGCCATCCTGGTCTACAGAGTGAGTTCCAGGACATCCAGGGCTACACAGAGAAACCCTGTCTCAAAAAAAGAAAGAAAGAAAGAAAGAAAGAAAGAAAGAAAGAAAGAAACGACAGAGAAAGGTCCTCTGTACTGTTTCTCCAGGTCCCAGCTTCCTTCAGTGGTAGTAAGTTTTGTTGTTGATGATGACAATGATGGTTTTTTTTTTTTTAATTTAATTTTTTTTTTATTTGGACAAGGTCTCTCAAGTTCCGGGCGGGCCTTGAATTCACCATACACCATATAGTTGAAGATGGCCTTTAACCTCCGTCCCACCTGCCTGTATCCCTACCAGGATTATAATCATGATGCCTGGTTTTTGCTGGGAATCAAACCTAGGGCTTTCTGCATGCTAGACAAGCGTTCTACCAAATGGTCTACTCTCCCAAGCCCAATGGCAGTATCTTGAAAATCTTCAGGATAGCTTCACAGGGGACTGTTACTGATACTGATCTGGTCCATTCGTCTCCAGGCTTTCTCTGTTGTTTAAAAAACGTATTTGTCTGTATGTGCATTGTGTGCTTAATGCTATAGAATTTTTTTTAATCACATGAAGAGATATGCATATTGGCCATCATGGTGGAGACAAGCAAGACCGTCACCTAGAACCTAATGGTGTTCTTCCATAGCCACCTCTACTTCTTCTCCTGCCTCTTCCCTTGCCCCTCATCTCTTCTCCATTTGCACACCTTAATCATCTTAGAAACGTTAATGGAACCTGTTGTTTGTATACTTTTAGAATTGGATTTTTATTTATCACAATTTCATCAGTGTTGTTATTGCTACCCAGTGTTCTGCTTTACTGTGTAGAGTCAGCACAGCACAGCTTAGGCAGTCAACTCTCTGCAAACATATGGATTGTTTTAAATTTGGAGTTATTGGGGAAAAGAATGCTGTGAACATCCCCATATGTATATTGCGTGGACACAGTTTTGGTTTTTATTTTTCTGAGACAAATGTCCAAGAATACAATTTTGAGGTTGTATGGTAGTTGTGTGATTAAAGGGAATGTCTTCTCTGTTTTCTGTTGCTAATAACCCAATACGGCAGACTAAGTAAGATACAAGGAAAGAATTATGTTGGCTTACAGTTCTGGCATGACCTTCGTAGTGGAAACCTGAGATGGCTTAGGACACCATGCGGTGTCTTTGTCTGTTGGCACATGCACACCTGGGCACACCTAGACACATGTCTATTCTTACATGCTATTCATGCACACCTGGTCACACGTAGGCACATGTCTATTCTTACATGCTATTCTGTTCTCCTCTTGGAAAGCCACAAGTATTCAATTGTGTTGTCTTTGTCTCACCCATCAACTCCCAAGGCCCTGCCTCTAAGCACCATAGTGAGAGTAAATGTTCACCCTCACCGTGGATTCAGTTTCAGCACAGTCTTCAGAGAGAGTAAACCATATTTACATGACAGTGGTGGACATCTTGTATAGCTAACATGGACAGATGGTACTGTGCGGTATTTTAGGAGACTAAATTGGCAGAATGGCCCCCTTTTTAAAAAGCACATAAAATTTACCTCATTGTTTATGATACCGACGTTATATAAAATGTATATTTTCTAAGAAGTCTGTGTACCTGGGTGTTCTTAGCAGAATTATTTGTCCGAGGGGAAAAGAAATAAACAAACAAATATGTGTGGCACTACATTCTTGTTTCTTTTATTTATTTCTTCTGTTTGTCCCTCAGGTGAAAACTGTCACAGTGCTTTAATTTGAAACTGCTACAAGAATCTGAGCTCTGCAGTTTTCCTCCAGGGGTTCTTGGTTTAGTGTATTTTGTTGGCCCTGTTGAGTGGTTGGTCTCCTATGGACTCGGAGGCAAGTTAGAGATGGTCACCTTTAGTCTGTTGGTTCACTGCTTGGACTTTTAGCTGGAAACTTTAAAAGGTTTGGGTAACCCAACCTATCACACACTCCTTTAATTCTTTTTGTCTTATTTGGGAAAATTTTTCTTCCTTCTGCCTTGGTTTCTTTCTTATTTTAATAGAGTTATGTCATATATACTTTTTATGTGGTCTGGACTGTCATGACTCTTGTAGGTCTTGCTGTGCCAAATACATTCCCAGTCGATAGTGGAAAGAGTAATTACATCATGACTTTAAAGGATTTCTAACACCGATGGGAAGGCACTGTTTCTACACAGTGCTAATGACGTGTTTGTGTATTATTAAACTGCTCAGGTTATGTTCGTGTGAATTAGCAGCATGGCTTGCCTGGCTTTCTCTGAGAAGGACATTGAAGGGGAGGTCACGATTTTTATTTTTGACTGGGACACTGGTGAGACGACAAGGACCGCGTTTGGTCAGCTATGGGCAGGATGAGCTCGCCATCCCTCCGTCTGCAGTGGACGGCAGCTGTGGTGGCTAGCGGAGGGATGCAAAAAGATGCAAAGTGCTTGCTCAGAATATAAGCACAAGCGATCACTTAGGAAAATCATTTGGCCTCAGCAACAAGAAAATGAAGTCATTTGGAAGAAACGAAAATGGAGATTAGGCCCACATGCGGGCTGATGTCTCCTTGGAAGGAGTGGTCACGAATTTTTGATCCTCAAAAGCAACCACATATTAAATCCATTTAACTAATTTAGACATGTTTGCCATTTACCACAAAGAAAATAAATTATAGTGGGCTGTGGATGGGTGACCAGAAAGCCAGTTCCCCTACAATGGGAGGCAATTGAAGGGACCTGTATTATGTAATCGGTGCAGTATGCCAGTCCCCAAGGTTTGGTTAGCCTTGTGAAGCTCTTGTTTCAAATGAATGCCCATTTAGTGAAATTTTGTATAATTTCTTTCCTAGAACTACACTGCTCAATTATGGCAGAGTAGATTCTGCTAATCACAGGCTGCATAGTTTGAACACTGAGAACAGTCATTTGGATGAGGGTTTTTTTTTTTTTTTTTTTAATTTTTTTTTAATACATGCCCGGGGCTCAGTAGAGCATTAGGGAAGCTGTATTGGGGAGGCTGACATGATTCCCTTCTCTATTCCTGACATGTATGAATCTCCATAAGAATGAAATCACAGAATGGACCAGCTTTCTGAGCTCCTTCAACCAATCCCCTTCATGTTATAGATGGAGAAATAAGGACTAAGGGCTGTGACTTGCCTGAGGTCATACAATAGTATATTCATGACAATCCCAGAACAGCTTTCTTCCCTTCGTACAACAGTGCATGCGTCCACCCCAAGGCCATTTCAGCTGACTCAGATGTTTTCATCAATTCCTCTGGAGCTACGCAGTCCCCTGTCCCTGGACTTGTTTGCTCATGACCTCTCTCACTTTTACCTGATGGGAACAGTAGGATAAATAAAAGTTCACAGATTTGTCAGCTGGAGACAGGGTTGCCACCAAAGAGTGAGAAAAGGGTGTCTCCATATTGAATTGACCAATTAAAAAAATCCCCCACCCTTAAATATTGTCACTGGCCTTTGAGAAGCTCCAAGGTTCTAGGCACAGTGCTCCCTGTGTTTAGCTGGGGACTGGGGGTAGGGACAGGAGATGTGGGCTGGAGGATGGGATGGGACAGGATGGGATGGCACAAGGATGGACAGGTGGACAGGCACCTGAGAGGGAGTGGAGTGCTTGGGCTATAATTGTCTTCCCTCTGACTGGACTTCCTGGGACAAGCTTCACTCACTATACTGTGAGATCCTGGAGTGGTGAGGACTTACTAAGAATGGCAAATTAGAAAACTTTGGGCACACCATCCCCCCACCCGGAACACCCTGTCACTGAGCCACACCCCTAGCACTGTATAGTCTTATTAATGAAGTCCCTTTGAAGTTTTATTGCAGATCAAATGTCGTTGGTCACCCTGTAGGTCACTTTTCTTCCCTGTCTCCTATTGCTCATAATATGTTAGTGTGAACTTGCAGCTGTCACAACCAGGGCCATCATGCAATGTGCCAATTATTTTGTCTACGTTTGTTCTGCCTTCCTGAAGGTATTGGATTTATTTTAGAGAATTCCTTCTCTGGTGTATGTTACATGGTATCAGTTCAGATGCATGAGCCTCCCCCTAGGAGTTCTGCCTCTTCTAGAGCTGAGGTTTGCTGAGGTTTTCTAGATCCTTCAGAACAAGTAACAGAGGACTTCGGAGGCAGTTGTCAGGAAGTCTCTAGCGCTTGGAGCTGATGATTCTGAGAGAGCAGTTTATCCAGGCCTGGCCTGGGGTTCTCAGCATGGAGAAAGAAACTGTCTCAAAAGGAAAGAGGAAAATTTCACCCAAGGGAAGGAGTCCTAGAATGAGGGTCAGGGCAGCACAGGCTCAAGCTCAAGAAATCTTCCCTGGGACCATGTGGACAGTTACTCTGACCAGCGTTGGATGGAGGGGGCTTACCAGTTCTAGGCTAGTGAGTGTGGATCTCTTGTGGTAGTTGGGCTGGGATGCAAACCTGCAGAGTTTCTACATCGGAGTCTTGGCACCAATATGTGGTTGTAAAACAATAAAGAGAAAGAGACTATGTCCTATGGCTGTGTGCTGAGGTATGTGGGAAGGGGATGTCTCAGCAGGCCCATGCCAAGGCATCCCTTCCCCCTGAGGGACCAGTCACCTGATGGTAAAGAATAGAATAGAGTTTTTTCAGGGGATGGGGAGGGGAGTTAAGAGGCTAGTAGAGACAGAAAGAGGCAGAGAGAGTGAGAGAGAGAGAGTAGAGAAGTAGAGGTCAGCCATGACCATGTGGAAAGGGGGGGAGGGGAAGAGAGCAAGAGAGCAGGAGGAGATCAAGAGAGCAAGAGGGGGGCAAGTAACCCCTTTTATAGTGGGTCAGGCCTACCTGGCTATCGACAGGTAACTCTGGGGAGGAGCTTACCTGACTGTTGCCAGGTGATGATGGGATGGAGTTTAGACAGAATGCTAACACTGGAACTGGCACTTTACTCTCTAAATTCTTTTAGTAACTACATGCCTTTCAACACACCACTTTTCCATTCTGTCACATGCAACCAAGAATCTTCATAGGAGATCCTTTTCCTGTAGGACCATCAGATGTCAGTTTACAGTGTTGTCTGCAAATGTACACCATCCAGAGTATTCCAGAATTAGCCTAGGTTAGCTTCCTCCCACTGGTGGTATAGTCCAGAACACAGGTGTTCTTTTAGTTGACACTTACATAAAATATTTCTATAGTTTTCTAGCCTCCAGTTTATTGTTAGGGCAAAAAGACTTTGTTGACACTTCCCTGTCTCAGCTGCCACTCATGAGGCCTCCGTTCTCCTACCAGGACCCCTGGCTTGGTAATTCACTCCTCTGAGAAGATGAAGATATTAAAAAATGTTTGTCTACTAGGAAAGCTAAAATTGAAAACACTAAAGCACTCACTGTTTTCAAGGATATGAAAATGTCTACGGTATTCACACATTTGCTACTGGCAATATAAAAACAAGCTCCCAGGAAGGAAGCTAAGGCAGGTGGATGGCCACTTTAAAGTTAGTCTTGTTTCAGTAGACAGCATCACCATTTTGGATCTCTGGAAGATTTTAGGAAAATTAAATGTATGTATACAATTTAATAATCATATTTTTAGGTATGTTACCCAAGGGGAAAAATAGTGCATCAATACATAAAAATCTTATACTAGAATATTCATAGAAACTTTAGTTAAAATATTCCAAAACTAAAAATGGCCCAAATGTCTATCAGTAAAAAAAATGATAAAGAAAATTGTAATCCATTCATATAATTCTCTACAGCAGTATAAATGGACAGGTTGCTGGTACATATGCACATATATACATACACACACATAGGGAAGAATTTTATTAAGCCAAAGCAATTAGGATCTCACACAATACCATTTATATGAAATGGAAGAACAAACAAAATTCGATTGTGGCAGCAGAAGTGAGAGCTTCCTAGAGGACTGTAACATTGAATCCACATGGTTAGAGGACTGTAACATTGAATCCACATGGCTAGAGGACTGTAACATTGAATCCACATGGCTAGAGGACTGTAACATTGAATCCACATGGCTAGAGGACTGTAACATTGAATCCACATGGCTAGAGTTTCAGGTGTCTGCCCATAGGACAGAGATGGCTCAGCAGTGACGAGAGCCCATGGCTGTTCATTCAGAGGACCCAGGTTCCCAGCACCCAAATGGCAGCCTACGATCCTCTCTAATTCCAGTCCCAGGGGCTCTAACGCCCACTTGTGACCTCTGAGGGTGTCAGGCTCATGCTGATATACATGGGGACAAAATCCCCTTTCACATAGAATAACTAAAAAATTTTTAAAATGTAAAGGAAAAAGAAAAAGTTATTAAAATGCATCCTCTTCTGTTCTATAAAAAAACTAGAAAAGATGAAATAAGAAAATAATTACATTGATAACCACATTCCCTTTTCCTTTTATATTGTTAATTCTGAAACCTGTCAAAATTAATCTCATTGGGTGAGTTTGAAATTTTTCTGTGCTTCCCCTCCATCCTTTGTTTAGAAACCCCACGAGCTTTTCATCCTTTCTTGGGCATTTTGATGTTCAAAGGGGGATCATTAGGCAAAAGTAATGATTAACACAAAGAGATGACTAGCTTGGTGGGTGGGCTTTCAGGCACCAGTACAGGAGTCATTTTAGGTTAAGGGAGGGTCAAGAAAAGCTTCCAGAATATTGCAAACTGAATGGGGGTGGGGGATGGGTAATAAACTCCCATTGACCCTTCTGTTGAGCCCCAGGTAGAGCCAGAGCCTTTGGTCTTCTGTTTCTGTGGTGGCAGAACCTGTCTACTTCTTTCCAAAAGACAGGAGGGACACTTTCAATTCTGGGACCAAGCCTTTCTCTTAAAACTGGTAGTGGAGGTTTCTTGGGGGCAAAACAAGAGGCTCCCCACCCTCATTGCAAGCTAGAGCAGGAATCAGGACAAGAGGAGGGGAGGGCTCCGTGCTAAAGGGCAGGGGAAAATGGACAACCAAGAAATATGGTGTGCAGAGATGCCCCTAAAAAGGGGGAGACAGCAGAGGAGAGGAGAAGGCAGTGGAAAGTAAAGGAAGAGTAGACGGTGTGGGTGGGGGAGACCCAGCAGCAAGTCCCTGTGCACCGAGCACCTGCAGCCTGGGAGGCTTCTTGCCTCTTGTCTTCCTCTTCTGTGGCTGTAACAGAATGCCCCTGTCAGGGTTCTTCATAGACAACAGACATCTATTTAATAGCTAAGGGTTCTGGAGGCTGGGAAATCTCAACAGCATTTTGCCGGCATGACCTGGTGAGGGTCTTCATATGTGTCATCCGAAGCAGAAGGTAAGATGGCAAGAGTCCATAGCAAGAATCCAAGAGGTGCTAGGTGTCGGCATAATCCTCTAATCCCAGAACTTGAGAGGAAGAGGCAGGCAGATCTTTGTAGGCCGACTACATAGTGAGTTCTGGGGCGGTCAGGGCTATGTAGAGGGACCCTGTCTCAAAAATAAGTAAGTAAATAAATAAAATAATAAAAGAAATACAAGAGGGTCGGTTTTTACTTTTTTAAGCCTACTTTCAACACAACCAACCTATTCCTATGTTAGCATTAACTAGTTCACAGAGGCAGAAACCCCATGACCTAATCACGTTAAAAAAAAATCAATCAATCAATCAATCAATCAATCAATCAATCAAACAAACCCTAACCCTTGTGTAATGTGTGTGCGCACACAGGAATGACATTGCGTACGTGCCACACTCAGAGGACCACCTTCAGGACCTGCTTCTCCCTTTCCGCCAGGGACGTAACTCAGGTTGTCAAGACTCTTGGCAGTCACCTTCATCTGCTGAACCATCTCACTAACTACAAATATGTAGCCTCAAAGCGGCCTCCAACTTGTGATCCTCCTGCCTTTGCCTCTTCACCACTCACCGCAGTGACCAGCCTAATCAGCTTTTATGGAGTGTCGACTCCTGATTCTTGAGTTGATTTTTTTTAATATCTGGATGCCTTCAAACCACAGTGTTTCTCACAGAGCTACTGAGCAGTGTAGCCTCTTGGCCTGCTCGGTGTTTGAGCCCTCCCTCCTCTGACCCTTCAACAGCACAGTGGTTTTCCTAAAGTCCCACCTGATCAGTCCTGCCTCTGCTTAAAACGGCTTAACAGTTCAACATCATCTCCTTTTCAGAAGTCCCAAGCTCCTCCAAGAGCGTGCTGTGTCTCGTCCCTGCATACTCCTCCTGTCTCGTTTATTTTGCAAATAACGAGTGGCTATGTTTATTTAGTAAATGCTAGTTTTAATCTGTTCCCTTTAAGAACCTTAGGAGGGTATTGGTTGTATTTACACAACCCAGCTCCATGAGGATCTGGTGTACAAACCTGCCAGTGGCCCAGGTGGCCCAGAGAGAGCTCATTTGTCCAACTGAGATGGCCTGTACCATTGAATAGCTGAGGCAACCTTACTGAGGGTTGAATAAGGGGAAAGATGTTAGCTCCCTATGCCCTGATCTTGACAATGTGCTTTCTCCTCCACACCAGATAGCTTTAAAGACCCATTTCAGATGCTGATGCTATAGCCCACTCGGGCTTGGGAAGGAGGTAGTTTTTCCTTGTTTTGGAAGCATCCTTGGTCTATGAAAATAAAGAACTTGCTGCTCAAAACTGACAGGCTTTTGGGGACAGTCACATGAAGAGGAGTTAGTAGCCTAAGGTCCTATCTTCAGGGGCCCACACAGACAACAGTCATTCAAGGAAGCTAGAAGGCCTAGTTTCCTGGCAGGAAGACAGTACAAGAGCCGCAAGCTAGTTGAAACTAAGTCAGACGTGCTAGAAGGGTGGCTCTCAGCTGTTTCCGGAGCACAGGAATGCTCCTGGGGTAAGGAAACGCTGACAGAGGCAGATATAGGAAGTGGATCAGATCCCAGTCATGTAGGTCAAGTTGACCCTTGGTGGAGGAGGGGTGTCGCTCCTGAGAAGTAGAAACTGAGTCTCGAGGTATAAGAACCTGGGGACTGCTGTACTCATGAACTCTCAACAGACTGTTGGTTCAATCTGACCTGCTGTGAATGCAAGATGCTACCTAACATTACCAAGCAGAACAGCAACGACTAGGTGTGGCTGAGCCTGGGAATACAGGTGAAGCTGGCTGAAAGCCATAGCTGTCTCCAGTTCTGGGGACAGGACTGGACTCTCTCTGGACTCCTGCTTTGACCCCTTCCTGCCCTCTCTGTGATATCTGTGACACCTCTCTTCAGTCTGCATTCTCCTGCTGTAAATTACCTCTGCCGTGTGTGGCCCAGGGCCAGCACGCACAGGGAGTGAGAGTTAAATGGGATCCCACTGCACACAGCGGATTGGGAGCACAGGCCTTGATGTGTGCTGTGCTCTCTAACCGTGCTCCCTCTCATCATTCATTCATCATCCAAGAAAGATTTCTGTTCCTCTGTGAGTAGTAGAAACTGTTATTTCCCACTTTCACAGGGCAAAACCCAGGAATTCATCAAAAAATAGAGGGCAGTACCTGGAACCTCTCATCTCCCTTCCCCCTGACAGCTCAAGATTCGGCCTCCTTAACAAAACCTGTCAATTTCTTCTCCGTTTCTGCCCCATCATCAGTGGGAAAACTTGATCTGGTTGCCGTGGAGATGTCACTGGCTTCAGAGAGGCTGTTTGTGGCAGATGAAAGCCATGTGTGTCTGGCTGAGTTGAGCAGCTGTCAGAGTTGACTGTTAGCAGAGGAAGTCACTAATTTCGGGCCGTGGTCACTTAAGGGGGAAGGCTGAGGCGAGCTAAGGTCTGCTCCAGGCGAGCCAGTGTGTCTTGTTCAGGTTTTCCCTTTATTTCATGACCGTCATAGTCGCTCTTTTCTCCGTTTATTTCTTTCAGGAAATCTATAGCTTCTCAGTGGTATGCTAGGTTAATTAGGCTTTGCCAGCAGCTCCAGGAAGCCCAAAGCCTCTTATGACATCATTTCCTTTGGAAAGTATATTCAGGATTGCCAGCCACCAAATTATCAACGAGGCTTTCTGCATATTGGTCAACAGTCTCCACCAGGTGCACAACAGGAAAGCAGCAGTGTTAAGCAGGACAGCGTGACTGTGTGTGTCTGGAAAAGTGGGAGAGAAGCCGCCACCTTTCGAAGGACATGATGGCATGACTTGCCTAATCTTCAGGAAACTGATCCGTGCAGGGTTTTTGTTTGTTTGTTTTTTGTTTGTGTATTTGTTTTTTTTTCATTTGTCCAATGGGAATTTTTAAAAGAAACACTGAACTTTGGAATTTTAAATTTTTGATTACACAACTTTATTTTTCTAAAACGGGCTAAGCCAACAGGGCCTTGAGAGGAGTACATTTTCCACACAGCACAGGGTTCACAGAACGCTTCTCCTGAGAGATGCAGACAGCATTTACTCCTTTACAGCACTCCAAGGATAAACCAGAAGGCCCAGTCCTCCCAGGTGGGTCCAACATGGGGAGCTGATGACCTTATTTGGCTTATTTACAGAGCAGGGTTGAAGGGTTACTTACAAGTGCAGGGGACCCCAAAGCAGCCGTCTCGCCCCACACTGAAAACAACTTCTCCATAGTGGGGAAGGCCTTCCCTTGGCCTTCCACCATCTGAGTGCACTGCCGCTCTCCAGATCACACTGCTACACGCAGTAGGGCAGGTGCCACACACAGTAGGGCAGGTTACATGGGTGAACTTGGAAGTGTAGGAGAGAGTGGCTAAGCAGCTCAGGTGATCCTTTCACGCAGGAAGGTTAATAAGGTGATCTCTAGGGGCCCTCGCAAGTACTCACAGCTGTTATATTGATAGGATACAATTCTTAACTGGGGACCTCAGCATGAAAGAATCAGTTGGGGAGCCCAGGGACAAAGTTACAACCTGTCCTCAGTCCCAGCCTTTCTTCTTGTAGTCCATTTTCATCTCTGCCCCATTTCACCTCTGCTGATCTTTCCCAGCTCAAGGCAGTCTTTTGTTCTTGGTAGGGAGTCTCAGTGCAAATTTCCGTAAAGGATTCTCAACCTGAATAGCTGGGTCGGTGTGAGAAAGGCCCAGCCTTGACCTGTCGTTAGAGTCCTTATAAGGCTGGCTACCAGGACGTGGTGAGATGGTGATGGAGGAGGTGAGAGAAAGGCTTAAGAATGTTTCCCTTGTTTCTAGACTGGATGTTTGCTCAAAAATAAAAATGCTGGCATCATTGAAGGGACACCACAGCTGAAGGAGGTTGGCAGTGTAGGAAGGGAGATGTGGGTTCTGAGAATGCAGCTAAGGGGCAATGTCCAGTGGGCACTGGATGTGCCAGCCTAAAGCTCAGAGAAGAGATTCCATTCCATTCTCTGTGAACTAATTTCTAGGTTCTTCTACAGCCTGATAGAATGTCTGTCTGTCTGTCTGTCTGTCTTCGTCTTCTTCTTCTTCTTCTTCTTCTTCTTCTTCTTCTTCTTCTTCTTCTTCTTCTTCTTCTTCCTCTTCCTCTTCCTCTTCCTCTTCCTCTTCTTCTTCTTCTTCTTCTTCCTCTTCCTCCTCATCTTCCTCCTCTTCTTCCTTCTCTTTCTCCTTCTCTTTCTTCTCCTCCTTCTCCTCCTCCTCCTCCTCCTCTTCCTCTTCTTCCTCTTCTTCCTCCTCCTCCTCCTCTTCCCCCTTCTCTTCCTTCTCCTCCTCCTCCTTCTCATCTTCCTCCTCTTCTTCCTTCTCTTTCTCCTCCTCCTCCTTCTCTTCCTCCTTCTTTGAGAAAAGGTTTCTCTGTGTAGCCCTGGCTATAGACCATGCTGGCCTCAAACTCCAAAATCTGCCACTCTCTGCCCTACAAGTTCTGGTATCAAAGGTGTGTACCACCACACCTGGCCAAGAGGAACTTCTATCATTAAGTAGAATTTTCTTCCTAAACAGTTTGTTCTAGAAAGACCCGACTTCATGTTATAAATTTTTTTGAAACACAGGGAAGAGGCTCTAGGCTTTGGGCATATTTCTTCTCAACACAGTCCATCTATTAACCACATGTTTGACGAGGAAGGAGCTCCTTAAGGCTGGCAGCTTTCTAGTTGCACGTTGCTCAGGGGTGCTGATGTTCCATGGTTTGTGATATTGATATTGTGCTTTGTGCATTTATAAAACCAAGGCTGGAAGAGGTTTCAGCACAGCGTCTACAAGTAGGTTAAATGATCAACAAATAATCTTTTCCTCAGCAGTGTCCCTTTCTCTTTGAAGCAGAACGATATTAAGGGAGCTCGTTTTGTCTGTGCTCTCCAGAGAGGCAGACTGACAGAGCACATGTGGAGCTTGTTAAAGACTGCCTCATCAATGTAGAGTCCAAGAAGCCCTCCAGTCTGCCATTTGCAGAATAAAGAACAAGGACGACCAGGGGTGTGAACCCCAGTGTGAGCTGGAGGGCCCTCAAGTCAGGACTGATGTACAAAGACAGGGATAGAGGGGTTCCCCAGCTCAAACAAATGGTAAAGCTCACCCTTTCTCCACCTCTTCTGCGCTGTTTGTTCCTTCAAGGGATTAGACCATGTCCAGCTACACTACAGACACCTCTGTCCTTCATTCTGTCTGCAAATTTAAGTGTTAAAGTCTTCCAGAAACATCTGTAGCAAACTCAGAAATAGTATTTTTTTCCGTCTTCTGGGTATTCTGCACCCTAGTCAAAGTGACAAAGGAAACCATCACAAACCATCTCTGCTTTGTTTTATTAAAGAATAACTGGAGGGACCTCATGGCTGTGCCTGGCCATGGGGAAGAAAAGGACAGGGAAGCAGACGACATACTGTCTGAGTGTGGAGCAGAGCAGCATGGAGGGAAAAGCCACATGGTCATTCTCCAGGGCCAAGGAAGCCACAGTCTTTTTAGAAATTCCATCTGAAAGAAGATAAATGTGGAATTCTTCAGGCAATGTCATTCTTCTCAGAGATCCTCAATGTAAAATTTAGCAGTCTATTCCTTTATCATTCCCATGGATGTTGGTAAGTGGGGTATTTAAATGGTCCTTCTGTCACTGTAACAAAATGCATGAGATAATCAATTACAAAGAGGAAAGGTTTTCCAGCTCATGGTTTTAAAGGTTCCACTCCATAACCAAAAAGACCAATTTCTGGCAAGCCTTTGGTGAGGTTTCTGGAGGCAAAGTCTACCTTTAATCGTGTGTGAGCAAACACCTCACACTGTGGCCCAGAAGCAAAAGAGAAGAGAGTGGGTACCACGAGAGGATGTGTGCCTCTTCTGGGCACATCCAGGGACCTAGGACTTCTCTGCTAGATCCCACCTCACCCCACAATAGCATTGCCTGAGGACCATGCCTTTGATGCATAAGTCTTTGGAGGTACATCAAATCCAAACTCTAGCAAGGGCTAGGTAAACTCACAACATCCAGGCCATGTTGTCTTTGCCACATGGTGACGTGAATCACAGAACATCTTTTGAATAGGAACTTTCACCTTTTGTTATATCAGCAGGAATCCAGGCAGCCAGAATTCATCCAGCATGTGCTATTGGGCAGGTTAGCAAAGTCCCAAGTGGACTATCTTAATAATCTGTGCTTAAGACATTCCTCTCAGAATGGGGCTGTGACTCAGTTTCCACAAGCTCTTGCCCAGCAGGACTGAGACCCTGGGTTCCATCTCCAGCCCATTCTGCATATCACTAACAGTAATAACCCAATGAAAACATCTGTCTACCACACCCCTCCGTGACTAATGACACAGGGCACTCAAATATAAAAAGCATGAGAGTCATTTTGACTATCTAAGCTAGTACACAGTTGACTCTCCCTCTGCTCTCTGTTAGGCTGACACTCAGCCAACCTTCCTGTTTACTGGTTCTCTGAGAGGATTTTTTTAAAAAATGTTGCTTTTGGTACAACCTAGGTCACATTCTTCTCACATTGGTTGCTGCATCGTTTCAAGGGGTTATGTCAAGGGAAATTCGACACCCACCCTTCTCATTTGCTCTTTGATTTGCACACTCATCAGAAGGCTAGAGACATTTGATACTTCACAAGATGATTGTCCCTTAGCAGACACTGAGGGAAGGGAGAGTCACCTGGTCCCAGCATCTGGTAACTGCATTCTGTTCCCATTTCAACTGTTGACTCAATAAATGCCCTTGGGCAAGTCATTGAACCTCTCCCTGGTTGGTCTCTGGGGACTGAAATCTGCCAACTGTATTATGTGGGTTTGAACCTCGCTGCCCTCTGGGATAAAAACAGGAGTGGACCAGGTGTCAGCTGGTCTCAAACTGATGTAAGGATGGCAGCTATGGGATCTCAGTGATGTCCTTGAGTTATAAATTCTATAATAGGGTCACGGGGGGTGGGGTGAGGGGGGGGGGGGGGGGGGGGGGGGGGAGGGTGGACACAGGGTTCTTCCAGCATTTGACCTGTGTGATAAATTCTAGTCCTTGAAATTTTTCCAGCCAGGCAAAAATTGGCGTTAACCTTCCACTCTTGAACACTCTGCCTGGCCCTGCCCCCACGCCTCAGTGATACTCAGCACTGGTTGCTATTGCTTTGTCTTAAAGTTCTTGGACTGTAAACTTCCAGAGGAAGGAGATCACGTCAGCCTTATGCACAAACTTCATTATCAAGTACACACCAGGCAAGTGGAACATTTGCCATATGTAATGAGTGAATGGATGCTGCCCAGGCTCCAGAGAACATTCTACTCCTCCGTAACCAGGATCAGCTATTTCTGGACAAGATAAGGTAGGATCTGATCCCATTTCCCCATGATACTTACTATCAAGTAGTGATGATCATGGTCAACTTTTCTGGATTTAGAATCACCTAGAAACATGCCTGTGCGTGTATTTGGGAGTTTTGTGGTGTTTCTGGAGTTTTAACTGATAAGGAAAAATCTCAGACTAAATGGGAAGGAAAAGAGAGAAAGCTAGCTGAACGCCATGAGACGCTGTCTCATGCTACAGTCTCATTACGACAACCTACCCTTACAGCTACCTTCTAGGCCCCCACTGGGGACAGGCTATCCCTCAAACAGTGTGCCAAAGGGAGTCTTCTATCCGGTATTTTATTATCACAATGAGAAAAGTAAGCAGTAACGTAAATGTGCATTTATTATGAAAGTCTTAACCAAAATGAATGTTTGTTATCAGCGAGGAGGTAGAAAACATTTGTTCATCTGGTTCCAGAAGGTGAATGGCGTTCTGGCGCTCTAGCCTTTTTGGTGCGCTGTTGTTATTGTTTGAGTCCTGGTTGTCCTACAACTTGATATCTAGACCAGGCTGGCCTCAAACTGGTAGAGATCCTTTTGCCCCTACCTCCAGTGCTGGGGTGGAAGGCCTATGCCATCACACTCGACTCCCTCAATTCATTCTTTAACAAATGTTCTCTTTACAGATCTGAAAGAACAGTCTCAAGAGCAGATGTCAACACCGTAACCAGAATTGTCTGGATTTACGACCAAATGTAAGACACATTTAGAGCCATATGTCTGATGTTATGAGTAAAGACTGGCCAAAATCCTATCCCTAGCTTACGCAAGAGCACACGTAGACTGAGAAGAGCTATAGCCAATCCACTTGCCATGAATACCACTCAACAGTTGAAGCCCATTACACAGACCACAAATTCTACCAATGAAAAGCCCTTTCTAGCATCCATTTAGATAATTAGCCAAACTTCTTATCTTGACTCTGGCTAAAGATACCCACGGCAGCAAGAACAACCACCTAAATAACTTTTCTTTTTGGTTTTTTTTCGAGACAGGGTTTCTCTGTGTAGTCCTGGCTGTCCTGGAACTCACTCTGTAGACCAGGCTGGCCTCAAACTCAGAAATCCGCCTGCCTCTGCCTCCCAAGTGCTGGAATTAAAGGCATGCGCCACCACCGCCCTAAATAACTTTCAAACTGAACTCGGAGGCAACAGAAGTAGTTCAGACATCTAAAGACTCAGTGTAAGAGGCTCGCATGGTGCCACTGTTTGACACAGAAGGGAGACTCAGCCCTAGAAGGCCTTATGCTTCGTGTCTTCCTAGCTCCCAGGGTAGGTTGGGTCTCTTAGCTAGCTGGCTTCCCCAGGTAGAGTGTAACCCAGTGATGCTCCCTTTGGGTTGTCGCTAGATGGGCTGTAGGCTGTGAGTGAGAGGACTTGACTCTCTGGGCTTCTTTATGCCCTCCTCCCTGTACAGATAGTTTCAGATTCCAGGGGAAGTCATCCAACAGACCAAAGTGCTCTTGCACTTTGGTTTTGCTGACCAAGGTCCCTCACTTTCCTCCCAGCATTCCTGCTAAACACAGTGTCAAGGTCAGCTGGAGTCATCTGCAGATATTTCTGCAAGTGCTCACTCTCGTGCTGTCTTCCCACCTCTTAACTGGGTGTGGGTGTCCTGCACTGCAGACTTACCCATAGTGCTCAGGAGAGAAGCATGTTGTGGGCGGGGCAGTCTCAGGTTGTCTGTACCACTATTGGTCTACTGATCCTGATTCTTTCTGTTGACTTTAATATTGTCCCTAGAATATTCCTTCCCCCCTCTACCTCCATCCCCTCCCTTCTCTCTCCTCCCTCTCCCTCCATCCCCTCTCCCCTCCTCTGCCTCTCCCATTTTCCCCCACTAGCGTTAACATTTTTTTCCTTCAGTTTGAAGAACCTGACTAGCCATAATTGCTCTGCCTTGTAGGTCTCGAACATATCCCCCCAGGATGAGACATGTATTCACTGGTTCTCGGTATATTAAGTATGCACCACCTGTTTTCCTGCCTACCTAGCTTCTATGAAACCCTTGGATACAACACATAGCCTACTGCTAACTTCTGTAGCCATATTGCCTTCCTGGCTACTGCTGTTAAAACAAGCCCTGCTAACAACAGGTTTCCTTGAGTTTCTTTCTTTTTCTCTCTCTCTCTTTCTTTTGTTTTGGTGGGTGAATGGAGGTGATACTGGAGATTGGAACTAGGAACTCATGCTAGCCAAGTGTCTCACCAGCAAGCGACAATGGCAGCCCTGGCTCTTAACTCCAATGCTACTTACTATTCATGGGCTCTTTCTCTTTTGTCTTCCATCTTTACTCTCAAGCTTGACCAGTGAATTTATGCATAGTATTAATCTTACATGCATCTCTGCATAGTAAGCAAATTATTCTCATTTCCTGTCATTCCCACACCCTACTAGGGGAAGCCCAGAGGGCAGCTTCGGGTTATACTCTGCCCAGTGTGACCCTGCCTGTTCATAAGTCAGCCATTTGCTTAACTCATAACCCAGCACACTTAGATGCAAAAGACTGTTAGTTCCATTTCTTTCTGGGAAATTTCAGCAAGTAACAGAAAGATTTGACAGGATGCCAGAAATGAGGACACTGATAGCTGGGACCACAGTGAGGCATGGCAAAGCCACGAGGGGATTTGTTTTTAGAAGTCTTTAAATTATTTCTTCTATTTCTTGAAATAATCATAATTACATGATTTCCCTTCTCTCCAAGCACTCCCATAAACCCACCCCTCGCTATCTTTCGAATTCATGGGCTCTTCATTAATTGTTGTTACATATGTATTCCTAACTGAGTATTAAACCTTGAAGCTCTGGACAAGTAGTCACGAGAAAGGAAAAAACAGTTCCAGGCCTAGAGAAAAGAGAAGCCAAGGATACTGAGCTAGATCAGAGTTAAAAACCAATGGCCCAACTCTGTAGGCTGCTTGGCTCCTGGTAGAAGTTGGTCCAGTTGCTTCCCCCCGACCCCCTACCATTCTGAATGGCACTCACCTTTGAGACACATATTCATCAGGCCAGGGAGGGCTTAACCTGGGCCAGAGGTTGATCAACAACTTTTTACTGCAGAAGGCCAGACAATAAACATTTTCAGTGTTGTGGGCTGCGAGTCTCTGTTGGAGCTATCCATTTCTGCTGTGGAAGCATTAAAGTAGTCAAAGGAATACACACAGCTGTTGTCACGGACCCTTATGGACATAGAAAAATGAACTTTACAAAAAAGAGTTATTTTATTTGATGTATTTGAGAGTTTGCCTGCATGTATGACTATGTAGCTGCAGTGCCCATAGAGGCCAGAAGAGGGAGTCAGATCTAAGGGACTGTGATGAGCTACCACATGGTGCTGGGAACTGAACCTGGTCCTCCCTCTGTAAGAGTGGTCAGCGCTCTTAACTGATAAGCCATCTCTCCAATCCTTTACTTTTTGTGTGCCCCAGATTTTTTTTTATTTTGATGTCTTCTCAGTCATTTATAACTGTAGAAATTGTTCCTGCTTTGTGAGCTGATCATAAAAGGATCAGAGCAGATATAGCCTAGGCCTGTGGCTTTGTATCCCAACTCAGTACTGGGGGGAACCAGATATAGAACTGGTGACTGAGATCAACATGGGGCTTACCGTTCAGAGTGAGTACTGGGCTGATTGTGAGTCCTCTGGAGTTTCCTATTCTCCTTGGCAATGGAACACTAGAATAACAATGGTCAAGTGGTACGGACAATAGGGTACAGAGCCACCTTTGAACAAATACTGAGACAAATGCTAAGGATGATGTGGCCAAAACTTGTACATACCATGAGAAGGTAGGTCAGAGAGGCTTGTGGCAAGTCAGCAGATTGGGAGAAGGCTGGGTTGGAGACTTGCCTGGATCCAGTGCCCAGAGGCCAGGATGGAGCAGCGTCCCTTAGCAAGTAGAGCAGAGTCACACAGGAGAAGCAGCTGACAGCCAGCCCTAAGGCCCTCAGAGCAGAACTGCCTATCTGTAGGTTGGCTAAAGCATTCAGAGACTAGGTGAGAGGGGACTGTGAGTGTGCTACCCCCACTGGGATTTGCAGAAAGCTTCTGCTGGACCAAGAGAGAGTGGAGTGTGGCCTTTGGGGAGCAGAATCTGCCTTTCCTTAGAGGCTTTTTTTTTTTTTTTGGAGATTGAATTTTTACCATGTGTCTAGGCGCTCAATCCTCTTGCCACAGTCATAGCTATATACTGTAAGCATCCTGAGAGAAACAAAAATACAAAGAGACCAGTGCCCCTCACTTTGGCTACCAGATATCCAAACAAGGATGTCCAAGGAATTGTAATTTCCCCAGAAATCATTCTGGAAAAGAAAAGGCTGAAGCTTGGTTTCCAGGAAAAGCTTTCACACAATTCTGCAAGGTTAGCAGACTGCTTGGCAGGAGGGACTAGAATCAAGATAACCGCGGGTCAGGGATGGGGGAAGCACAACTGTTTAGGGCTGCTAAGCTTTGCACGCTTGCTGTCTTCTTTGGAAACTAAGCTATGCCGGTGCCTCCGACATGGACTCAGGAGTCCCTGAACCTCTTTATTTATTCCTCCTCCCCACCCTCCTGTGCCCATATTTTTCTGTTAATGTCACTTGTGTATTTAGTTGGTGTATATTAACAGCCTAGCTTGTCAGAGCTGCCGGGGCTCAAAGCCTAAGCCTTCCAGCAGCAGTACCACTATGCCTGTCTCAGGTCTGCTGCACAAGGGCCGGACTCTATTTGACACAGAGACTCACAGAGCGGCGATAAGGCTCCAGGCCACCGTTGGTGTGTTATGCATTTCTTGTATGGCAGTGGTGTCACCCTGGGAAGTTCTCTATTTGTGGTTCAGCTTCTGTGGTCCAGAAGAGCCCTAGAAGCAGGGCTGTGATCTCAGGAGGGCTGTTCCAGAACACTCTCAAAACCCCTGCTCACCTTCTGAGCCAGAGGTCATCCAGCAGTCTGCAGCTGCCCACTTCTAACTCTCTTCCAGGGGAGCAAACCATGAGTTCATTAGGCCTCATTTTCTTACCTGTGTGAGTGGGCTACTTCGTGTTTATTGGGTAAAATCAACTGCAGCCATTTATTACTACAAAATACCCATCAGCTCAACATAATGTTTGCCTTAACACTCAGACTTCTCTGAATTGAGCATGGCAGCACACACATTGAAATCCCAGAGCTTGGGGGACAGAGGCAGGGGAAGGTCAAGGGAGGGGCAGGGGCAGAGGCAGAAACTGGCAGATTTCTGTATATTTGAGGCCACCTTGGTCTACATAGCAAGCACCAGGCTAGCCAAGGCTACACATAGTGAAACAATCTCAAATAACAAACAAACAAACAAACAAACAAACAAACAAAATGAACTAACAAAACAACCCCAAACTGAATTTCTGAATTTTTTTCTCTCTCCCAGCGTTATCTATCCTCTCTCTGGGGGTCATCTCGGTTCCTATGGGTGGGAAATGGGCACAGAGGCACCAAGGCCTTAGGGGACAGAGTTTTTGGCTCTCAACTCTCTTCTGCCATCTAATTTAACATGTTCTGTCTTCACAGTCATCTGCCATTCATGAACCCAGTCACTCCACGACTCCCAATCACCAAGTCCACAGAGCCTCACTGTCTCAATAAGGCCTCAGGTTCCTCTGGCTCTGCATTGTCTAGAGTGCTAGGCCACTTGAGGATGCTTGACCGCCTTCTCTGCCCCCTGCTGTGCATGGAGATTTCTGTGAGGCATTATCCACCTCCCCTTAGCTCAGCCCTTTGCTGGTGCCTTGCCTAGTGAAAGGCCCTTCTATGTTTGTAGAGCCCATGGCGGGCTTCCAGGGCTATGAACCATGACAGCCACTGTGCCGTTTCCTCTTTGACTAGCATAGGTTTCATTGCCTCACTTCCCAGACCAAAGCAAGGCTGACTCCTATCCTGCCTGTTGCTGCTCTTTAACACCAGGATTGCAGGCACGACGAGTGCTTTCCTGTGGATGCTGGAAAGTCAAGCACAGGTCCCTGTGCCTGTACAGCAAGTGCTCTTTCCCACAAGCCATCTCTTCAGCCTCGAGATGCTTTTCTGGATATGCCTAAGAAAATTCCACAGGCGCAAGGTCAACCTTGAAATTGTAGGATAAAAAAGAGAAAATGTCCGGATAATGAAGCCCTGCGCAGAAGTGTCTCTCATGTGGCATTGGAGTAGCTTAGTCTGCATTTAACTGTGGCCATATTTTGGATCTAGAATGTTCCCTAATGGTCCACATGGTTAAGGTTTAGGTCAGCAGCTTGCTGTGCTATTGGGAAGCAGTAGAATCTGTAAGAGATAGAACTTAGTAATGTGGAGATATTAGGTTGAGAGGAATGTGCCCTTGCCATCCTAGCCCCTTCTTTGAGACCCTGGCCACTTCTGTGGCCGCCTCCTCCTCCTGGTCCTCCTCCTGGTCCTCCTGGTCCTCCTGGTCCTCTTCCTCCTCCTCCTCCTCCTCTTCCTTCTTCTTCTTCTTCTTCAGTCCTGACTACCAAGAAGACAGCAGGCTTGCTGTGAATCAAGCTCAGCCTCCCTACATTCCTGCCCCTGCAGATCAGCTGCTCTTTGCCTAGCCTGATCTAAAGAATCCTCCTGAAAAGAATTCAGGAATCTTCAGTAACACGCTTGCTCAAGCCCTACTGGGCCCTGTGTGATAAACGCTATGCTTTCACTCTCACTTCCAGTAACTCTACAATAATTAATGCCCTTGGGGAAAAATTGGGGCTCCCTCTGGGGTTCTCTGTCTCATTACTAAATTAATTTTAAAGTGGACTTGGAAGGACATTTGAGGACAATTTAATTAGAGAGAGAGAGGAGGGAGGGAGAGAAGGAGGGAGGGAGGGAGGGAGGGAGAGAGAGAGAGAGAGAGAGAGAGAGAGAGAGAGAGAGAGCTCGTAATAAGTCAACCAATCAGAGGCAAGGGGGAGGGAAAGGGAAAGGAGGTTATTTGGAGAATGAGTGAGGAAGCTGGGAAGTTCTCAATGCCAGGGAAAGCAGGTAGGCATTGACCTGTGTCTGAAAGAGAAAGACATAAGCAGAAAAAGAGAAAGCTAATGTTCTTTTGAGGAGGAATTCAAAGAAGTGGACAAGCACTACTGGGCTTCATGATAGGGGCTTCCTAAGTCTTTACCCAGAGGGATGGGCTTCTGGTTAGGCCAGGTGTACTACCTCTTTAAGGGGATAGTTACTTCTCCCCTCTCCTATCTTGGCTTTTTGTGAAGCAGCTTTCCTGGGCTCTAGAACCCTGGCTAAGCAAATGACAGGCCCAGCTGGATTAACTGTGAAAATGAGGAGACAGCTGTGTGTGATATTTGGAGTTCTTTTTAACGTCAGGTCTACATCCAAGGCTTGAAGCAGAATTGAGAAGTTTATCCTTTCGACAAGGAGGAAGTAGCTTGCCTTAATCAGATGCCCCTACCTTCCCACAAGTCATTGGAACCTACAGGAAGCACTTGCTGTCCAGGCCCTGAGGGAGGGCTTCATCCTCAATGACCTCCAAGCCACCCGTGTCCGTCTGGCTACCTAAGTGTCTCACTACCTCTTCTCTGTGTTGTTCAGCTCATTCCTCGAGGCACCGAGAACCTGCTGCTGAGACACAAGAACCCACAGGTTCCCTCTCGGTAGCAAGATAATTATTTTCAACAAACTTTAGACCTAACTGGAAAATATAAAAATTATAAAGTTAATATAAAACAAAACAAAAACATTGTAGCTTGGGACCGATAGAAAAAAAATCTTAAAATAAAACCAAGCCCTGGAGAGTTGTCAGTAGTGGGGTGCTTGCCTGGCCTTCATGAGAACTTGGGTTTCATCTCAACACAGAGGGAAGGGAAGAAGAAAGCAAGAAAGAGAAACTCACCTGACAAGTTGAAGGCTCTGCGTATACCAAATCAAGGGGCTGCTGTTAATAGGCTGAATGGGACGGAGGAAAAGCATATGGCCACAGCACTGAATGAACTCAGTCCTCACTGAGGGCACGTGATTGAAGGCAGTTTGGGTCATGTAGAAGTGAATTAATTACTAGAGTATACAGTAAACTGCCTTGATTTGAAGGAAAGGACTCAAGAAAGGACAGACAATACTCCAGGGGCAAAATATAACCGAAGACTCGTGAAACAGGAAATTCACAAGTCTAGCAATGATCAGAAAGAAACTGCAGATTCACAATCAGAGAAATGACCACAATCAAACTAAGGCCAAGTTGAGAGATTGTCTTATGATGTAAGGCTGTTAACCTGGGAAGCCACTAACCAGGGGAAGCTAGAAAGCTGGATAGTACCCGGTGCTGGCAGGGGTGGGGGGCCGGGGGGTAGGGGAGGCCGGGGGTGTGGGTGTGTGGGGGAATGACAGATTTGACCTGCTATGGCAGCCCAGGTGGAACAATAATTACCACCAGGTCACCAGGAAGCAAGTACCTGGAATGCTTCCAGCAGTTTCCTTCCGAGTACAGGTCTCTTAGAATTCCTCACACAGACTGTTAAAGAGATATATGGAAGCTGGGGTCAACCCAGGATATGTGGGGATCAGACTTAATATGACTTAGGGGATCCTATGTGGTATTGTGCTAGAATATGAAATATATTTTTCAGTGGTGGCGCATGCCTTTAACCCCAGCACTTGGGAGGTAGAAACAGGTGGATTTCTGAGTTCAAGGCCAGCCTGGTCTTCAGAGTGAGTTCCAGGACAGCTGACAGCCAGGACTATACAGAGAAACCCTCTCTCAAAAAACAAACAAACAAACAAACAAACAAACAAACAAACAAAACAAATGTATTTTTGCTTTCTGTTACTAGTTTCTGGTATACAGGTTCTGTTCTAGATTCTCTGACAGAAAACAATTTAGGAGAAAAGAGGATTTACGTGACTTATACTTCAAGTTCACGTCCACCATTGAGAGAAGTCAGGGCAGGAACTAAAGCAGGAATCTGAACCAAAACCACAGAGGGATGCTGCTTACGGCTCACCCCTGGATTACGGCTCACCCCTGGATTACAGCTTACTCCTGGATTATGGCTCACCCCTGGATTACGGCTCACCCCTGGATTACCGCTTACCCCCTGCCTTGCCCCGTATCTCATACTCAGCTAGTTTTCTTACGTAGCCCAGGCGCATCTGCCTAGGGATGGTGCTGTGCAAGTGGGCTGGACCATCCTTGGCTCTTTGGCCCTTCCTGTGTATTTTGCCCCATGCATGTTTATTGCAGGATATTTGATCACATTGTGAACCCCAAGATTCTGAACCGGAAAACCTTGTTGTGGTGTGGCTCAGCCCTAGCACACACCTTTAACACAAGAGCTTTCTGTCCTTGCATGCAAGTAGTGTGGCCTGGCTCAGTCCTAGCACAACCTAACACTTCAACGGCTAAATAAAGTCAACCATGGGTTAAGAGGCAGAGCAAGCAACCGGCTGACAGGGAGTGAAGAAAGTAAAGAGAACAGAGGGTCTTTGAATTTAAGGGGATTTAAGACATCGTGGAGAAGGAGAAAAGACTTTTTCCTTCTGGGATATCTGGAAGGAAGGTCAGCTGGGTGTTTGTCTGCCCCTCTCAGCATCAGAATTTGGTGGATTGAACATTTGGGATTTTGTTTTAAAAACAACATGATTTCTACCACTAGACCGTTATAAGCAACTTGCTTTTGTGAGTTCCAAGAACCACTGTGGCAAATTAACTAGGCCCGTGGAGGGGGTCATGGCTGGCTGATCAGCCCGGCTTGTAGTTGGCATCTGAAATGGAGGAATCTTGTGGGACTGAGCTCTCAGCCATCAGTGGGAGCTGATGCTATCACCAAGTGGGCAGTGTCAGGACTGGGCTCGCATCTGCTGGAGCGCTCTTGATATGTGGGGATACAACCTCCACACAGCTGGTGTTTTGTATTGTAAGAGCATGGTGGAGAAAAGCAAATTTTATTACTGTGAGACCTGTGTAAGATAAAGAATACAAATTGTAAATGCTAAATTAGGTTCAGGGCTTTGGAAAGGGGGTTGTAGAGGGATGGGTCCTGGAAACCTGAACTTTCTCAGTCTTTTGGTGAATTTGCTTCCCAAGTGGGGAGGCCCATGGAGGTGTTGTGTGTAAAGTCGAGAGCTGAGCATTCCCAAGCTAATTCAGGTATCACACGTCTTCAGCTCTTTGGGGGTAAATAAAGAGTGGTATTATCTTAGAATTCCCTTGAATGACAAGGCATCCACTTAAACTTGAGAGAAAGGAAGGAAGGAAGGAACAAAGGAAGGAAGGTGGGTGGCGCATATTCTTATGTTCAAGACTCTGGATTTGATCACCAGCACTTGGAGAAGTGGAGAGATCGGCACTCTAGAGCCTCCTGTCATCTAGGCAGAGGCTTCCCGAGAAACATGCAAACAGAGCTATAAAGAAGTCAAGGAGTTTCCAGGCTCTGGCATGGCAGGAACTTACTGAGAAAGAATACTTTGTAATCCTTGGCAGTTTATTTTTACCCACGCTTGTCTGCTGCGGAGGGCACTTGGACTAAGATGCTCCATGATTCTCTAAGCTGCTTTTGCTGGGGTGTGCTGGGGCTTGCCCTGCTCTGAGCTCAGGATCAGAATGTGCCCTCCTGGGCAGCACAGACTGAGTTTATTTGCCCCAGCCAGTTTTCCAAGAGATCTTCAAAACTGTTTCGAATGAGGGACAGTGGAAATGGAAACATTTGCTCCCTAGGGAAGTCTAGTACCCAAAGGAGAGGAAGAGGATGGATGAACTGGGTTAGGTCTAGCAGTGCCTTTCACAGGGAACAGACTACCCTCCCCGCAATTGCCATTTGGGCATTGTTAAGGCTGGCGTAACTGCTTCCTGTCTAGCCAGCCATTTTATGCTGTTATTACTGTTACTAGGAAATGCTCACATTCTAGTTGACTGCATACTGTTATGTTCTGTGCTCTGGTGCTCTCAGAAACTAATCACAATAGAAGTCAATTAGAACTGCTTTGTATAGTCAGCCACAATAAGTTTGGACCCAAACCAACCACCAGGCAGCACTTCCTGTACCTTTATGTGAGCTTTTATGGTTTTTGTTCAGGTAGATCCAGGTGATGCTTATGTGATCTTGCCTCCCAAGTTATCCCTGATTGGTGAATAAAGATGTCAACAGCCAATAGCTGGGCAGAAAAGACATAGGAGAGGTTTAGGGTTCCCAGGCTTGGTCTCAGAAGAAAACCATGAGAGGGAAAAAGAAGGTGGAGAGAGAAACTATCATGGAGTAAGAATCATGAAATAATGGCCTTGCGGGTTGGCTAACTGGAGTTAAGAGCATCCCCGACAAAACATGGAAAATTATATAATGGCATTATTGGCTGGGAAGTAGACATAATAGCATAGAGGGTAGACATCTGCCCAGTTTTTGTGCTGATTAAGGTTTATGATAAATATAAAGGTTGTGTGTCTTTTATCCAGGAACTGGATGGTCAAAGGCGAAGTAGAAACTCCAGATTGAGGTTAACTATTTTCTATGACACTCAAATGTTTATTTTTACCAATGAAGACAGAGGGGGGGGGGGGGGGGGGGGGGGGGAGTCAGATGCTGAGGTGAAAGCCTGCTAGCTCAGAGAGTCAGAGAAAGCCCCCAGCTGACCTTCCTTCTCAGCTAATGTCCACCCCCTCTCACACTGTCCCAAAAATCGCCTTCAAATTCAACGTCCCTCCCTTCTACTTCCTGTGCATTCATTTGTCCTCCCGACTCCCTCTTACTCTGTTTTTCTTTTTAATAATCATATGTTTATTTCCTGCCAACTGGTTGCTTGCTGCACCTCTGAGCCGTCTCTCCAGCTCATCTGAGCCAATGCTTTTATTTTTAATATTGAAGATTTTGTTTGTTTGTCTAATCTTCCTTCCGTTGTGCTCCATTTCCCAGCCCACGTCCTGGAATATTCATGGCCCTTGACAACCCGACCCAATGTCTTTTTGTACTGAACTCACCATTTAAAGTCAGGTATACCTCTCTGCCTCGGTTAAGAATTTCTCAAAGAGTCTTGGTGGTACGCCAGCAACTCTAGAATTTTGGAGGCTGAGGCAGGAGAATCACCATAAGTTTAAGGCCAGTCTGGCCTATATACGGAGCTCTAGGCCTGCCAGAGCTACAAAGACTTGGTCTTAAAAAATAAGTTTCCCCAAAGGAACCACAAAACCTCTTCTCATTGGCTCACAGTTTCCTCCTCCATAAATCAGAAGTAATCTCAGTTGCTCCTCCAAGATTGCTGGTTTCATGGCCTTGAATTCAACCAACCACAGATCAAAGATATTTAGACAAAAATGCTAAGTAATCTAAAGTATGTGGGAGACAGTGTCTATGGAGTTGTGTGCAGCAGCTCTGTGCAGCCAGTGAGCATCTGGGCACCTGGGGACCTGCGATCCCCCTCTCAGATACAGGGGTCATCTGTACTCCTCCAGGGATGGTTAACTTTGGTTCCATTCTATTCAACAGTTCCTTCATTGCCAACTGCACTTCCGGCTCCATCTGTCCCACTAGACAGAAGCTAGAACTTTCTAAGTTGACTTAAGTTGTGTGCTGAGCCTGTGGCAAGAAAATGGAAGTAGCAATGGCCGCCCCAACACATCGCAAGCATTCATGAGCATGTACACAGGCACAAGCAACCCAGATCCATAGGACATTATGAAAACCTTTCAAAAAGGTAGCTTCTGTCCTGGACAGGGGCCAGGCACCCCATCCTTTTTTGTCACTAGGCCTTTGTCCTAAACGCATTTAGCATGGACAGAGGAGTCTCTTCGACGCTCTGGGACACACTATACTATACTCTAGCCAACCCCCAGGCTGTAGACAAGCTGGGCCCAGTGTAGACAATTTATATGGATGCTCCCTTCTGGAGTGGGATTTACTAACACCTTTCTGAGTGGACTCTCAAGACCCAGCATCTGCCCCCTCTGTCTCTCAGCATGGTGTCAAGCTAGTGCCTGTGCAGTGAGCAGTAGAGATGTACACTACATGGTGTTTTTTCAGGTTGTCCTTATACAGTGAACAATGTGGAGAAATACAGTATATGGTGTTTTCTAAAGCTGTCCCTGTGTAGTGGGACACTGACTGCTGCTCTTCCAGAGGTCCTAGAGTTCAAAACCCAGCAACCACATGGTGGCTCACAACCATCTGTAATGGGATCTGATGCCCTCTACCGGTGTGTCTGAGGACAATGACAGTGTACTCATATACATAAAATAAATAAATAATTCTTTATACAATAAAAGTATTGACTCGAGGGTAAAGAGATGACTCTAAACTTAAGGGTCTGCTCTTTGAGAAGACTCAGGTTTGATTCCTGCAACTCCAGCTCCAGGGGTTCCAATGATGCCTTCTTCCAACCTCTGGGGGCACCATGCACACGCTTGGTGCACAGACATACCTGCAGGCAAAGCATTCTTCACATAGAAAAACAAAAATAAAACAAAAACCTGAATCTCTCTCAGAAGCTATCAACCGCTTCGATAGCTCTTCAGCTGCGAGCAGGTGCTTGTGAGCCCTGCTCTCTCCAGGCTGGACTGTTGATGGTGGAAGCTATCAACCACTAATAGGTCTTCAGCTGGGAGCAGGGGCTTGTGAGCCCTCCCCAGTCTGGACTGTTGATGCTTCCTTTAGCCGTATTCCAGCATTCTGCACTAGGGGCTGACTCACAGACAGCTTGGAACCCCCTACCACCTTAACAGGAGCGAGGAGCCACTGCTGTCTACAACCCACAGCCATACTAGGGCAGAAGAGACAAACTGGAGGATTACCGTAAGAACATATGTATTTCCGACAGCTGGCGAGAACTCCAGGTTACTTTTCTTCGCACTGTGTTCTTTTGGCTTCTTTGGTCATGGTATCACGAGGCAGCCTAGGCTGACCTGGAACTTGCTATCTAGCCCAGGCTGGTCTCCAATTTGTTATCGTCTTGTTTTGGTCTCCAAAATTCTGGGACTGCAGGCTGGCTCCACCAATACCTGGTCTCTCTCTCTCTCTCTACTCTGTTCTTTAGATTGCATCTCATGCAGCAATTGAATTACTGGTGAAGCCCGCATCCAACCCACCTGCCCCCATGCAGTCTAGGAAAATACTCAATGTATGGGTTTTTGCATCTATGAAGTTGGCAGAATTGCTTCCAAATAAGGATTCTGCCCTGGCAGACCCATCCCAGAGGGTGGCGGGGTGCAGGGAATTTAGCCCTACATTGAATCCTAGTGGGCTAATGAGACATAAACTAAGACTGAAGAGGAAGGAACTGAGAGAGGCCCAGGGCATCTGTGCTTCCCATGGGGCTTAGCAGTTCTCTGGGTTGCCCAGAGGGCAGAAGGTCCTGCCAAGGACAGATTGTGATAAAGCAGTTTAAAAAGTGAGAGGAAAGGGAGGGAGGAGGTGCACTTCCTGAAGTAAGCTACAGTGAACATTGGTAACCTTATTTATGCTGGATGGGAAAATTATTGGTGTTTTTCCTGGCCTGCTGGAAACTCAGACTCACCGGAAAGGAAAGAATATTTCACATTGCTTTAGCAGAATTCAAATAGACTCTACATTCCACTGGAATAATCTAGAATGTATGTGTTAACTCTTCTCTGTTGCAGGCCACAGTCCTGGACAGGCCAGCCTTCCTTGATAACAGATTTAAAGACAAAAACTACTTCATCTCCAGGTTCTGTGCCTTTAGGCTTGCCATCAAAAGGAATAGCATTAACATGTATTTGAACTTTCTGGAATATTCTAATTGCTGCATCAAGTCAGCCAAGCCTTTTCCCCAATACCGCTCTTCCCCTACCCGTCGTCAATCAAGAACCCACAGAGGCAGCCAGGTTTCCTTTGGTTAGAGGAACTTCCCTTTGCTCAGGAAGGTTCTTCATAAGCCGCCTCTCCTCTGTCACCTGACAACTGTGTGCTTCTCTTCCAAATTCTAGAGCAGGCTAAGCTCACTGTGACCCATAGACACCAGATACTGTGAAGTTTTTGCCTGTGCAACATAAAGACAATCTAAAGCCAATAAAACACATTTTTATTCTTACATTCTGTTTCGCATTCTTATTTACGAAGCCTATGCTAATGGCCTCCCTCCGGCCTTTCTGGAGCTGACTCTGCTAGTGGCCTCCATAAGGGATCCTCTACTCACCACATGGGTAATGCGATCCCAGCTCAAAGTCTAACGGAGGCCTGTCAATCACTGAGGCTCCACCCACTGCCCATGACTGCCCATCAGTTGTAGAGGAAAAGGATCTGCACACAAACCCTCAGGAGGGACCACTCGCTCCTAAGAAACTGTCCTTTTCCTGTCACAGATGGACATTGCCATGCTTGCTGGCTTTGCTTGGAGCCTGTGTAGCAGCCTGGCAAACAAGTGGGAAGCTGACAGAGAGTCAAGAATAGTACGTGACAGAAGGAAAGAACTAACTAACCCTAATAGCTTACTATTTCTGTACTCACCTGTAGGCTTACATTTTTCAAAACTTTATTAATGGTTCTCAAATGCTTCAACACACTTCCCCTGCCCCCAGCCCACCATCCAAAGATAGGGGCGAAAAGATGGTGACCAGGACAAGGAGATATGGACAGGTTTAGAAGTAGTTCTTTTGGGCAATTCCATTTTCTGTCTGCCAAGGTACCAGCAGTACAGTTCAGTAGTATCAGGATACCAACAGTCCAGTTCAAAAATGTCACCAACCACAAATCAGCGACTGCGGCATGATCCAGCAGAAACCGCCAAATGTCTGCCAAATTGGCATGAGTCAGCGGGAGCGACCAGGAGTTCTCTGCTGTGCCTCTCTCAGTCAGTGAGGATGTGTGACCAATGAAGGGCTTCACAGCTAGCTGTGCAAGCCCCCACCCCTGTCGCTGTCTGTTGGGTCTTATTTATACCCTCTCCAAATACCACATGTCCTCTCACAGGTCTTGCCTCAGTAAAACACCACATGAGTCTGCATCACATGACACAACCAGAAACTTCCACTTCACACCCCACAAGGGAAGACAATATGTTTCTTATTGAGTTAGAGTTTTCTGTCAAATGACAGCCTAAAGCTTCCCACGTATGCCACAAGTTCCTAGCCTGAGCTAAACAGACTCGAGAGGTCTGGGGTCTGAAATAGAAGCCCATGAACACTGCATGTTAACAGCAGTTTAGTATTCCCATCCATTATGAATGTAGATAACAAGCCTTACAAAATTAGTGAATTCCTGGCTCACAGAGCATCACTGACAGAACACAAGGACACTTCCACATAACATTATGGTTGTCCCAAGGCTCATATACAGTGTTTGCTCTTGATACGAAGAATGCTTTCTGTTTTATTATTTGCACAAATCTCCTCCTCTAAGCCCTTTGGCCATTGGGCATCTCTGTTCCCTGTACCTAGTCATACCTGCACAGCTCTTGGTCACCCAGCCTACCCTCAATAAATGTTTATTGACCTTATGTTGCCTCTGGGAAATTATGTGGGTGACTGTCTTTTGTGATATCAATCAGTAAAGTTCACAGACGTTCTAGCTTTCTTTAATCTGATGTACTGTCCCCAGGGCCTTATGAATTGCCGTAGCTCATAATAAGTTGTAAGCTGAACAAGAGTTCAATGCTTGTGACTACGCCCATAGAAGGAGAAGATGGGGAGGGAAACAAAGGAAGAGTTCTCACTTCACGGAGGCAAGAGGTACATCACTATTTAAGTCTCTCTGTTTCCGGTATGTGCTGGTGGGGTCAGGGTACCCAGGCCTAGGCCAGACTCCATCCATTTTCAAATGCCAGCCTCCAGCCAGAAGAACAAGGGGAAGCCTACAAGAAGGCTTGATAGCTGAGGAAAGGAAACTTTCCCTGTCTGGGCTCCGTTCATGCACCGGGACAGTGAAGTCACCACCAAGTGAGGGCAGGCTATCTCACTCCATCTTCACCAAAGCCTGTGAAAACAGGATTGCATTCCAGATTTACAGGAAAGGAAACCCTTATCCACCACACAAACCAAAAAATCCTTGACAGAATTAGAACCAGAAAAGCAGTCAGCTTTGCATCTGTCAGAGCCAAAGAGAACTCCATTCACTCCCCCAATTCAGGCAGATACTCAAAACCCAGCATTCCCTGGGAACTTGTGCAAGCTAGATCTCTAAGAAAAGGAGCCATTTCTCTTACTACTGGCAGAAGGGACAAATGGCTGTCTGTGGTGCCTGTTAGCACACTAAAGCTCAAGCTGACCTCCAGCCTCCCTCAATGTCACAAGCACCTGTTACACATGTCAGAGTCCATGCTGACATCCTAGTCCTTCTCAATGCCCCCCACTAAACTTCCCCAGCTCATGGGCTTCCCCCTCCATCAGCCAAGCATTCTGCTCATAGCCCTGCCACTGTACCCTTGCTCTCCCTTTTGCCCTCACTCTGTCTTCCTCTCTCTGTTTCTGTCCTCTTCTCTGTCTCCCTGATCTTCCCTGCTTGCTCTCTCTGTCTCAACTCTGCTCCTGCTTCTCTCCTGGACAGGTCCAGTCTGCTGGCCATGCTTAGTCTACCTCTCTCTCACTCACTCTCTGTCTCTGTCTGTCTCTGTCAATCTCTGCTCTAGACTGTTCCAGATGCCTGTCTGCCTGCCTGCCTGCCTGCCTGCCTGCCTGTCTGTCTGTCTCTGTCTGTCTGTTTAGGTGCCTGCATATCTTCTCTCTCTCTCTCTCTCTCTCTCTCTCTCTCTCTCTCTCTCTCTCCCTCTCTCATTTCACAATAAAGTCCTTCCCTGTAACCATCCCATGGAGATGGAGCTGTCATGTTGTCAGTTTATACAACATCTTCTTCTATAACCTGAGTCCATCACTACACTAAGTCCCTTCCTCATGAATAAGTGAATAAAACATAATCAAAACTGAAAGTGTAAATATTATTTTAAAAGATGTATTTAAATAAATGAGTATGACTTTTTTGTATGCTTGTACATATGTGTACAACATGGATGCCTGGCTCTCTTGGAGGCCGGAGGAGGGTGTGTACCACTCTTGGAGGCTGGAGGAGTGCTTCAGGTCTGCTGGACCTGGAAGTACAGATGGTTGTGATTTGCTACATATTCGTGAGTGCTGGGACTTGAACCAGGGTCCTCTGGAAGAGCATCCAGTGTTCTTAATTGCCCAGCCATCACTCCAGTCCCGTGAAAATGTAAATCTTAATATGAAGCTCCCCAGCTTCTGCTCTGATGCCTATTCTATCTGTTCACTGGTTGCATAGGCGTTAGGTCTGGTTAACTTTGCTGTTATCTTTGTCTGTGATACTTTCAGTTATCGTCACATTTTCTTTTATAAAATTTAAAATAAATAAAATTAATAAACTAAAACTAAAAAAAAATTAAATAAAATAAACTGAAGGAAGCGGGAGTAGAGCTGTGGTTAGTATAGCATCTGCATTCTCAAACCATGCCCCTATGTGTTAAGAAATATAAAGGATCCAGGGTGTATGCGGCGGGCCCATGCCAAGGTCTGCCTGAGTTTTCATGCAACTGATGTGGTATACAGTAGGGCTTGGGGGAGGGGCTGGGGGGAAGGGAGAAGAGTGAGGTACTGGGGAAGAAGTAGAGCCAACAAGTAAACCCTGAGGGCAGGAGTGGGGTGCAGAGAGAGAAAAAGGAGCTTCCAGGAGAGAACACCAAGAACAGAGTACGAGAGCACGCTGGAGTGGTGGACAGTTGTTTTACATGCATCCTGGCAGCTGGTGATAGGTGATGACAACATAAGCTGTTGCTAGGTCCCTGAGAAGAGCCTCTTGGAATCGCCTGTAAGCTAACACAATGGGCCCAGATTCTCCAGACAATCACAATCAATAGAAAACCAATATTTTCTTCCTTCTATCCTGTATCTATTTGTGTATACACAGAGGACAGAGACATAGAGAGGCTTTACTGTGAAGAGTTGGCTCACTAAATTCCAACTGGAATAGACCCACCATCTGTAGTCCACAAGTTGGGGATCCAGAAAATTTGGTAACTCAGGCTAAGCTCAAAGGCCTAGCCAGGGGTCAACAGTATCAATACCAGCTCAAGGGCATGGAAGAGGAGATGAGAGCGCTCAGATTTAGCACAGGCATGGTTGCCTGTGCCTCCTAAGAGCATCTCAGCCTTTGATGGGACCCTCGGGATTTCTCCTGTTGTATAAATGACATGGTGTAGGTGACCGTTACAGAGGCTGTCCTAACAACAGAAAGGTTTCCTAACTTTCAGGTTTGGCTTAGACTCTAAAGTACCATGGTTATGAAAAGCCCAAATACTACTACTACTACTAATATTATTATTAAGGCACTGGCTTCAATTTCTAACACTGCAAAGAAGAAAAATTTAAAGAAGGAACAAAGATATCACATTTGCTTTATAGTCTCCTGTCAGTCCGGCTCCCTGTCTGTACTGATCTCATCAATAAATGCTAATGATTACAAACAAAAGGCAAAGAAACAAGGAAAGGAGCAAATAAGGCCCTCCTTCCTCCACCTTTGTCCCCCCCTGAGCCTTCAGAGAATTATGGGATGCCCACCCACCCCCTGGGCACCCTGCTTTCTGGAGTCAGGTGGTCATCTCATTTCTTTTCATCCTGTGTCAAAATACCTGCGGCAAGTAAGTTAAGGAATGGTGGATTTATTTTGCTTTCAGGTTCAAGGTTTCACCCAGCCTAATGGGAGGGTGTGGTTGGAGGGGGGGGAAGGCAGGCAGGAGGTGTGGGGAAGGGATGGAAGGAGACAGGCTACACATGCTGGCTTTCTCCCAAACCCTATTCCTTTACACTGTTTGTGCTGTCTATGAAAGGGTACCACTCATATGCAGGGGAGTCTTGCCCCATTACTTCTCTAGAAGCACCCCACAGATGTAAGTATGCCTCTCTCTAATTTCCTAGGAATTCTCAATGCAATCACACTGACGAGATTAGACATCAATCCTCACATGTTCATCTGTAAATAATGTTTCACATAGGAGCTTCATGGTCAGTCAAGATGACATCATTTATAATATGTCACTACTTCGCTACTGCTAAGAGATCCATAGCTTATCATACCCATAATGACGGTGCAAATCAGTACCATGCTACCTCTGAAAGATTAGTACTGATAAAGTGGTATTATCTGATACACCGTTCACGTTCAAATTCTCTCAGCTGTCCTAACAAAGTCCTACTAATACATACATACATACCTACATACATACCTACATACATACATACATACACACATACATACACACATACATACATACACACATATATAATACACACCTACATACATAGATATATAAATATGTACATACATACATACATACATACATACATACATACATACATACTCATGCAAATACCTTGGGCCAGGACCTCATCCCAGTGTTTGGTCATTTTGTATTTAGTCTTTCCCGAGTTAACACACTTCCTAGCATCGTGGTGAGCACTGCTGCTGCCACTACTACAGTTTTTGTTGCTCACAACAAGACCCTTAAGGTCCACACTTTGGGGGAGCATCCTTCAGACTGAGTTTACCTAATTGTTTCTTTACGGTCTGACTCAAGCAAAGCAATTTTGAGCAGGGATATGGGTGGTTCCCTCCTTTTAACAGAAAGGATACTGCTGTTTTTTGTTCTGGATCCTTTTAGGCATGCTCAGAGTTCCAACGTGCATGTTTTGAGGGTGTCTTGTTAGGAATGAGTTTCTCATATATGTACCAGTCTTGGGGAATTTGTGTGTGTGTGTGTGTGTGTGTGTGTGTGTGTGTGTGTGTGTTTGTGTGTGTGTGTGTTTCTTGTCCAAATTAAGAAAGCCTTTACTTCTTCAGCTCTAGACAGCCCTGTACCCTGCAGACAGCACCTGAATCCAACCTGAAGCTGGGCTTACATGTGCCAGGAAATTGCTGTGGATAGAGGCAGTGAGAGGCTATCAGATGCCTGTTCTATTATCACACACAGAGTACAAGACTGTCCAGGGACCCCTTCTACAGCCTCAGAGGCTCTCTGGCTTCACCTGTTTTCTACTCTCAATCCTTACCCTGGAACAGCTAAAAAGATTGGAACAAACCAGGCCAGGCACCTTTGCAGGTGATCACATGGGCATGGGGTAAGTCAAATGAGCTTTCGTGAGAATTGACCATGAAATAACATGAACACGATTAATCCACTTCTTTATACTTTATTGCCCTGCTCACCAGTATTCTGGAGTGTCAGACAAAATTGTGAAGGAGGCAATATCATGCTTTGTTGCCTTCAAGTCTTCCCTCAGGATCCTCAAAATTACCCGCCCTGAAATTCCAAGAGCTCAAAATTGCTCCTGTCAGAACTCTTTTTTTTTTTTTTTTTTGGTTCATTTTAAAGACTAAATGACCAATAGCCAGTGGACAGCACACAGCTCAGATGGTTTACGACTGCCCTATGGGAAAAGTATGTGAGTATGTGAGGATAGACCCTAAAGTAATGTATTTGTTCAATAAACATTTATTGAGGTTCACTAGAACAAAGCCTTAGGGGAAATGAGATTTATATGGAGGTGCACAGGAGGATTCACACAGAGGGACTGAGGTGGGACATGGAACACTGACTGACTGTCTTGCCTGACATTAATAAATTTATTTCTACCCATCAGTCTCAGCATACTAGAGTATCATTAATCACTTTAAGATGTGCTGTTCATTATACAAAGAACCAGCCATAAGAAGTACTGAAGAGATGTAGCTCTGGTCCAGTTATCTGAACTTGCAATTAGGCAGTTGTTATGGACTGACTGTGTGTGTACATGAAGCATTAGGCAGTTGTTATGGACTGACTGTGTGTGTACATGAAGCATTAGGCAGTTGTTATGAACTGACTGTGTGTGTACATGAAGCATTAGACAGTTGTTATGGACTGACTGTGTGTGTACATGAAGCATTAGGCAGTTGTTATGGACCGACTGTGTGTATTCTCTCCAAACCCCTAAGTTAGAACCCCAACCCCTCATGTGACGACATTTGGACAAGGGGCCTTTGGGAGGTAATTAACCTTAGCTGAGATCATAAGAGTTTTCTTGATGAGATTAGCACCTTTATAAGAAGAAACCAGAGAGTTCATTTTCACCTCCCTCAATGTGCACAAAGAAACTCTGAGTGCATGGCACGATGGTGCTTGTCTAGAAGCCAAGAAAAGAAACCTCAGAAAGAAGCCTACCTTCGTGTACCTTGATCTTGGATGCCCCAGCCTTCAGAGTGGTGAGGAATGGATTGGTTGCTGTTAAACACTCATCGTTGTGTTATACCAGACTGGATTGACTAATGTGCTAATAAGACAAAAAAATAGGTAAGATACATTAAATCCTATGATGTATGCTTTGTTTTGTTTTTAAAAGGAGCTTCAGAAAAACTGGGGCTAGGTACGGACATCCACTCAACTCTCGACCGCATGTTACATGCTGGCTTGTTTGGGGGTTTGGAGTTGGACACATATTTTCAATTTTAAAAAGGTACAAAGGACCCTTTACTGAGTCCTCGTGGGTATCATCCAGACTTTCAAAATGTTAGCAGCTCTTCGAATGTGGGTTTTATATAAAGCGAGGACGCCTCTTCAAACCAAAGTGCTCTGCTCCACCGCACTCATCACCACAAAAGCTTCTCTGGCTGACACCGTCCGTGTGAAATTCCCCAGTGCAGAGAGAGGACACTGGTGGCTTGTTTTCTTGGACAAACATTCATTTCATTTTATGACTCAACCAACTTTGTTTATCGTTCTGTGGCTGATGGACAAGCGAGCTCTTTTCTTGTTTTTAACCTTTGCAAACAGCCCCGCTGAGGTGTTCCTGTGCATGTCTTCGAGCAACTAAAGGAACTCATTTCTGTCAAGAATAGACTTCAGCGTGAAAGCGCTCTGGCAGTGTGGCAGTGTGTGTTTGCTGAACAGACACTGCCGGGACTTTTTACCAGTTGCTGAGCATTCGTACTGAGACTCAGCATCATACACTCTCTGTTAGCGTCTTCTCTTGTTGCTATGGCAGCGTATTCAACAAAAGCAACTTAAGAGAGGAAGGGTCTGCTTGTAGTTTGAGGGGGAACACAGCCCTATGGTGGGGAATTGTGGTGGCTGGGAGATTTCAACATTCGTGTTACATCTTGGTACACCAGAAAGCAGACACTTGGGCCAGAAGTGAGGCCTGGCTATAGCACTCAATGCTCACACATCTGTGACCCATCCCATTTCTCCAGCCAGGCCCCACCTCGGAATTCCACCACTTTCCAAAACACACTTGGTAGAGACCAAGTGTCCACACAAGAGCCTTGGGGACATTCCACACTTGACCCACAAAGTACTCATCTTTGGGTGGATATATAAAGACACCTCATTTGGTTTTAATATTCTGATAAAATGGTTCAACAACGTCAACATATGAACAGTCACTTAAGATTTCTTTAGTGATGTGTCTGTTCAGGTCTTTTGTCCACTTAGAAGTGTCAATTTTTAATTCACTATTCTGTAAGACTTTATGTAAATCGGGTGTAAGAGCTTCCTTGTAAATGTCATGAGTAGTTTCTCCCTCTCCACTGAGTCTCAGTTCTCTTTTATACACAAAATTTCCAACTTTCAGATTGTCAACCAATTTGCTTCAGTCTTATTTTAGAGTTAAAGCTGCTGTGTAGTTAATGATTAAGAAATCTTTGGCTAGCTGGGTGTGATAGCACACATCTATAGTCTCAGAGCTTGGGAGTTAAGGGCAAAAAGGTCGTTAGTTCAAGGCCAGCCTGAACTAAACGCGATCAAGCAAGGAAACAATTGAAATCTTTGCCTACCACTAAAGCTATAAGATTGTTCTGCGTTTTTGTCTAGATCTTCATTGATTGACTGTTCAAGTTTGCATTTATAATTCACCAGACTTGGTTGTGTATGTAGAATAAGATACAGGCAAAGCTTTGCTGTTTCCCATATGAATGTCTTGTTAGCTTTGCAGTTTCCCATATGAGTGTCTTGTTAAGATCACGTATTGAAGTAGCTACTTGCCCCTGCTCATCTTTCCTGTCTTATTTATCAGAATCAAGTATCATTCAAATGTGCCTGTGTTGTTCCCGTTCTCTTTCGTGGGTTATGTTGTCATACTTCTCCTTGGGCTTGTGCTGCGTATCTCAGGTACAGCCACTAAGAGCTGTGGATCTAGGGTACTGGTATATCTGGCTCAGTCTCAGTCATAGGATGGAGATGTTCAGTTGTGGGTTGATTGTTTGCCAGACATGATCCTCGACACCTATGGAATACTGCTCTTTGCCACTTTGGATTACTGACATGGCCAGCATCTCCAGTAGTGACTTCCCAGGCATGATGGACTGTAAGCTTGAAGTACAAGCCAAAATATGTCCTTCTGTGGTAGTTTGAATGAGAGTGGCACCCTGAGGCTGACACACCTGAACAGTTCCACCTTTTGCTGGTGGAACTGTTTGGGAAGAGTTAGGAGGTGTGACTTTGTAGAAAGAACTGTGTCACTGAAGCTGGGCTTTGAGATTTTGAAATGGCAGCCCCCTGACCCTCCCCATGGATAAGATGTGAGCTCTAAGCTACTGCTCTCCAGCAGTATGCATGCCTACTGTTGCCATGTCCCCAGCCATGATGGTAGTGAAGTCCTATCTCTCTGAAGCTGTAAGTCTCAAATCAACTCTTGTTTCTATAAGTTGCCGTGGTTATGGTGGGGTTTTTGCCTCTGTTTTTGTTTTAATCACAAGCAGTAGAAAAGTAACTAGCTCACTATCCTCCTGAAGTTTCTCTTGCCATGATTCTTGTCACAGCAGTGAGGAAAGGGATTAATATAGACATCAGTGGACAGTAGAGCAGTGCAAACCTAACCATGTTGTTCTCGGGGGCTTGAGACTGGCTTGTGGGAGGAAGGTGGAAGAGCTTGAAGCTGCAGGCCATTGGGACATGATAAGCAGAATCTTATAGGCCATTTTGATGGGTGTATAAAAAAGCAGAATGTTGAGAATTGGGAACACTAGAGGCCTCATCAGAGTTCAGAGGGAAACAAGAACTGTATCAGGAACTTGGCTAGAAGCTACTAATGTAACATTCTGACAAGAAGTCTGTCTTTAGTTTGTCCATGTCCTGAGTACTCAAGTGAAGGTCAAATTATTTCATTCAAAAGTAATGAAATCATTTGTTTGGTAGAAAATATTTTTTAAGATTAAAAAATGTATTTATGCACATATGTGTGTGTGTGTGCATGTGGTGTGTGTGTGTGCATGTGGTGTGTGTGTGTGTGTGTGTGTGTGACTGAGTGTGTGAGAGTGAGAAGTATAATGTGTGCAGGTGCCTGTGAAAGCCAAAGAGGCATTGGATCCCCAGGAACCAGAGTTAGATGAGGTTGTGGGCCAACTGACAGGGGTGCTGGAATGGAACCCAAGTCCTCTGAAAGTGAAGAGCCATCTCTCCAGCATTGATGCAGGGTATTCAAGACAGAAAAGCTGTCACAAAATTGTTCCTTGGCCTCCACATTTGTGCCATGACACACACATGCGCATGCCCCACAATAACGGGGGAAAGTAGCACCCACAATAACAATACATTTGATTTTTCAAAGTTATGAATAAGGAGAGTACAAGAGGCAACTGTAATCACTAAATGGATTTGTCTCATGAAGCGAAGCGTCATTCTTTGTCCTGAGTCAACAGGAAAAGTGACTTGAAGAGGAAGTCCCTTGAAAGCTCTAACTTGTGGCTAAGCAAGCTTTCATTTGGAAGGAGAGATCCTGAACTGAGAAGGTGAAATGGTCAAAGGTGGCGTTTCTTCAGCACAGAGCTAGTGTGGCCGAGGGTCAGGCTGCCCTGAGCTGGCAGCAGAGCTTCCATCCTTGCTCATGTGTTCATGTGCACTCTCACACAGGTGTGAGATACGCAAGAATGCAGGACTTACGGAGACTTGCACCTAGGCTCCAGAAAAGCTGCTCAGGCCAGGCACGTAGCAGGGTCAGATTCCCTGGAAGAAAGCCTTAAGAGACCTTTGTGTGAGGCTATGAAGGAGAAACCCGAGTAGCAGTATGTTGTGGATGCCAGAACTTTGCCATATCCAGCAAGGAAAGCTTCAGGCATGGAGTAAACCGTGGGCAGCAGCATCCCATGGGCTTGGCTCCCAAACTGAATGAAAAGGAGAAAGTAAGTTGAGTACCAGTCTCTTCTTGACTCCAGACGCAATGTAATACATGCCTCATGCTCTGGTAACCACGGCTTCTCTGCTGTGATGGACTGCACCCTCAAAACTGAGCCCAAACCCCCTTAAGTTGCTCTTGACAGCCATGTTTTCAACAAGAAAAGTTACCAGTACAGTAATCAAAAGAAAGGAAGAATCCGATAAGATCACTCCAGTCTTACGAAGCACAATATCCTAATCACATGCATGAGATCACATGCAGTTTGCCACTCGTGTTTCATGCCTATTCATGACACAGTCCCTCCCCTGCCTCCCCTGCAACCCGAAAGTGAAGTGCATCACCCAAGAGCAAGAAAGCCGGAAGCCAAAAATGATGTGAGCTACATCCATCTCTCACAACACATGTGGGGTTTATCTGATGGTAACTGCAGGGCGTGCCAAGACCAGTCTGTTGTGAACAAATCCCTCTAAGACACCTATTTATTCCATCAGATCTGTTCCTCTAGGGAGCTTGACCAGTATAAACGACTAATAGAGGCTTCCTCTTAGGCTATCCCAAGCTGTATGTACTATGAACTCACCATTTCTCTTCCCACACTGGAATACAGATTCCACAAGGTGGGAGACTTACCCTTTATTCCCTACTGCATAGTATAGATAAAGGACAAGGGCACGAAGACCCTCTATAAGTTAACTGTGCTTTTTGTTTTTGTTTTGTTTTATGATGGTTTGTGTCAGAGCATCGAAGTAAATTTTTCTGGTTTCTTTGGAGAATCAGTTGAGTCACTTGATGTTTTTCTGGAAACTGTCTTATGAGAGAATTTTTTTTTCTGAAGCAGACACACAGGAGGATGTTTTGCTGAGAATAGACACTTGGTGTTCTTCTGGAAGCTGCCTAAAAAAGGGGCATGTTTTGTTTTGCTAGAGCAGACACTTGAAAGAACACATGATGTTTGGAAAGGATATAAATATAACCCAGCAGACAGTGGACGACGCTGTGTGGTATTGGTTCGCCTTGCCACTCTTTGCTGATCATTATTTGTTGTGACTTCATAGAGAGAAATTTCTTGTGATGTTCCAACAGCTTCTTGCCACTTCCATTGACTTTGGCCCATTGACAGAGCCTCTTTGTTTCTTCTGGGTTGAACTGCCATTGCTGATTTGTGAATGATATTTGCAAGTGGATCAATCAAGCTGCCACTGCTGATTTGGTGTGAACTGAACTGCAGATATCCTGACAATGCACATTAGATTCACCTCAAAACACTATTTCTAAACAGGTCCACATCCACTTTTGCCCTATTAACCTTTCCTTCCCACTCCCTCTGGTGGGCGGTGGGCAAGGAGGGAAGTTAAAGTGTTTAAGTACACTTATTAAGGTAGGTTTTGAGAAATTTAAGCCTATAGGGTATCATGTAAATCAGACTGAACTTGAATTTGCTATGTAGCCAACAATGGCCCTGAACTCCTGAGAGTCTGGGGTTAAAGGCACACACCCTCACTTCTTGATGTGAATAATTGTTAAAGGAATGACTGCTACCAAAGACACTTCAGAGGTCACCTGGTTTCATTACAACTTGAAAAGGAAATCGGGCTGCTATATGTCTACCAGTTCTGTACAGGAACCTGGGTTTCTTTTTTTTGTGATTCATTGCTCAGCCTGTTCTACTCCCTTCTGTACAGAGATGAACTTTAACACTGTCAGCTGACAATTAGTAGAATGACAGGCTACAGTGCAGAAGGTGTTGCTGCAGGTTTTGCCACATGAAACGACACTGCCTTTCTAATCTGCTCAGAGTAGATGTCAACAGTGAGTAGAAGGATCAAAACATGAGTTATTATAATCAATAAGGAGAAGGAGTATTGATCAAGTGAGTCATTGTCCTGCCCCCAGGGAACAATCGCCTGAATTGTCTGCACATGTAAAGGTAAATGGTATGAATTCAGTTTGAAAGAACACACACACCACACACACACACTGAGCCCAACGAGAGACTGTAATAATGACTATTAATGAAATAGAACATTCTTAGAAGAAGATGACACCCGGTTTGCTCCCTTTGTGACTGGTGAGGGATAAGGCCCATTTTGCTGACCAGCTTTTTTCTCTAAGTTCTTCACCCAGCTGCACTTCCAAACACTGCTTTCAGCAGTGAATGTCATTTATAAAGCTTGTGAAGGGAAACTGCATTAGCAAGAGATCTGCAGAGAGAATGCACCTCAGAGTAGATGCCCCTGCCACCCTGCTCCCAACTCTTCCTGTCTCCTCTCTCATTGTCCTGTTTAGAACTCTGCTTTACTAAAATAATTTGAGTAAAAAAGAGTTCCTAGGTATGTGGTGAAATTCTGTTTGCCCACCTTGGTTTTGTGTTCTTCCTCTCTCTTACTCTCCTCAGATGTATTTTTGTAGCCTGCTAGGAAACTACCATCCACAACTAGATAGGCATTCTTCTAAAACTGAGGGTATATATTTGTAATTCCGCCGCTCAAGAGGCTGAGGCAGGAGGATTGCCATGAGTTTGAAGCCTGCTTAGTGTACCTAATGAGTTAGAAGTTATCCTGGGCTATATAACAAGAACCTGTTTCAAAAATTAAAAAGTTAAAAATATCATTACAGGAATTTATAACCAAAGGATGTGTGCCAATTAGCATAACTGATATGAAGACGACTCAAGTTAAGAGGTTGCCCGAGGCCTTGCAAGAAAATGGGATAAATACCTTTAGCAGGTCAGCAAATCGTGCACAGAGAGGACAGCTCCAGGACCACCGCGCTACCTGGATGAAGAGAAAATGGCTGGTGGCTTGTGAAGTGTGTGGCATTTAGGATGTCTATATGAGATTTGCCTTTTGACTGCTTGGTTTATTCACACAAATATTGTTTACAATACCAAGTTATTATAAAGGTGACGGTAATCTCATTAAACAGACATCTCACCAAGCAGGGGAAAGGTTGGTTAGGCAGGTGATACAATAGTGTTCCACTGTGGAGTCCTCTCCAGTACTAACGCTTTGGAAGCTTGCAAGCTCAACCTGAGTCCTCTGTGAGGTCCTTTAGCTGTGGCAGGCCAGGAGGATGGTGCATTGGAGGTTCCAGATGGTCCTTGAGAGTCTCTGGTCAGTGGCTAGCACTGATAAGTAGGCATGTAAGAACTCAGCAATAGCCAGAGTTACAGGGTCTCCAAGTCCCTTTGCCAATGAGGATCACTGCAGGCTTGAGTTGCTGTGTGTCTGGAGCATGGTGGTAAGAAACCATGGCTGTCCCAGGCAGTGGTAGCAAACGCCTTTAATCCCAGCACTTGGGAGGCGGAGGCAGAGGCAGGTGGATTTCTGAGTTTGAGGCAAGCCTGGTCTACAGAGTGAGTTCCAGGACAGCCAGGGCTACACAGAGAAACCCTGTCTCAAAAAACCAAAAAGAAAAAAAAAAAAGAAAGAAACTATGGCTGCTTCCAATTTCCCTAGCTTTGTATTATTCTAGTGGGCTTTAGTTTTGTGCTATCAGGTCTCACCCCTTAGAGCTAGTTCCCTAAAATGTCAATGCCACCTTGGGGTTGGTTCATATTGGAGCAAGCATTATCCATGTCATACAAAATGGTTTCACTCATGTTCCTAAGAATGGAGACCTTGATGTCTGACCCTTCTGGAAGCCTACCTGAGCTGCTATCAAAATATCCTGGTGCCAGCCTCTTCCTCATGAGAGGTCCTTGTTAACATCTAAGTATATGGCTGAGCACAGGGAGGTTCTGTGCCTGTTTGCTAATGAGAACTGTTCCAAGACTAGGCCTGATAATGAACTACCTAGGGCCAAAAGATTGTAGAAAGCAATGGAGTCTCAACTCTCTTCTGCTATTAGATATACATCAGTATTTGGAGCAGGAACGTGATTGTTACTGAGTAGTCAGATTGGCCTAGATCAGTCTGCAACCCATAGCTTTAGGCATGTCTTGCTTTTATTGTTTTTTGATAAAGAAGAAAGGCATGTAAGTCCTAGTGGTTAGTGGAAGATGGCAGAAGGAGAGTATCCCTCAAACTCATCCTTTGATCTAGTTATTGATTCTGAAAATCTGGATTTCTTAGTAGCTTTCAAAATAATGGATTTCAGGTTCCAGGTTAATAGCTGTTATTCGTTATGATGATAGTTGTAGAATGAACATGGCTGTCATAGGTCCATAGGTTTGAATGTTTGGTCACCAGGGAGTGGCACCATTTGAAAGGATCAGGATGTGGGGACTTGTTGGATCCTTGTGTCACTGGGGATGGGTTTTGAGGTTTCAAAAAGCCCCTTCCAAATCCAGAGTCTCTCTCTTCCTGCTGCCTGCAGATCCAGATGTGGAACTCCCAGCCCCTTCTCCAGCACCAGGTCTGCCTGCACGTCACCATGCTCCCCGCCATGGTGATAACGGAATAAACCTCTGAAACTGTAAGCCAGACGCAATTAAATGTTGTCTTTTATAAGAGTTGTCATGGTCACGGTGTCTCTTACAACAGTAGAACACTCACTAAAACAATGGCATTTTTTAGGACTGAAACAAGAGCCTTGGTCTGCTTAGCAAAATTCTACCATGAGCTAGATCTCTAGTCCCTCAGTTCCTTTTGATTTTATTAAGATTTGTTTATTTTTATTTTTATTATGCATATGTGTAAATGCTTTCCTGAGTCTAGTGTGCCATGTACATGTTGGTGCCCTTTGAGGCTAAGAGTGCACTGACTCCCCTAGAACTGGTTACAGGCAGTTACGAGCTGGGTGTCAGGAAGCAAACCTGGCTCTTCTCCAAGAGCAGTTAACTGCTGAGATGTCTCTCCAGTCTCAGTTCCTTTTTTCATATAGAGATAAGATCTCATTAAATTGCTGGAGCTGACTATGAACTCAGTCTTCCTGCTTTGATCTCAGTAGCTTGGATTACAGGTATGTATCAAGAAACCCAGCAGTCACTGTCGCTCAATAAAAAAAATGTTCTCTCAACAGCCCATGAGAGGCTGAGCAAGGGGATCGAGGCCAATGGACCAGAGTACTGCTGTGGTTTTAGCAGAGAGGCCATTACCTCAGCAATGGCGGGCATTAGAAAAATGTCAGAAAGGAGCGCCCTTAACAGAAGTGCTTCTCCAGGTTGAGACACCCTGGGCAAGGGCGTGGGAGCATCCTCTTTCGTGTTTGGTTTGGGCTGATGAAGTGTCCCTCCCAGAAAATAAATGATGGCTGTTAGAAGAGATCAAGTTTCTGGGAGCTAAATGTGGTAGGCAAATTCTTTACACTGTTAAAAAAAATATATTAAGGTTTGTAGGTTTGGTGTGGCACTGCTATGTATTCAAATACTAAGTACTGCCCACCCCCACCCCCAAGATCTGGTTGCCCTGCATCCCCTTCTGGAGACCCTCAGGGACAAGGAAAGCCTCAAGCATACTAGTTTTTGTTGTGTAAACTTTACCCAAGCAGTCCCTGATTGGTTAAAGATGCTATAGGCAGGGCTGGGCAGAAGAGGGGAGGGGGTAGAGCAAAAGTTTCTGGACTTGGAGTATCAGGCAGGGGCTGTTCGATAGAGAGGAGAGAGGAAGGAAGAAGGACGTTGCCATGGGGTAGGTGGATCATGAGCGTATGAGGGCCAGGCCTGTTGGAGTAGTCGCAGCAGAGGTGGAACACGGCAAGTGATATCTCAGGATTATTGACAGGAAAGTAGACGAAATAGCTTAGAAGGTTGATATGTGCCCAGCTGTAATGCTTTTAAGCTTATTACAAATTTAAAGGTTTTGTGTGTGGGGGGGAAGGGTATCTTTTATTTGGGAACTATATGGTCTAAGGGGGGCACCAAAATAATATTTACCACAACAAGGCTTAACCGAATTTCTTTTTTTTAGTCTTATTCTGATCATTGTCAATCAGTTTCTTTCCATATATTGAATCAAACCCAGTTAAAGGATTGAGGACAGTATTCATGCAAGATTTGTAGTTTTATTCTGCATGAGCTCTAAAATACAAAGAAATGCTTCCTTTGTTCTGATGCTCCTGCCCTCAAGAGTCCAGTGCTCAGCCTGCCCCCACGGCATCTGCTTGCGTGAGAGCATGGAAGGCTGCTTCAAGCAGGCCTTCTTTTCCGTTGGAAACGTTTGGAGTCAGATGAATTGGCCCAAAGCAAACATAATCGTGTTAACTTCAAAGATGGAAAATATCATGCATGTTAAAGTCTATAACCTGTCATGAAGAAAATAATTTGTTTGGCTCTAATTATATTCTGGATCTATTTACTGCTGCTTAGAATAAAGATGGTGCCAGTTGACTTTATGATTCAATGCCTTTAATGGGCCATAACAATTTTAGGTCACTAAATTCCACTACTCTACGTATGGTAGTAAAAAATATACGTAGTGTTCTCTCCTTTACTGTCGAATAGTATAAGTGTTCAATTCAGCCTTCTTAACTTTGAAGATGGAGATACTGGTGCTGACAAAATTGATCATTTATTCAAGGTAACCCAGACCGATCGCAGTGCAGATTGGTTTAAAATCCCAACTCTCACAAAGCATTGCCCTGATGGAATATTTGAGAAGTGATATCTCTAGGTGGCCATCGTGGCGGAGAGAATTTTAAATCTGTTAAGAAAAACTAGAGTATCTGCCATTTCTGTCTTCACTGAGTGTTTTGAACTCGTATTCCAATCGTAATTATTTATTGGTCACATTACCTTCTTGCACTGACTCAACATAGTTTGTGTTTAAACTTTGGTTTAAATGCAGAATTATTTTCACATTTCTGGTGCCTTAGAGAAGACACTGGAGAGCAGGGATCAAAGAAATTTTAGTGATCGTTCACTCTCACCCTCCAACTTTACAGAGGAAGCCAGGACCAGAGGCGAGCTGGAGTGTCAATGTAGGCTCCTGAGTTCGAGGACAGCCTAGGTTGCGCAGTGAGCCTCTCTGGCCAAAAAGGAAGGAAGGAAGGAAGGAAAGAAGGAAGGAAGGAAGGAAAAGAAAAAATGAAGAAAAAAATTCCTTGATAGGAATTAAAAGGAGACTTACAAGGAATGAATGCATTAAAAGGCAGCTTGGGGAGAGGGGAGAGGGGAGAGGGGAGAGGGGCAGCAGAAGCTCCTGAAGAGTTTGTAGATCGCCATGGAGATGACTTAATCTCAGGAGGGAGCCACTGAGGAGGACCATGTGAAAAGGAGGAATTTTTCCACATCATCCTTCAGGCCCTGGGTTGTTGGACCAGCATACATATTTCTTTTTGGTAACAAACTCTGTGTATAGTTGTAGCCTGATCACTGTGTGTCAAATATAGGAATTACAGAAAACCATTGTTTTCTACCAAGCACCTTAACAGGCCACAGCAAAGATAAACCCAGAGTCATACACACCAAATAGAGATCTATTGTCAAGACACAGCTAAGGTATGTATCTGACCTCCCCAGAAACCAGAATTTGATATTACAGTCAAATCTCCCAATTGACCTGACAATTAAGATACCTTGGTTTTAACTTTTACACAAAAGAAATCACTTGGAATAACCTGCTATTAATTGATCCTTAAAAAAAAAAAGTTGTCCCGATTCGCTGACCCACTATATAAGAGAAATAACCTTTTTCTTCCTCTGAGTCCATCAGAACACTTAATGTATTTTATCAAATGAGTATTGTTCATGCTACCACTAAAAGTCAGATCTTTAAAAGAAATTGTAGGCTGGGCATAGTGGCGAATGCTTTTGATTGTATCACTGGGATGGCAAAGGCAGATGCATCTCTGTGGCTGAGGCCAGCCTGGTCTATACAGTGTGTTTCGGGACAGCCCCAGTTACAAAGTAAGACCCTCTCTCAAAACAAAAAACAAACAACAGTAAAAAATAAATTGTAATTTTATCCTCTGGCAAAGTCTACACTGAGAATTTAGAAGTGTTGTTAGGGTCCGTGCATTGCTAAAGAATGATACCCCAGATTCAAATAAATCACTTTGCAAAAGCAAAGAGCGTATATTCTTGCATCCGGGGGCCTAATTCCATCGAGATGGAAGGATAACCACTGAATTTGCAGATTCAGTCTTAAAGCCAAAAAGAGGAACGTTAGGGTGGGGTAGGTGATCTATATCTTGATTGGTGGGTTCTCTCTCTGAGGATCTGGGTGATGCTATGACTCAGACTAGGTATTCTTGCTTCATGCCAAGGAGGTGCAGCTCTTGACCTCTTGGCTGCAAGCTTGGCCAACTGTCCTTTTGCAAGCTGGGGAGGGGTACCTCTCGACATAAGCCTGTTCCAGTAACTGACTTGCCCAGTTCTGGGAAGTAGAAATTCAGTACTGATCTCCAAAACTGCTAGTTTGCAACCCGTGGTGAAGTGAGCCTGGCTCAGGGCAGTTCACTCCTTTCAGTGTTTGCTAGGTTGAACTTTCTGATACTGGTACCTGTTCTGCTAATCTGGGCATACCTGAGCAGCTTTACTGCCGACTCATCTAGATACTTTATGGAGCATCACCCTAGTCAAGGTCCAGTGATGTGCATGGAATACAAATGTCTGTGCAAATGTGGTACACCATTTCTTTCCCCTCAAATAATTCTTTTTTTTTATTGAATATTTTATTTACAATTCAGATGTTATCCCCTTACTCCATTCCCCCACCGCCCAGGAACACCCTATCCCATCTCCCCCCCTCCTGCTTCTATGAGGATGTGCTCCCACCTACCCCCCCACTCCCACCTCCCCACCCTCGAATTCCCCACACACACGGTGTCCAGCCTTCATGGGACCAAGGATCTCCTCTCCCACCTATGCCCAACAAGGCCATCCTCCCCTACATATACAGCTGGGGCCATGGGTCCCTCCCTATGTGCTCCCAGGCTGGTGGTTTAGACGCTGGGAGCTCTGGTTAGTTGGTATTGTTGCTCTCCGCATAGGGCCACAAACCCTTTCAGCTCCTTCAGTCTTCTCTCTAACTCCTCCATTGGGAACCCCTTGATCAGTTGAATGATTAGCTGTGAGCATCTGCCTCTGTATGTGTCAGACTCTGGCAGACCTCTAAGGAGACAGCTATATCAAGCTCTTGTCAGCATGCACTTCCTAACATCTACATCAGCATCTACCTTTGGTGACTGCACATGGGATGGATACCCAGGTGGAATGATCTCTAGATGGCACCTTCTTCAGTTTCTGTCCCACACTTTGCCTTCATATTTGCTCCCTTGAGTATTTTGTTACTTCTTCTAAGAAGGACCGAAGCACCCACTCTTCGTCTTCCTTCTTCATGAGCTTCATGTGGTCTGTGAGTTGAATCGTGGGTATTTCAAGCTTCTGGGCTAATATCCACTTATCAATGAGTGCATACCATGTGTGCTCTTTTGTGATTAGGTTATCTCACTCAGGATAATATTATCTAGTTCCATCCATTTACCTAAAAATTTCTCGAATTCATTGTTTTTAATAGCTGAGTAATACTCCATTGTGTAAATGTACCACATTTTATGTATTCATTCCTCTGTTGAAGGACATCTGGGTTCTTTCCAGCTTCTGGCTATTATAAATAAAGCTGCTATGAACACAGTGGAGCATATGTCCTTGTTTTATGTTGGAGCATCTTCTGGGTATATGCCCAGAAGTGGTATAGCTGGATCCTAAGGTAAAGCTATGTCCAATTTTCTGAGGAACCACTGGACTGATTTCCAAAGTGGTTGCACTATCTTGCAATCCTACCAACAATGGAGGAGTGTTCCTCTTTCTCCACATCCTCGCCAGCATCTACTATTACCTGAGTTTTTTTATCTTAGCCATTTTGACTGGTGTGAGGTGGAATCTCAGGGTTGTTTTGATTTGCATTTTCCTGATGACTAAGAAAACTGAACATTTCTTTAGGTGCTTCTCAGCCATTCACGTTTCCTCAGTTGAGAATTCTTTGTTTAGCTCTATACCCCATTTTTAAATAGGGTTATTTGGTGTCTGGAGTCTAATTTCTGGGGTTCTTTGTATATATTGGATATTAACCCTCTATCGGATGTGGGATTGGTAAAGATCTTTTCCTAATTTGTTGGTTGCCATTTTGTCCTATTGATAGTGTCCTTTGCATTACAGAAACTTTGCAATTTTTTGAAGTCCCGTTTGTCAACTCTTGATCTTAGAGCATAAGCCATTGGTGTTCTGTTCAGGAACTTTTCCCCTGTGCCTAGGTATTTGAGGGTCTTCTCCACCTTCTCTTCTATTAGTTTCAGTGTTTCTGGTTTTATGTGAAGGTCCTTTATCCACTTGGACTTGAGCTTTGTACAAGGAGATAAGAATGGATCGATTTGCATTCTTCTACATGTTGTCCTGCAGTTGAACCAGCACCATTTGTTTAAAATGCTGTCATTTTTCCACTAGACAGTTTTAGCTCCTTTATCAAAGATCAAGTGACTGTAGGTGTGTGGGTTCATTTCTGGATTTTCAATTCTATTCCATTGATCTTCCTGCCTGTCTCTGTACCAATACCATGCAGTTTTTTATCACTGTTGCTCTGTAGTACAGCTTGAGGTCAGGGATGGTGATTTCCTCCAGAAGTTCTTTTATTGTCCCTCAAACCATTCTTAACTATAGAAGTTTGATCTGGTTCTTCCTCCCAGACCCATGCTTCCAGATATAAGACTCAGATTCAAAACATATTTACAAATACCTTGGCCATATAGCAAGATTCTTCTCTGACCCAGTTATTTTAATCTACATTCTGCCACGTGGTTGGTTACCTGCTTTCAGGTACCATGTGTAGTCTCCTCACATCTTCCCAGGTGAATCTCCTGAACCTGGCTCTATCCCAGAATTCTTTTTGCTTCCCAGATATCCCACCTTCTATTCTACCCTTTCCTATAGGCCACAGGTTTTTTAATTGACAGGTGATGCATCCATACAGTACACAAGATCTCTCTACACCTACCAGCCAACTTCTAGGCTGTTGTACCTCACAGAAGAATGACAGAGGGTAAAAGATGCAGACTTTGTCTCAGACAGACCCAAGTACTAATCCTAGTATTCTCTCTCTCTCTCTCTCTCTCTCTCTCTCTCTCTCTCTCTCTCTCT